>OX439483.1:187547308-188147308 GCA_949320155.1 Melangyna quadrimaculata
AAATCGATTTTAATGAATTTACTTTGAATTAAGATATCTCCGCAACCAGACCTCATAGAAAAATCTAGTTTTCACCTATCGATAGCTCTTAAAAAACTAAATCAGCATTTTGCCAGAAAAAATGATGTCGCAGCCTTATTTGCGGAACTGTAGGCATCCAAAGTCATACAAGCATTCACAACTCAAAAAATTAACTTTGAATGCAAATATCTGGAAAACTAGGACTTATAAAAGGGTTTGCTTTGAATGTGCTGGTTGCATTTGACAAAACCTTTCTATATATATACGTTTCAATGGGTTCCAGAGACTTTCGTAAAATAATGCATTTTTAGTGATAAGGGGGTAGTCCATGCTTTTTTTCGAAAGTCGAGTGGAAAAAAAAAGTTGAGTTTTGAACGGCAATGCGAAGGTCTGACCGTTATCTGTTCTACAACGTTAACCGCAACCTCTTACGAGCCTTCTTTTGGAAGTTATGGCCATATTAAGATTTTTAGTTTTTGGGTTGAAACAAGAAAGATTAACTTTGAATCAAAATTTCTCTGCAACCAGAGCCCACACAATGCTCTAGTTTTCAGCAATGGATAGCTCTCCAAAAATTGATTAAGCGGTTAATAAACTGCAAGGCTTTCCGAGCCTTATTTATGGAACTGTAGACATCCAAAGTCATGCAAACTTTCAAAACTCAAAAAAATCCATTTTAATGGATTTACTTTGAATTAAGATATCTCCGCAACCAGACCTCATAGAAAAATCTAGTTTTCACCTATGGATAGCTCTTAAAAAACTTATTAAGCGTTTTGCCAGAAAAAATGACGTCACAGCCTTATTTGCGGAACTGTAGGCATCCAAAGTCATACAAGCATTCACAACTCAAAAAATTTACTTTGAATGCAAATATCTCGAAAGCTAGGACTTATAAAAGGGTTTGCTTTGAATGTGCTGGTTGCATTTGACAAAACCTTTTTATATATATACGTTTCAATGGGTTTCAGAGACTTTCGTAAAAAAATGCATTTTTAGTGATAAGGGGGTAGTCCATGCTTTTTTTCGAAAATCGAGTGGAAAAAAAAAGTTGAGTTTTGAACGGCAATGCGAAGGTCTGACCGTTATCTGTTCTACAACATTCACCGCAACCTCTTACGAGCCTTCTTTTGGAAGTTATGCCCATATTAAGATTTTTAGTTTTTGGGTTGAAACAAGAAAGATTAACTTTGAATCAAAATTTCTCTGCAACCAGAGCCCACACAATGCTCTAGTTTTCAGCAATGGATAGCTCTCCAAAAATGGATTAAGCGGTTAATAAACTGCAAGGCCTTCCGAGTCTTATTTATGGAACTGTAGACATCCAAAGTCATGCAAACTTTCAAAACTCAAAAAAATCGATTTTAATGGATTTACTTTGAATTAAGATATCTCCGCAACCAGACCTCATAGAAAAATCTAGTTTTCAACTATGGATAGCTCTTAAAAAACTAATAAAGCGTTTTGCCAGAAAAAATTACGTCGCAGCCTTATTTGCGGAACTGTAGGCATCCAAAGTCATACAAGCATTCACAACTCAAAAAATTAACTTTGAATACAAATATCTGGAAAACTAGGACTTATAAAAGGGTTTGCTTTGAATGTGCTGGTTGCATTTGACAAAACCTTTCTATATATATACGTTTCAATGGGTTCCAGAGACTTTCGTAGAAAAATGCATTTTTAGTGATAAGGGGGTAGTCCATGCTTTTTTTCGAAAATCGAGTGGAAAAAAAAAGTTGAGTTTTGAACGGCAATGCGAAGGTCTGACCGTTATCTGTTCTACAACGTTAACCGCAACCTCTTACGAGCCTTCTTTTGGAAGTTATGGCCATATTAAGATTTTTAGTTTTTGGGTTGAAACAAGAAAGATTAACTTTGAATCAAAATTTCTCTGCAACCAGAGCCCACACAATGCTCTAGTTTTCAGCAATGGATAGCTCTCTAAAAATGGATTAAGCGGTTAATAAACTGCAAGGCTTACCGAGCCTTATTTATGGAACTGTAGACATCCAAAGTCATGCAAACTTTCAAAACTCAAAAAAATCGATTTTAATGGATTTACTTTGAATTAAGATATCTCCGCAACCAGACCTCATAGAAAAATCTAGTTTTCACCTATGGATAGCTCTTAAAAAACTAATGAAGCGTTTTGCCAGAAAAAATGACGTCGCAGCCTTATTTGCGGAACTGTAGGCATCCAAAGTCATACAAGCATTCACAACTCAAAAAATTAACTTTGAATGCAAATATCTCGAAAACTAGGACTTATAAAAGGGTTTGCTTTGAATGTGCTGGTTGCATTTGACAAAACCTTTCTATATATATACGTTTCAATGGGTTCCAGAGACTTTCGTAAAAAAATGCATTTTTAGTGATAAGGGGGTAGTCCATGCTTTTTTTCGAAAATCGAGTGGAAAAAAAAAGTTGAGTTTTGAACGGCAATGCGAAGGTCTGACCGTTATCTGTTCTACAACGTTAACCGCAACCTCTTACGAGCCTTCTTTTGGAAGTTATGGCCATATTAAGATTTTTAGTTTTTGGGTTTAAACAAGAAAGATTAACTTTGAATCAAAATTTCTCTGCAACCAGAGCCCACACAATGCTCTAGTTTTCAGCAATGGATAGCTCTCCAAAAATGGATTAAGCGGTTAATAAACTGCAAGGCCTTCCGAGCCTTATTTATGGAACTGTAGACATCCAAAGTCATGCAAACTTTCAAAACTCAAAAAAATCGATTTTAATGGATTTACTTTGAATTAAGATATCTCCGCAACCAGACCTCATAGAAAAATCTAGTTTTCAACTATGGATAGCTCTTAAAAAACTAATTAAGCGTTTTGCCAGAAAAAATGACGTCACAGCCTTATTTGCGGAACTGTAGGCATCCAAAGTCATACAAGTATTCACAACTCAAAAAATTAACTTTGAATGCAAATATCTGGAAAACTAGGACTTATAAAAGGGTTTGCTTTGAATGTGCTGGTTGCATTTGACAAAACCTTTCTATATATATACGTTTCAATGGGTTCCAGAGACTTTCGTAAAAAAATGCATTTTTAGTGATAAGGGGGTAGTCCATGCTTTTTTTCGAAAATCGAGTGGAAAAAAAAAGTTGAGTTTTGAACGGCAATGCGAAGGTCTGACCGTTATCTGTTCTACAACGTTAACCGCAACCTCTTACGAGCCTTCTTTTGGAAGTTATGGCCATATTAAGATTTTTAGTTTTTGGGTTGAAACAAGAAAGATTAACTTTGAATCAAAATTTCTCTGCAACCAGAGCCCACACAATGCTCTAGTTTCCAGCAATGGATAGCTCTCCAAAAATTGATTAAGCGGTTAATAAACTGCAAGGCTTACCGAGCCTTATTTATGGAACTGTAGACATCCAAAGTCATGCAAACTTTCAAAACTCAAAAAAATCGATTTTAATGGATTTACTTTGAATTAAGATATCTCCGCAACCAGACCTCATAGAAAAATCTAGTTTTCACCTATGTATAGCTCTTAAAAAAACTTATTAAGCGTTTTGCCAGAAAAAATGACGTCACAGCCTTATTTGCGGAACTGTAGGCATCCAAAGTCATACAAGCATTCACAACTCAAAAAATTAACTTTGAATGCAAATATCTCGAAAACTAGGACTTATAAAAGGGTTTGCTTTGAATGTGCTGGTTGCATTTGACAAAACCTTTCTATATATATACGTTTCAATGGGTTCCAGAGACTTTCGTAAAAAAATGCATTTTTAGTGATAAGGGGGTAGTCCATGCTTTTTTTCGAAAATCGAGTGGAAAAAAAAAGTTGAGTTTTGAACGGCAATGCGAAGGTCTGACCGTTATCTGTTCTACAACGTTAACCGCAACCTCTTACGAGCCTTCTTTTGGAAGTTATGGCCATATTAAGATTTTTAGTTTTTGGGTTGAAACAAGAAAGATTAACTTTGAATCAAAATTTCTCTGCAACCAGAGCCCACACAATGCTCTAGTTTCCAGCAATGGATAGCTCTCCAAAAATTGATTAAGCGGTTAATAAACTGCAAGGCTTACCGAGCCTTATTTATGGAACTGTAGACATCCAAAGTCATGCAAACTTTCAAAACTCAAAAAAATCGATTTTAATGGATTTACTTTGAATTAAGATATCTCCGCAACCAGACCTCATAGAAAAATCTAGTTTTCACCTATGTATAGCTCTTAAAAAAACTTATTAAGCGTTTTGCCAGAAAAAATGACGTCACAGCCTTATTTGCGGAACTGTAGGCATCCAAAGTCATACAAGCATTCACAACTCAAAAAATTAACTTTGAATGCAAATATCTCGAAAACTAGGACTTATAAAAGGGTTTGCTTTGAATGTGCTGGTTGCATTTGACAAAACCTTTCTATATATATACGTTTCAATGGGTTCCAGAGACTTTCGTAAAAAAATGCATTTTTAGTGATAAGGGGGTAGTCCATGCTTTTTTTCGAAAATCGAGTGGAAAAAAAAAAGTTGAGTTTTGAACGGCAATGCGAAGGTCTGACCGTTATCTGTTCTACAACGTTAACCGCAACCTCTTACGAGCCTTCTTTTGGAAGTTATGGCCATATTAAGATTTTTAGTTTTTGGGTTGAAACAAGAAAGATTAACTTTGAATCAAAATTTCTCTGCAACCAGAGCCCACACAATGCTCTAGTTTTCAGCAATGGATAGCTCTCCAAAAATGGATTAAGCGGTTAATAAACTGCAAGGCTTTCCGAGCCTTATTTATGGAACTGTAGACATCCAAAGTCATGCAAACTTTCAAAACTCAAAAAAATCGATTTTAATGGATTTACTTTGAATTAAGATATCTCCGCAACCAGACCTCATAGAAAAATCTAGTTTTCACCTATGGATAGCTCTTAAAAAACTAATGAAGCGTTTTGCCAGAAAAAATGACGTTGCAGCCTTATTTGCGGAACTGTAGGCATCCAAAGTCATACAAGCATTCACAACTCAAAAAATTAACTTTGAATGCAAATATCTGGAAAACTAGGACTTATAAAAGGGTTTGCTTTGAATGTGCTGGTTGCATTTGACAAAACCTTTCTATATATATACGTTTCAATGGGTTCCAGAGACTTTCGTAAAAAAATGCATTTTTAGTGATAAGGGGGTAGTCCATGCTTTTTTTCGAAAATCGAGTGGAAAAAAAAAGTTGAGTTTTGAACGGCAATGCGAAGGTCTGACCGTTATCTGTTCTATAACGTTAACCGCAACCTCTTACGAGCCTTCTTTTGGAAGTTATGGCCATATTAAGATTTTTAGTTTTTGGGTTGAAACAAGAAAGATTAACTTTGAATCAAAATTTCTCTGCAACCAGAGCCCACACAATGCTCTTGTTTTCAGCAATGGATAGCTCTCCAAAAATTGATTAAGCCGTTAAAAAACTGCAAGGCTTTCCGAGCCTTATTTATGGAACTGTAGACATCCAAAGTCATGCAAACTTTCAAAACTCAAAAAAATCGATTTTAATGGATTTACTTTGAATTAAGATATCTACGCAACCAGACCTCATAGAAAAATCTAGTTTTCACCTATGGATAGCTCTTAAGAAACAAATTAAGCGTTTTGCCAGAAAAAATGACGTCGCAGCCTTATTTGCGGAACTGTAGGCATCCAAAGTCATACAAGCATTCACAACTCAAAAAATTAACTTTGAATGCAAATATCTCGAAAACTAGGACTTATAAAAGGGTTTGCTTTGAATGTGCTGGTTGCATTTGACAAAACCTTTCTATATATATACGTTTCAATGGGTTCCAGAGACTTTCGTAAAAAAATGCATTTTTAGTGATAAGGGGGTAGTCCATGCTTTTTTTCGAAAATCGAGTGGAAAAAAAAAAGTTGAGTTTTGAACGGCAATGCGAAGGTCTGACCGTTATCTGTTCTACAACGTTAACCGCAACCTCTTACGAGCCTTCTTTTGGAAGTTATGGCCATATTAAGATTTTTAGTTTTTGGGTTGAAACAAGAAAGATTAACTTTGAATCAAAATTTCTCTGCAACCAGAGCCCACACAATGCTCTAGTTTTCAGCAATGGATAAGCGGTTAAAAAACTGCAAGGCTTTCCGAGCCTTATTTACCGAACTGTAGACATCCAAAGTCATGCAAACTTTCAAAACTCAAAAAAATCGATTTTAATGGATTTACTTTGAATTAAGATATCTCCGCAACCAGACCTCATAGAAAAATCTAGTTTTCACCTATGTATAGCTCTTAAAAAAACTTATTAAGCGTTTTGCCAGAAAAAATGACGTCACAGCCTTATTTGCGGAACTGTAGGCATCCAAAGTCATACAAGCATTCACAACTCAAAAAATTAACTTTGAATGCAAATATCTCGAAAACTAGGACTTATAAAAGGGTTTGCTTTGAATGTGCTGGTTGCATTTGACAAAACCTTTCTATATATATACGTTTCAATGGGTTCCAGAGACTTTCGTAAAAAAATGCATTTTTAGTGATAAGGGGGTAGTCCATGCTTTTTTTCGAAAATCGAGTGGAAAAAAAAAGTTGAGTTTTGAACGGCAATGCGAAGGTCTGACCGTTATCTGTTCTACAACGTTAACCGCAACCTCTTACGAGCCTTCTTTTGGAAGTTATGGCCATATTAAGATTTTTAGTTTTTGGGTTGAAACAAGAAAGATTAACTTTGAATCAAAATTTCTCTGCAACCAGAGCCCACACAATGCTCTAGTTTCCAGCAATGGATAGCTCTCCAAAAATTGATTAAGCGGTTAATAAACTGCAAGGCTTACCGAGCCTTATTTATGGAACTGTAGACATCCAAAGTCATGCAAACTTTCAAAACTCAAAAAAATCGATTTTAATGGATTTACTTTGAATTAAGATATCTCCGCAACCAGACCTCATAGAAAAATCTAGTTTTCACCTATGTATAGCTCTTAAAAAAACTTATTAAGCGTTTTGCCAGAAAAAATGACGTCACAGCCTTATTTGCGGAACTGTAGGCATCCAAAGTCATACAAGCATTCACAACTCAAAAAATTAACTTTGAATGCAAATATCTCGAAAACTAGGACTTATAAAAGGGTTTGCTTTGAATGTGCTGGTTGCATTTGACAAAACCTTTCTATATATATACGTTTCAATGGGTTCCAGAGACTTTCGTAAAAAAATGCATTTTTAGTGATAAGGGGGTAGTCCATGCTTTTTTTCGAAAATCGAGTGGAAAAAAAAAAGTTGAGTTTTGAACGGCAATGCGAAGGTCTGACCGTTATCTGTTCTACAACGTTAACCGCAACCTCTTACGAGCCTTCTTTTGGAAGTTATGGCCATATTAAGATTTTTAGTTTTTGGGTTGAAACAAGAAAGATTAACTTTGAATCAAAATTTCTCTGCAACCAGAGCCCACACAATGCTCTAGTTTTCAGCAATGGATAGCTCTCCAAAAATGGATTAAGCGGTTAATAAACTGCAAGGCTTTCCGAGCCTTATTTATGGAACTGTAGACATCCAAAGTCATGCAAACTTTCAAAACTCAAAAAAATCGATTTTAATGGATTTACTTTGAATTAAGATATCTCCGCAACCAGACCTCATAGAAAAATCTAGTTTTCACCTATGGATAGCTCTTAAAAAACTAATGAAGCGTTTTGCCAGAAAAAATGACGTTGCAGCCTTATTTGCGGAACTGTAGGCATCCAAAGTCATACAAGCATTCACAACTCAAAAAATTAACTTTGAATGCAAATATCTGGAAAACTAGGACTTATAAAAGGGTTTGCTTTGAATGTGCTGGTTGCATTTGACAAAACCTTTCTATATATATACGTTTCAATGGGTTCCAGAGACTTTCGTAAAAAAATGCATTTTTAGTGATAAGGGGGTAGTCCATGCTTTTTTTCGAAAATCGAGTGGAAAAAAAAAGTTGAGTTTTGAACGGCAATGCGAAGGTCTGACCGTTATCTGTTCTATAACGTTAACCGCAACCTCTTACGAGCCTTCTTTTGGAAGTTATGGCCATATTAAGATTTTTAGTTTTTGGGTTGAAACAAGAAAGATTAACTTTGAATCAAAATTTCTCTGCAACCAGAGCCCACACAATGCTCTTGTTTTCAGCAATGGATAGCTCTCCAAAAATTGATTAAGCCGTTAAAAAACTGCAAGGCTTTCCGAGCCTTATTTATGGAACTGTAGACATCCAAAGTCATGCAAACTTTCAAAACTCAAAAAAATCGATTTTAATGGATTTACTTTGAATTAAGATATCTACGCAACCAGACCTCATAGAAAAATCTAGTTTTCACCTATGGATAGCTCTTAAGAAACAAATTAAGCGTTTTGCCAGAAAAAATGACGTCGCAGCCTTATTTGCGGAACTGTAGGCATCCAAAGTCATACAAGCATTCACAACTCAAAAAATTAACTTTGAATGCAAATATCTCGAAAACTAGGACTTATAAAAGGGTTTGCTTTGAATGTGCTGGTTGCATTTGACAAAACCTTTCTATATATATACGTTTCAATGGGTTCCAGAGACTTTCGTAAAAAAATGCATTTTTAGTGATAAGGGGGTAGTCCATGCTTTTTTTCGAAAATCGAGTGGAAAAAAAAAAGTTGAGTTTTGAACGGCAATGCGAAGGTCTGACCGTTATCTGTTCTACAACGTTAACCGCAACCTCTTACGAGCCTTCTTTTGGAAGTTATGGCCATATTAAGATTTTTAGTTTTTGGGTTGAAACAAGAAAGATTAACTTTGAATCAAAATTTCTCTGCAACCAGAGCCCACACAATGCTCTAGTTTTCAGCAATGGATAAGCGGTTAAAAAACTGCAAGGCTTTCCGAGCCTTATTTACCGAACTGTAGACATCCAAAGTCATGCAAACTTTCAAAACTCAAAAAAATCGATTTTAATGGATTTACTTTGAATTAAGATATCTCCGCAACCAGAGCTCATAGAAAAATCTAGTTTTCACCTATGGATAGCTCTTAAAAAACTAAATCAGCATTTTGCCAGAAAAAATGACGTCACAGCCTTATTTGCGGAACTGTAGGCATCCAAAGTCATACAAGCATTCACAACTCAAAAAATTAACTTTGAATGCAAATATCTCGAAAACTAGGACTTATAAAAGGGTTTGCTTTGAATGTGCTGGTTGCATTTGACAAAACCTTTCTATATATATACGTTTCAATGGGTTCCAGAGACTTTCGTAAAAAAATGCATTTTTAGTGAAAAGGGGGTAGTCCATGCTTTTTTTCGAAAATCGAGTGGAAAAAAAAAAGTTGAGTTTTGAACGGCAATGCGAAGGTCTGACCGTTATCTGTTCTACAACGTTAACCGCAACCTCTTACGAGCCTTCTTTTGGAAGTTATGGCCATATTAAGATTTTAGTTTTTGGGTTGAAACAAGAAAGATTAACTTTGAATCAAAATTTCTCTGCAACCAGAGCCCACACAATGCTCTAGTTTTCAGCAATGGATAGCTCTCCAAAAATGGATTAAGCGGTTAATAAACTGCAAGGCCTTCCGAGCCTTATTTATGGAACTGTAGACATCCAAAGTCATGCAAACTTTCAAAACTCAAAAAAATCGATTTTAATGGATTAACTTTGAATTAAGATATCTCCGCAACCAGACCTCATAGAAAAATCTAGTTTTCAACTATGGATAGCTCTTAAAAAACTAATTAAGCGTTTTGCCAGAAAAAATGACGTCACAGCCTTATTTGCGGAACTGTAGGCATCCAAAGTCATACAAGCATTCACAACTCAAAAAATTAACTTTGAATGCAAATATCTGGAAAACTAGGACTTATAAAAGGGTTTGCTTTGAATGTGCTGGTTGCATTTGACAAAACCTTTCTATATATATACGTTTCAATGGGTTCCAGAGACTTTCGTAAAAAAATGCATTTTTAGTGACCAACCTCTTACGATTTTTTCGAAAATCGAGTGGAAAAAAAAAGTTGAGTTTTGAACGGCAATGCGAAGGTCTGACCGTTATCTGTTCTACAACGTTAACCGCAACCTCTTACGAGCCTTCTTTTGGAAGTTATGGCCATATTAAGACTTTTAGTTTTTGGGTTGAAACAAGAAAGATTAACTTTGAATCAAAATTTCTGTGCAACCAGAGCCCACACAATGCTCTAGTTTTCAGCAATGGATAGCTCTCCAAAAATGGATTAAGCCGTTAAAAAACTGCAAGGCTTTCCGAGCCTTATTTATGGAACTGTAGACATCCAAAGTCATGCAAACTTTCAAAACTCAAAAAAATCGATTTTAATGGATTAACTTTGAATTAAGATATCTCCGCAACCAGACCTCATAGAAAAATCTAGTTTTCACCTATGGATAGCTCTTAAAAAACTTATTAAGCGTTTTGCCAGAAAAAATGACGTCACAGCCTTATTTGCGGAACTGTAGGCATCCAAAGTCATACAAGCATTCACAACTCAAAAAATTAACTTTGAATGCAAATATCTGGAAAACTAGGACTAATAAAAGGGTTTGCTTTGAATGTGCTGGTTGCATTTGACAAAACCTTTCTTTATATATACGTTTCAATGGGTTCCAGAGACTTTCGTAAAAAAATGCATTTTTAGTGAAAAGGGGGTAGTCCATGCTTTTTTTCGAAAATCGAGTGGAAAAAAAAAGTTGAGTTTTGAACGGCAACGTTAACCGCAACCTCTTACGAGCCTTCTTTTGGAAGTTATGGCCATATTAAGATTTTTAGTTTTTGGGTTGAAACAAGAAAGATTAACTTTGAATCAAAATTTCTCTGCAACCAGAGCCCACACAATGCTCTAGTTTTCAGCAATGGATAGCTCTCCAAAAATGGATTAAGCGGTTAATAAACTGCAAGGCCTTCCGAGCCTTATTTATGGAACTGTAGACATCCAAAGTCATGCAAACTTTCAAAACTCAAAAAAATCGATTTTAATGGATTAACTTTGAATTAAGATATCTCCGCAACCAGACCTCATAGAAAAATCTAGTTTTCAACTATGGATAGCTCTTACAAAACTAATTAAGCGTTTTGCCAGAAAAAATGACGTCACAGCCTTATTTGCGGAACTGTAGGCATCCAAAGTCATACAAGCATTCACAACTCAAAAAATTAACTTTGAATGCAAATATCTGGAAAACTAGGACTTATAAAAGGGTTTGCTTTGAATGTGCTGGTTGCATTTGACAAAACCTTTCTTTATATATACGTTTCAATGGGTTCCAGAGACTTTCGTAAAAAAATGCATTTTTAGTGACCAACCTCTTACGATTTTTTCGAAAATCGAGTGGAAAAAAAAAGTTGAGTTTTGAACAGCAATGCGAAGGTCTGACCGTTATCTGTTCTACAACGTTAACCGCAACCTCTTACGAGCCTTCTTTTGGAAGTTATGGCCATATTAAGACTTTTAGTTTTTGGGTTGAAACAAGAAAGATTAACTTTGAATCAAAATTTCTGTGCAACCAGAGCCCACACAATGCTCTAGTTTTCAGCAATGGATAGCTCTCCAAAAATGGATTAAGCCGTTAAAAAACTGCAAGGCTTTCCGAGCCTTATTTATGGAACTGTAGACATCCAAAGTCATCCAAACTTTCAAAACTCAAAAAAATCGATTTTAATGGATTAACTTTGAATTAAGATATCTCCGCAACCAGACCTCATAGAAAAATCTAGTTTTCACCTATGGATAGCTCTTAGAAAACTTATTAAGCGTTTTGCCAGAAAAAATGACGTCACAGCCTTATTTGCGGAACTGTAGGCATCCAAAGTCATACAAGCATTCACAACTCAAAAAATTAACTTTGAATGCAAATATCTCGAAAACTAGGACTTATAAAAGGGTTTGCTTTGAATGTGCTGGTTGCATTTGACAAAACCTTTCTATATATATACGTTTCAATGGGTTCCAGAGACTTTCGTAAAAAAATGCATTTTTAGTGATAAGGGGGTAGTCCATGCTTTTTTTCGAAAATCGAGTGGAAAAAAAAAAGTTGAGTTTTGAACGGCAATGCGAAGGTCTGACCGTTATCTGTTCTACAACGTTAACCGCAACCTCTTACGAGCCTTCTTTTGGAAGTTATGGCCATATTAAGATTTTTAGTTTTTGGGTTGAAACAAGAAAGATTAACTTTGAATCAAAATTTCTCTGCAACCAGAGCCCACACAATGCTCTAGTTTTCAGCAATGGATAAGCGGTTAAAAAACTGCAAGGCTTTCCGAGCCTTATTTACCGAACTGTAGACATCCAAAGTCATGCAAACTTTCAAAACTCAAAAAAATCGATTTTAATGGATTTACTTTGAATTAAGATATCTCCGCAACCAGAGCTCATAGAAAAATCTAGTTTTCACCTATGGATAGCTCTTAAAAAACTAAATCAGCATTTTGCCAGAAAAAATGACGTCACAGCCTTATTTGCGGAACTGTAGGCATCCAAAGTCATACAAGCATTCACAACTCAAAAAATTAACTTTGAATGCAAATATCTCGAAAACTAGGACTTATAAAAGGGTTTGCTTTGAATGTGCTGGTTGCATTTGACAAAACCTTTCTATATATATACGTTTCAATGGGTTCCAGAGACTTTCGTAAAAAAATGCATTTTTAGTGAAAAGGGGGTAGTCCATGCTTTTTTTCGAAAATCGAGTGGAAAAAAAAAAGTTGAGTTTTGAACGGCAATGCGAAGGTCTGACCGTTATCTGTTCTACAACGTTAACCGCAACCTCTTACGAGCCTTCTTTTGGAAGTTATGGCCATATTAAGATTTTAGTTTTTGGGTTGAAACAAGAAAGATTAACTTTGAATCAAAATTTCTCTGCAACCAGAGCCCACACAATGCTCTAGTTTTCAGCAATGGATAGCTCTCCAAAAATGGATTAAGCGGTTAATAAACTGCAAGGCCTTCCGAGCCTTATTTATGGAACTGTAGACATCCAAAGTCATGCAAACTTTCAAAACTCAAAAAAATCGATTTTAATGGATTAACTTTGAATTAAGATATCTCCGCAACCAGACCTCATAGAAAAATCTAGTTTTCAACTATGGATAGCTCTTAAAAAACTAATTAAGCGTTTTGCCAGAAAAAATGACGTCACAGCCTTATTTGCGGAACTGTAGGCATCCAAAGTCATACAAGCATTCACAACTCAAAAAATTAACTTTGAATGCAAATATCTGGAAAACTAGGACTTATAAAAGGGTTTGCTTTGAATGTGCTGGTTGCATTTGACAAAACCTTTCTATATATATACGTTTCAATGGGTTCCAGAGACTTTCGTAAAAAAATGCATTTTTAGTGACCAACCTCTTACGATTTTTTCGAAAATCGAGTGGAAAAAAAAAGTTGAGTTTTGAACGGCAATGCGAAGGTCTGACCGTTATCTGTTCTACAACGTTAACCGCAACCTCTTACGAGCCTTCTTTTGGAAGTTATGGCCATATTAAGACTTTTAGTTTTTGGGTTGAAACAAGAAAGATTAACTTTGAATCAAAATTTCTGTGCAACCAGAGCCCACACAATGCTCTAGTTTTCAGCAATGGATAGCTCTCCAAAAATGGATTAAGCCGTTAAAAAACTGCAAGGCTTTCCGAGCCTTATTTATGGAACTGTAGACATCCAAAGTCATGCAAACTTTCAAAACTCAAAAAAATCGATTTTAATGGATTAACTTTGAATTAAGATATCTCCGCAACCAGACCTCATAGAAAAATCTAGTTTTCACCTATGGATAGCTCTTAAAAAACTTATTAAGCGTTTTGCCAGAAAAAATGACGTCACAGCCTTATTTGCGGAACTGTAGGCATCCAAAGTCATACAAGCATTCACAACTCAAAAAATTAACTTTGAATGCAAATATCTGGAAAACTAGGACTAATAAAAGGGTTTGCTTTGAATGTGCTGGTTGCATTTGACAAAACCTTTCTTTATATATACGTTTCAATGGGTTCCAGAGACTTTCGTAAAAAAATGCATTTTTAGTGAAAAGGGGGTAGTCCATGCTTTTTTTCGAAAATCGAGTGGAAAAAAAAAGTTGAGTTTTGAACGGCAACGTTAACCGCAACCTCTTACGAGCCTTCTTTTGGAAGTTATGGCCATATTAAGATTTTTAGTTTTTGGGTTGAAACAAGAAAGATTAACTTTGAATCAAAATTTCTCTGCAACCAGAGCCCACACAATGCTCTAGTTTTCAGCAATGGATAGCTCTCCAAAAATGGATTAAGCGGTTAATAAACTGCAAGGCCTTCCGAGCCTTATTTATGGAACTGTAGACATCCAAAGTCATGCAAACTTTCAAAACTCAAAAAAATCGATTTTAATGGATTAACTTTGAATTAAGATATCTCCGCAACCAGACCTCATAGAAAAATCTAGTTTTCAACTATGGATAGCTCTTACAAAACTAATTAAGCGTTTTGCCAGAAAAAATGACGTCACAGCCTTATTTGCGGAACTGTAGGCATCCAAAGTCATACAAGCATTCACAACTCAAAAAATTAACTTTGAATGCAAATATCTGGAAAACTAGGACTTATAAAAGGGTTTGCTTTGAATGTGCTGGTTGCATTTGACAAAACCTTTCTTTATATATACGTTTCAATGGGTTCCAGAGACTTTCGTAAAAAAATGCATTTTTAGTGACCAACCTCTTACGATTTTTTCGAAAATCGAGTGGAAAAAAAAAGTTGAGTTTTGAACAGCAATGCGAAGGTCTGACCGTTATCTGTTCTACAACGTTAACCGCAACCTCTTACGAGCCTTCTTTTGGAAGTTATGGCCATATTAAGACTTTTAGTTTTTGGGTTGAAACAAGAAAGATTAACTTTGAATCAAAATTTCTGTGCAACCAGAGCCCACACAATGCTCTAGTTTTCAGCAATGGATAGCTCTCCAAAAATGGATTAAGCCGTTAAAAAACTGCAAGGCTTTCCGAGCCTTATTTATGGAACTGTAGACATCCAAAGTCATCCAAACTTTCAAAACTCAAAAAAATCGATTTTAATGGATTAACTTTGAATTAAGATATCTCCGCAACCAGACCTCATAGAAAAATCTAGTTTTCACCTATGGATAGCTCTTAGAAAACTTATTAAGCGTTTTGCCAGAAAAAATGACGTCACAGCCTTATTTGCGGAACTGTAGGCATCCAAAGTCATACAAGCATTCACAACTCAAAAAATTAACTTTGAATGCAAATATCTGGAAAACTAGGACTAATAAAAGGGTTTGCTTTGAATGTGCTGGTTGCATTTGACAAAACCTTTCTTTATATATACGTTTCAATGGGTTCCAGAGACTTTCGTAAAAAAATGCATTTTTAGTGAAAAGGGGGTAGTCCATGCTTTTTTTCGAAAATCGAGTGGAAAAAAAAAGTTGAGTTTTGAACGGCAATGCGAAGGTCTGACCGTTATCTGTTCTACAACGTTAACCGCAACCTCTTACGAGCCTTCTTTTGGAAGTTATGGCCATATTAAGATTTTTAGTTTTTGGGTTGAAACAAGAAAGATTAACTTTGAATCAAAATTTCTCTGCAACCAGAGCCCAGACAATGCTCTAGTTTTCAGCAATGGATAGCTCTCCAAAAATGGATTAAGCGGTTAATAAACTGCAAGGCCTTCCGAGCCTTATTTATGGAACTGTAGACATCCAAAGTCATGCAAACTTTCAAAACTCAAAAAAATCGATTTTAATGGATTTACTTTGAATTAAGATATCTCCGCAACCAGACCTCATAGAAAAATCTAGTTTTCAACTATGGATAGCTCTTAAAAAACTAATTAAGCGTTTTGCCAGAAAAAATGACGTCACAGCCTTATTTGCGGAACTGTAGGCATCCAAAGTCATACAAGCATTCACAACTCAAAAAATTAACTTTGAATGCAAATATCTGGAAAACTAGGACTTATAAAAGGGTTTGCTTTGAATGTGCTGGTTGCATTTGACAAAACCTTTCTATATATATACGTTTCAATGGGTTCCAGAGACTTTCGTAAAAAAATGCATTTTTAGTGACCAACCTCTTACGATTTTTTCGAAAATCGAGTGGAAAAAAAAGTTGAGTTTTGAACGGCAATGCGAAGGTCTGACCGTTATCTGTTCTACAACGTAAACCGCAACCTCTTACGAGCCTTCTTTTGGAAGTTATGGCCATATTAAGATTTTTAGTTTTTGGGTTGAAACAAGAAAGATTAACTTTGAATCAAAATTTCTCTGCAACCAGAGCCCACACAATGCTCTAGTTTCCAGCAATGGATAGCTCTCCAAAAATTGATTAAGCGGTTAATAAACTGCAAGGCTTACCGAGCCTTATTTATGGAACTGTAGACATCCAAAGTCATGCAAACTTTCAAAACTCAAAAAAATCCATTTTAATGGATTTACTTTGAATTAAGATATCTCCGCAACCAGACCTCATAGAAAAATCTAGTTTTCACCTATGGATAGCTCTTAAAAAACTAATGAAGCGTTTTGCCAGAAAAAATGACGTCGCAGCCTTATTTGCGGAACTGTAGGCATCCAAAGTCATACAAGCATTCACAACTCAAAAAATTAACTTTGAATGCAAATATCTGGAAAACTAGGACTTATAAAAGGGTTTGCTTTGAATGTGCTGGTTGCATTTGACAAAACCTTTCTATATATATACGTTTCAATGGGTTCCAGAGACTTTCGTAAAAAAATGAATTTTTAGTGATAAGGGGGTAGTCCATGCTTTTTTTCGAAAATCGAGTGGAAAAAAAAAAGTTGAGTTTTGAACGGCAATGCGAAGGTCTGACCGTTATCTGTTCTATAACGTTAACCGCAACCTCTTACGAGCCTTCTTTTGGAAGTTATGGCCATATTAAGATTTTTAGTTTTTGGGTTGAAACAAGAAAGATTAACTTTGAATCAAAATTTCTCTGCAACCAGAGCCCACACAATGCTCTAGTTTTCAGCAATGGATAGCTCTCCAAAAATGGATTAAGCCGTTAAAAAACTGCAAGGCTTTCCGAGCCTTATTTATGGAACTGTAGACATCCAAAGTCATGCAAACTTTCAAAACTCAAAAAAATCGATTTTAATGGATTTACTTTGAATTAAGATATCTCCGCAACCAGACCTCATAGAAAAATCTAGTTTTCAACTATGGATAGCTCTTAAAAAACTAATTAAGCGTTTTGCCAGAAAAAATGACGTCACACCCTTATTTGCGGAACTGTAGGCATCCAAAGTCATACAAGCATTCACAACTCAAAAAATTAACTTTGAATGCAAATATCTGGAAAACTAGGACTTATAAAAGGGTTTGCTTTGAATGTGCTGGTTGCATTTGACAAAACCTTTCTATATATATACGTTTCAATGGGTTCCAGAGACTTTCGTAAAAAAATGCATTTTAAGTGACCAACCTCTTACGATTTTTTCGAAAATCGAGTGGAAAAAAAAAGTTGAGTTTTGAACGGCAATGCGAAGGTCTGACCGTTATCTGTTCTACAACGTTAACCGCAACCTCTTACGAGCCTTCTTTTGGAAGTTATGGCCATATTAAGACTTTTAGTTTTTGGGTTGAAACAAGAAAGATTAACTTTGAATCAAAATATCTGTGCAACCAGAGCCCACACAATGCTCTAGTTTTCAGCAATGGATAGCTCTCCAAAAATGGATTAAGCCGTTAAAAAACTGCAAGGCTTTCCGAGCCTTATTTATGGAACTGTAGACATCCAAAGTCATGCAAACTTTCAAAACTCAAAAAAATCGATTTTAATGGATTTACTTTGAATTAAGATATCTCCGCAACCAGACCTCATAGAAAAATCTAGTTTTCACCTATGGATAGCTCTTAAAAAACTTATTAAGCGTTTTGCCAGAAAAAATGACGTCACAGCCTTATTTGCGGAACTGTAGGCATCCAAAGTCATACAAGCATTCACAACTCAAAAAATTAACTTTGAATGCAAATATCTGGAAAACTAGGACTAATAAAAGGGTTTGCTTTGAATGTGCTGGTTGCATTTGACAAAACCTTTCTTTATATATACGTTTCAATGGGTTCCAGAGACTTTCGTAAAAAAATGCATTTTTAGTGAAAAGGGGGTAGTCCATGCTTTTTTTCGAAAATCGAGTGGAAAAAAAAAGTTGAGTTTTGAACGGCAATGCGAAGGTCTGACCGTTATCTGTTCTACAACGTTAACCGCAACCTCTTACGAGCCTTCTTTTGGAAGTTATGGCCATATTAAGATTTTTAGTTTTTGGGTTGAAACAAGAAAGATTAACTTTGAATCAAAATTTCTCTGCAACCAGAGCCCAGACAATGCTCTAGTTTTCAGCAATGGATAGCTCTCCAAAAATGGATTAAGCGGTTAATAAACTGCAAGGCCTTCCGAGCCTTATTTATGGAACTGTAGACATCCAAAGTCATGCAAACTTTCAAAACTCAAAAAAATCGATTTTAATGGATTTACTTTGAATTAAGATATCTCCGCAACCAGACCTCATAGAAAAATCTAGTTTTCAACTATGGATAGCTCTTAAAAAACTAATTAAGCGTTTTGCCAGAAAAAATGACGTCACAGCCTTATTTGCGGAACTGTAGGCATCCAAAGTCATACAAGCATTCACAACTCAAAAAATTAACTTTGAATGCAAATATCTGGAAAACTAGGACTTATAAAAGGGTTTGCTTTGAATGTGCTGGTTGCATTTGACAAAACCTTTCTATATATATACGTTTCAATGGGTTCCAGAGACTTTCGTAAAAAAATGCATTTTTAGTGACCAACCTCTTACGATTTTTTCGAAAATCGAGTGGAAAAAAAAGTTGAGTTTTGAACGGCAATGCGAAGGTCTGACCGTTATCTGTTCTACAACGTAAACCGCAACCTCTTACGAGCCTTCTTTTGGAAGTTATGGCCATATTAAGATTTTTAGTTTTTGGGTTGAAACAAGAAAGATTAACTTTGAATCAAAATTTCTCTGCAACCAGAGCCCACACAATGCTCTAGTTTCCAGCAATGGATAGCTCTCCAAAAATTGATTAAGCGGTTAATAAACTGCAAGGCTTACCGAGCCTTATTTATGGAACTGTAGACATCCAAAGTCATGCAAACTTTCAAAACTCAAAAAAATCGATTTTAATGGATTTACTTTGAATTAAGATATCTCCGCAACCAGACCTCATAGAAAAATCTAGTTTTCACCTATGGATAGCTCTTAAAAAACTAATGAAGCGTTTTGCCAGAAAAAATGACGTCGCAGCCTTATTTGCGGAACTGTAGGCATCCAAAGTCATACAAGCATTCACAACTCAAAAAATTAACTTTGAATGCAAATATCTGGAAAACTAGGACTTATAAAAGGGTTTGCTTTGAATGTGCTGGTTGCATTTGACAAAACCTTTCTATATATATACGTTTCAATGGGTTCCAGAGACTTTCGTAAAAAAATGCATTTTTAGTGATAAGGGGGTAGTCCATGCTTTTTTTCGAAAATCGAGTGGAAAAAAAAAAGTTGAGTTTTGAACGGCAATGCGAAGGTCTGACCGTTATCTGTTCTATAACGTTAACCGCAACCTCTTACGAGCCTTCTTTTGGAAGTTATGGCCATATTAAGATTTTTAGTTTTTGGGTTGAAACAAGAAAGATTAACTTTGAATCAAAATTTCTCTGCAACCAGAGCCCACACAATGCTCTAGTTTTCAGCAATGGATAGCTCTCCAAAAATGGATTAAGCCGTTAAAAAACTGCAAGGCTTTCCGAGCCTTATTTATGGAACTGTAGACATCCAAAGTCATGCAAACTTTCAAAACTCAAAAAAATCGATTTTAATGGATTTACTTTGAATTAAGATATCTCCGCAACCAGACCTCATAGAAAAATCTAGTTTTCAACTATGGATAGCTCTTAAAAAACTAATTAAGCGTTTTGCCAGAAAAAATGACGTCACACCCTTATTTGCGGAACTGTAGGCATCCAAAGTCATACAAGCATTCACAACTCAAAAAATTAACTTTGAATGCAAATATCTGGAAAACTAGGACTTATAAAAGGGTTTGCTTTGAATGTGCTGGTTGCATTTGACAAAACCTTTCTATATATATACGTTTCAATGGGTTCCAGAGACTTTCGTAAAAAAATGCATTTTAAGTGACCAACCTCTTACGATTTTTTCGAAAATCGAGTGGAAAAAAAAAGTTGAGTTTTGAACGGCAATGCGAAGGTCTGACCGTTATCTGTTCTACAACGTTAACCGCAACCTCTTACGAGCCTTCTTTTGGAAGTTATGGCCATATTAAGACTTTTAGTTTTTGGGTTGAAACAAGAAAGATTAACTTTGAATCAAAATATCTGTGCAACCAGAGCCCACACAATGCTCTAGTTTTCAGCAATGGATAGCTCTCCAAAAATGGATTAAGCCGTTAAAAAACTGCAAGGCTTTCCGAGCCTTATTTATGGAACTGTAGACATCCAAAGTCATGCAAACTTTCAAAACTCAAAAAAATCGATTTTAATGGATTTACTTTGAATTAAGATATCTCCGCAACCAGACCTCATAGAAAAATCTAGTTTTCACCTATGGATAGCTCTTAAAAAACTTATTAAGCGTTTTGCCAGAAAAAATGACGTCACAGCCTTATTTGCGGAACTGTAGGCATCCAAAGTCATACAAGCATTCACAACTCAAAAAATTAACTTTGAATGCAAATATCTGGAAAACTAGGACTAATAAAAGGGTTTGCTTTGAATGTGCTGGTTGCATTTGACAAAACCTTTCTTTATATATACGTTTCAATGGGTTCCAGAGACTTTCGTAAAAAAATGCATTTTTAGTGAAAAGGGGGTAGTCCATGCTTTTTTTCGAAAATCGAGTGGAAAAAAAAAGTTGAGTTTTGAACGGCAATGCGAAGGTCTGACCGTTATCTGTTCTACAACGTTAACCGCAACCTCTTACGAGCCTTCTTTTGGAAGTTATGGCCATATTAAGATTTTTAGTTTTTGGGTTGAAACAAGAAAGATTAACTTTGAATCAAAATTTCTCTGCAACCAGAGCCCAGACAATGCTCTAGTTTTCAGCAATGGATAGCTCTCCAAAAATGGATTAAGCGGTTAATAAACTGCAAGGCCTTCCGAGCCTTATTTATGGAACTGTAGACATCCAAAGTCATGCAAACTTTCAAAACTCAAAAAAATCGATTTTAATGGATTTACTTTGAATTAAGATATCTCCGCAACCAGACCTCATAGAAAAATCTAGTTTTCACCTATGGATAGCTCTTAAAAAACTAATGAAGCGTTTTGCCAGAAAAAATGACGTCGCAGCCTTATTTGCGGAACTGTAGGCATCCAAAGTCATACAAGCATTCACAACTCAAAAAATTAACTTTGAATGCAAATATCTGGAAAACTAGGACTTATAAAAGGGTTTGCTTTGAATGTGCTGGTTGCATTTGACAAAACCTTTCTATATATATACGTTTCAATGGGTTCCAGAGACTTTCGTAAAAAAATGCATTTTTAGTGATAAGGGGGTAGTCCATGCTTTTTTTCGAAAATCGAGTGGAAAAAAAAAAGTTGAGTTTTGAACGGCAATGCGAAGGTCTGACCGTTATCTGTTCTATAACGTTAACCGCAACCTCTTACGAGCCTTCTTTTGGAAGTTATGGCCATATTAAGATTTTTAGTTTTTGGGTTGAAACAAGAAAGATTAACTTTGAATCAAAATTTCTCTGCAACCAGAGCCCACACAATGCTCTAGTTTTCAGCAATGGATAGCTCTCCAAAAATGGATTAAGCCGTTAAAAAACTGCAAGGCTTTCCGAGCCTTATTTATGGAACTGTAGACATCCAAAGTCATGCAAACTTTCAAAACTCAAAAAAATCGATTTTAATGGATTTACTTTGAATTAAGATATCTCCGCAACCAGACCTCATAGAAAAATCTAGTTTTCAACTATGGATAGCTCTTAAAAAACTAATTAAGCGTTTTGCCAGAAAAAATGACGTCACACCCTTATTTGCGGAACTGTAGGCATCCAAAGTCATACAAGCATTCACAACTCAAAAAATTAACTTTGAATGCAAATATCTGGAAAACTAGGACTTATAAAAGGGTTTGCTTTGAATGTGCTGGTTGCATTTGACAAAACCTTTCTATATATATACGTTTCAATGGGTTCCAGAGACTTTCGTAAAAAAATGCATTTTTAGTGACCAACCTCTTACGATTTTTTCGAAAATCGAGTGGAAAAAAAAAGTTGAGTTTTGAACGGCAATGCGAAGGTCTGACCGTTATCTGTTCTACAACGTTAACCGCAACCTCTTACGAGCCTTCTTTTGGAAGTTATGGCCATATTAAGACTTTTAGTTTTTGGGTTGAAACAAGAAAGATTAACTTTGAATCAAAATATCTGTGCAACCAGAGCCCACACAATGCTCTAGTTTTCAGCAATGGATAGCTCTCCAAAAATGGATTAAGCCGTTAAAAAACTGCAAGGCTTTCCGAGCCTTATTTATGGAACTGTAGACATCCAAAGTCATGCAAACTTTCAAAACTCAAAAAAATCGATTTTAATGGATTTACTTTGAATTAAGATATCTCCGCAACCAGACCTCATAGAAAAATCTAGTTTTCACCTATGGATAGCTCTTAAAAAACTTATTAAGCGTTTTGCCAGAAAAAATGACGTCACAGCCTTATTTGCGGAACT
Organism: Melangyna quadrimaculata; assembly: GCA_949320155.1. Lineage (NCBI taxonomy): Eukaryota > Metazoa > Arthropoda > Insecta > Diptera > Syrphidae > Melangyna > Melangyna quadrimaculata. Next base: position 187,570,008 of record OX439483.1, read on the forward strand.
GTAGGCATCCAAAGTCATACAAGCATTCACAACTCAAAAAATTAACTTTGAATGCAAATATCTGGAAAACTAGGACTAATAAAAGGGTTTGCTTTGAATGTGCTGGTTGCATTTGACAAAACCTTTCTTTATATATACGTTTCAATGGGTTCCAGAGACTTTCGTAAAAAAATGCATTTTTAGTGAAAAGGGGGTAGTCCATGCTTTTTTTCGAAAATCGAGTGGAAAAAAAAAGTTGAGTTTTGAACGGCAATGCGAAGGTCTGACCGTTATCTGTTCTACAACGTTAACCGCAACCTCTTACGAGCCTTCTTTTGGAAGTTATGGCCATATTAAGATTTTTAGTTTTTGGGTTGAAACAAGAAAGATTAACTTTGAATCAAAATTTCTCTGCAACCAGAGCCCACACAATGCTCTAGTTTTCAGCAATGGATAGCTCTCCAAAAATGGATTAAGCGGTTAATAAACTGCAAGGCCTTCCGAGCCTTATTTATGGAACTGTAGACATCCAAAGTCATGCAAACTTTCAAAACTCAAAAAAATCGATTTTAATGGATTTACTTTGAATTAAGATATCTCCGCAACCAGACCTCATAGAAAAATCTAGTTTTCACCTATGGATAGCTCTTAAAAAACAAATCAAGAGTTTTGCCAGAAAAAATGACGTCGCAGCCTTATTTGCGGAACTGTAGGCATTCAAAATCATACAAGCATTCACAACTCATAAAATTAACTTTGAATGCAAATATCTCGAAAACTAGGACTTATAAAAGGGTTTGCTTTGAATGTGCTGGTTGCATTTGACAAAGCCTTTCTATATATATACGTTTCAATGGGTTCCAGAGACTTTCGTAAAAAAATGCATTTTTAGTGATAAGGGGGTAGTCCATGCTTTTTTTCGAAAATCGAGTGGAAAAAAAAAAGTTGAGTTTTGAACGGCAATGCGAAGGTCTGACCGTTATCTGTTCTACAACGTTAACCGCAACCTCTTACGAGCCTTCTTTTGGAAGTTATGGCCATATTAAGATTTTTAGTTTTTGGGTTGAAACAAGAAAGATTAACTTTGAATCAAAATTTCTCTGCAACCAGAGCCCACACAATGCTCTAGTTTTCAGCAATGGATAGCTCTCCAAAAATGGATTAAGCGGTTAATAAACTGCAAGGCCTTCCGAGCCTCATTTATGGAACAGTAGACATCCAAAGTCATGCAACCTTTCAAAACTCAAAAAAATCGATTTTAATGGATTTACTTTGAATTAAGATATCTCCGCCACCAGACCTCATAGAAAAATCTAGTTTTCAACTATGGATAGCTCTTAAAAAACTAATTAAGCGTTTTGCCAGAAAAAATGACGTCACACCCTTATTTGCGGAACTGTAGGCATCCAAAGTCATACAAGCATTCACAACTCAAAAAATTAACTTTGAATGCAAATATCTGGAAAACTAGGACTTATAAAAGGGTGTGCTTTGAATGTGCTGGTTGCATTTGACAAAACCTTTCTATATATATACGTTTCAATGGGTTACAGAGACTTTCGTAAAAAAATGCATTTTTAGTGATAAGGGGGTAGTCCATGCTTTTTTTCGAAAATCGAGTGGAAAAAAAAAGTTGAGTTTTGAACGGCAATGCGAAGGTCTGACCGTTATCTGTTCTACAACGTTAACCGCAACCTCTTAAGAGCCTTCTTTTGGAAGTAACGGCCATATTAAGATTTTTAGTTTTTGGGTTGAAACAAGAAAGATTAACTTTGAATCAAAATTTCTCTGCAACCAGAGCCCACACAATGCTCTAGTTTTCAGCAATGGATAGCTCTCCAAAAATAGATTAAGCGGTTAAAAAACTGCAAGGCTTTCCGAGCCTTATTTATGGAACTGTAGACATCCAAAGTCATGCAAACTTTCAAAACTCAAAAAAATCGATTTTAATGGATTTACTTTGAATTAAGATATCTCCGCAACCAGACCTCATAGAAAAATCTAGTTTTCAACTATGGATAGCTCTTAAAAAACTAATGAAGCGTTTTGCCAGAAAAAATGACGTCGCAGCCTTATTTGCGGAACTGTAGGCATCCAAAGTCATACAAGCATTCACAACTCAAAAAATTAACTTTGAATGCAAATATCTGGAAAACTAGGACTTATAAAAGGGTTTGCTTTGAATGTGCTGGTTGCATTTGACAAAACCTTTCTATATATATACGTTTCAATGGGTTCCAGAGACTTTCGTAAAAAAATGCATTTTTAGTGATAAGGGGGTAGTCCATGCTTTTTTTCGAAAATCGAGTGGAAAAAAAAAAGTTGAGTTTTGAACGGCAATGCGAAGGTCTGACCGTTATCTGTTCTATAACGTTAACCGCAACCTCTTACGAGCCTTCTTTTGGAAGTTATGGCCATATTAAGATTTTTAGTTTTTGGGTTGAAACAAGAAAGATTAACTTTGAATCAAAATTTCTCTGCAACCAGAGCCCACACAATGCTCTAGTTTTCAGCAATGGATAGCTCTCCAAAAATGGATTAAGCCGTTAAAAAACTGCAAGGCTTTCCGAGCCTTATTTATGGAACTGTAGACATCCAAAGTCATGCAAACTTTCAAAACTCAAAAAAATCGATTTTAATGGATTTACTTTGAATTAAGATATCTCCGCAACCAGACCTCATAGAAAAATCTAGTTTTCAACTATGGATAGCTCTTAAAAAACAAATTAAGCGTTTTGCCAGAAAAAATGACGTCACACCCTTATTTGCGGAACTGTAGGCATCCAAAGTCATACAAGCATTCACAACTCAAAAAATTAACTTTGAATGCAAATATCTGGAAAACTAGGACTTATAAAAGGGTGTGCTTTGAATGTGCTGGTTGCATTTGACAAAACCTTTCTATATATATACGTTTCAATGGGTTACAGAGACTTTCGTAAAAAAATGCATTTTTAGTGATAAGGGGGTAGTCCATGCTTTTTTTCGAAAATCGAGTGGAAAAAAAAAAGTTGAGTTTTGAACGGCAATGCGAAGGTCTGACCGTTATCTGTTCTACAACGTTAACCGCAACCTCTTACGAGCCTTCTTTTGGAAGTTATGGCCATATTAAGATTTTTAGTTTTTGGGTTGAAACAAGAAAGATTAACTTTGAATCAAAATTTCTCTGCAACCAGAGCCCACACAATGCTCTAGTTTTCAGCAATGGATAGCTCTCCAAAAATGGATTAAGCGGTTAATAAACTGCAAGGCCTTCCGAGCCTTATTTATGGAACTGTAGACATCCAAAGTCATGCAACCTTTCAAAACTCAAAAAAATCGATTTTAATGGATTTACTTTGAATTAAGATATCTCCGCAACCAGACCTCATAGAAAAATCAAGTTTTCAACTATGGATAGCTCTTAAAAAACTAATTAAGCGTTTTGCCAGAAAAAATGACGTCACACCCTTATTTGCGGAACTGTAGGCATCCAAAGTCATACAAGCATTCACAACTCAAAAAATTAACTTTGAATGCAAATATCTGGAAAACTAGGACTTATAAAAGGGTTTGCTTTGAATGTGCTGGTTGCATTTGACAAAACCTTTCTATATATATACGTTTCAATGGGTTCCAGAGACTTTCGTAAAAAAATGCATTTTTAGTGATAAGGGGGTAGTCCATGCTTTTTTTCGAAAATCGAGTGGAAAAAAAAAAGTTGAGTTTTGAACGGCAATGCGAAGGTCTGACCGTTATCTGTTCTACAACGTTAACCGCAACCTCTTACGAGCCTTCTTTTGGAAGTTATGGCCATATTAAGATTTTTAGTTTTTGGGTTGAAACAAGAAAGATTAACTTTGAATCAAAATTTCTCTGCAACCAGAGCCCACACAATGCTCTAGTTTTCAGCAATGGATAGCTCTCCAAAAATGGATTAAGCGGTTAATAAACTGCAAGGCCTTCCGAGCCTTATTTATGGAACTGTAGACATCCAAAGTCATGCAACCTTTCAAAACTCAAAAAAATCGATTTTAATGGATTTACTTTGAATTAAGATATCTCCGCAACCAGACCTCATAGAAAAATCTAGTTTTCAACTATGGATAGCTCTTAAAAAACTAATTAAGCGTTTTGCCAGAAAAAATGACGTCACACCCTTATTTGCGGAACTGTAGGCATCCAAAGTCATACAAGCATTCACAACTCAAAAAATTAACTTTGAATGCAAATATCTGGAAAACTAGGACTTATAAAAGGGTTTGCTTTGAATGTGCTGGTTGCATTTGACAAAACCTTTCTATATATATACGTTTCAATGGGTTCCAGAGACTTTCGTAAAAAAATGCATTTTTAGTGATAAGGGGGTAGTCCATGCTTTTTTTCGAAAATCGAGTGGAAAAAAAAAAGTTGAGTTTTGAACGGCAATGCGAAGGTCTGACCGTTATCTGTTCTATAACGTTAACCGCAACCTCTTACGAGCCTGCTTTTGGAAGTTATGGCCATATTAAGATTTTTAGTTTTTGGGTTGAAACAAGAAAGATTAACTTTGAATCAAAATTTCTCTGCAACCAGAGCCCACACAATGCTCTAGTTTTCAGCAATGGATAGCTCTCCAAAAATTGATTCAGCCGTTAAAAAACTGCAAGGCTTTCCGAGCCTTATTTATGGAACTGTAGACATCCAAAGTCATGCAAACTTTCAAAACTCAAAAAAATCGATTTTAATGGATTTAGTTTGAATTAAGATATCTCCGCAACCAGACCTCATAGAAAAATCTAGTTTTCACCTATGGATAGCTCTTAAAAAACAAATCAAGCGTTTTGCCAGAAAAAATGACGTCGCAGCCTTATTTGCGGAACTGTAGGCATCCAAAGTCATACAAGCATTCACAACTCAAAAAATTAACTTTGAATGCAAATATCTGGAAAACTAGGACTTATAAAAGGGTGTGCTTTGAATGTGCTGGTTGCATTTGACAAAACCTTTCTATATATATACGTTTCAATGGGTTCCAGAGACTTTCGTAAAAAAATGCATTTTTAGTGATAAGGGGGTAGTCCATGCTTTTTTTCGAAAATCGAGTGGAAAAAAAAAAGTTGAGTTTTGAACGGCAATGCGAAGGTCTGACCATTATCTGTTCTATAACGTTAACCGCAACCTCTTACGAGCCTTCTTTTGGAAGTTATGGCCATATTAAGATTTTTAGTTTTTGGGTTGAAACAAGAAAGATTAACTTTGAATCAAAATTTCTCTGCAACCAGAGCCCACACAATGCTCTAGTTTTCAGCAATGGATAGCTCTCCAAAAATTGATTAAGCCGTTAAAAAACTGCAAGGCTTTCCGAGCCTTATTTATGGAACTGTAGACATCCAAAGTCATGCAAACTTTCAAAACTCAAAAAAATCGATTTTAATGGATTTAGTTTGAATTAAGATATCTCCGCAACCAGACCTCATAGAAAAATCTAGTTTTCACCTATGGATAGCTCTTAAAAAACAAATCAAGCGTTTTGCCAGAAAAAATGACGTCGCAGCCTTATTTGCGGAACTGTAGGCATCCAAAGTCATACAAGCATTCACAACTCAAAAAATTAACTTTGAATGCAAATATCTGGAAAACTAGGACTTATAAAAGGGTGTGCTTTGAATGTGCTGGTTGCATTTGACAAAACCTTTCTATATATATACGTTTCAATGGGTTCCAGAGACTTTCGTAAAAAAATGCATTTTTAGTGATAAGGGGGTAGTCCATGCTTTTTTTCGAAAATCGAGTGGAAAAAAAAAAGTTGAGTTTTGAACGGCAATGCGAAGGTCTGACCATTATCTGTTCTATAACGTTAACCGCAACCTCTTACGAGCCTTCTTTTGGAAGTTATGGCCATATTAAGATTTTTAGTTTTTGGGTTGAAACAAGAAAGATTAACTTTGAATCAAAATTTCTCTGCAACCAGAGCCCACACAATGCTCTAGTTTTCAGCAATGGATAGCCCTCCAAAAATTGATTAAGCCGTTAAAAACTGCAAGGCTTTCCGAGCCTTATTTATGGAACTGTAGACATCCAAAGTCATGCAAACTTTCAAAACTCAAAAATATCGATTTTAATGGATTTAGTTTGAATTAAGATATCTCCGCAACCAGACCTCATAGAAAAATCTAGTTTTCACCTATGGATAGCTCTTAAAAAACAAATCAAGCGTTTTGCCAGAAAAAATGACGTCGCAGCCTTATTTGCGGAACTGTAGGCATCCAAAGTCATACAAGCATTCACAACTCAAAAAATTAACTTTGAATGCAAATATCTGGAAAACTAGGACTTATAAAAGGGTGTGCTTTGAATGTGCTGGTTGCATTTGACAAAACCTTTCTATATATATACGTTCTAATGGGTTCCAGAGACTTTCGTAAAAAAATGCATTTTTAGTGATAAGGGGGTAGTCCATGCTTTTTTTCGAAAATCGAGTGGAAAAAAAAAAGTTGAGTTTTGAACGGCAATGCGAAGGTCTGACCATTATCTGTTCTATAACGTTAACCGCAACCTCTTACGAGCCTGCTTTTGGAAGTTATGGCCATATTAAGATTTTTAGTTTTTGGGTTGAAACAAGAAAGATTAACTTTGAATCAAAATTTCTCTGCAACCAGAGCCCACACAATGCTCTAGTTTTCAGCAATGGATAGCTCTCCAAAAATTGATTAAGCCGTTAAAAAACTGCAAGGCTTTCCGAGCCTTATTTATGGAACTGTAGACATCCAAAGTCATGCAAACTTTCAAAACTCAAAAAAATCGATTTTAATGGATTTAGTTTGAATTAAGATATCTCCGCAACCAGACCTCATAGAAAAATCTAGTTTTCACCTATGGATAGCTCTTAAAAAACAAATCAAGCGTTTTGCCAGAAAAAATGACGTCACACCCTTATTTGCGGAACTGTAGGCATCCAAAGTCATACAAGCATTCACAACTCAAAAAATTAACTTTGAATGCAAATATCTGGAAAACTAGGACTTATAAAAGGGTTTGCTTTGAATGTGCTGGTTGCATTTGACAAAACCTTTCTATATATATACGTTTCAATGGGTTCCAGAGACTTTCGTAAAAAAATGCATTTTTAGTGATAAGGGGGTAGTCCATGCTTTTTTTCGAAAATCGAGTGGAAAAAAAAAAGTTGAGTTTTGAACGGCAATGCGAAGGTCTGACCGTTATCTGTTCTACAACGTTAACCGCAACCTCTTACGAGCCTTCTTTTGGAAGTTATGGCCATATTAAGATTTTTAGTTTTTGGGTTGAAACAAGAAAGATTAACTTTGAATCAAAATTTCTCTGCAACCAGAGCCCACACAATGCTCTAGTTTTCAGCAATGGATAGCTCTCCAAAAATGGATTAAGCGGTTAATAAACTGCAAGGCCTTCCGAGCCTTATTTATGGAACTGTAGACATCCAAAGTCATGCAACCTTTCAAAACTCAAAAAAATCGATTTTAATGGATTTACTTTGAATTAAGATATCTCCGCAACCAGACCTCATAGAAAAATCTAGTTTTCAACTATGGATAGCTCTTAAAAAACTAATTAAGCGTTTTGCCAGAAAAAATGACGTCGCAGCCTTATTTGCGGAACTGTAGGCATCCAAAGTCATACAAGCATTCACAACTCAAAAAATTAACTTTGAATGCAAATATCTGGAAAACTAGGACTTATAAAAGGGTGTGCTTTGAATGTGCTGGTTGCATTTGACAAAACCTTTCTATATATATACGTTTCAATGGGTTCCAGAGACTTTCGTAAAAAAATGCATTTTTAGTGATAAGGGGGTAGTCCATGCTTTTTTTCGAAAATCGAGTGGAAAAAAAAAAGTTGAGTTTTGAACGGCAATGCGAAGGTCTGACCATTATCTGTTCTATAACGTTAACCGCAACCTCTTACGAGCCTGCTTTTGGAAGTTATGGCCATATTAAGATTTTTAGTTTTTGGGTTGAAACAAGAAAGATTAACTTTGAATCAAAATTTCTCTGCAACCAGAGCCCACACAATGCTCTAGTTTTCAGCAATGGATAGCTCTCCAAAAATTGATTAAGCCGTTAAAAAACTGCAAGGCTTTCCGAGCCTTATTTATGGAACTGTAGACATCCAAAGTCATGCAAACTTTCAAAACTCAAAAAAATCGATTTTAATGGATTTAGTTTGAATTAAGATATCTCCGCAACCAGACCTCATAGAAAAATCTAGTTTTCACCTATGGATAGCTCTTAAAAAACAAATCAAGCGTTTTGCCAGAAAAAATGACGTCGCAGCCTTATTTGCGGAACTGTAGGCATCCAAAGTCATACAAGCATTCACAACTCAAAAAATTAACTTTGAATGCAAATATCTGGAAAACTAGGACTTATAAAAGGGTGTGCTTTGAATGTGCTGGTTGCATTTGACAAAACCTTTCTATATATATACGTTTCAATGGGTTCCAGAGACTTTCGTAAAAAAATGCATTTTTAGTGATAAGGGGGTAGTCCATGCTTTTTTTCGAAAATCGAGTGGAAAAAAAAAGTTGAGTTTTGAACGGCAATGCGAAGGTCTGACCGTTATCTGTTCTACAACGTTAACCGCAACCTCTTACGAGCCTTCTTTTGGAAGTTATGGCCATATTAAGATTTTTAGTTTTTGGGTTGAAACAAGAAAGATTAACTTTGAATCAAAATTTCTCTGCAACCAGAGCCCACACAATGCTCTAGTTTTCAGCAATGGATAGCTCTCCAAAAATTGATTAAGCCGTTAAAAAACTGCAAGGCTTTCCGAGCCTTATTTATGGAACTGTAGACATCCAAAGTCATGCAACCTTTCAAAACTCAAAAAAATCGATTTTAATGGATTTACTTTGAATTAAGATATCTCCGCAACCAGACCTCATAGAAAAATCTAGTTTTCAACTATGGATAGCTCTTAAAAAACTAATTAAGCGTTTTGCCAGAAAAAATGACGTCACACCCTTATTTGCGGAACTGTAGGCATCCAAAGTCATACAAGCATTCACAACTCAAAAAATTAATTTTGAATGCAAATATCTCGAAAACTAGGACTTATAAAAGGGTTTGCTTTGAATGTGCTGGTTGCATTTGACAAAACCTTTCTATATATATACGTTTCAATGGGTTCCAGAGACTTTCGTAAAAAAATGCATTTTTAGTGATAAGGGGGTAGTCCATGCTTTTTTTCGAAAATCGAGTGGAAAAAAAAGTTGAGTTTTGAACGGCAATGCGAAGGTCTGACCGTTATCTGTTCTACAACGTTAACCGCAACCTCTTACGAGCCTTCTTTTGGAAGTTATGGCCATATTAAGATTTTTAGTTTTTGGGTTGAAACAAGAAAGATTAACTTTGAATCAAAATTTCTCTGCAACCAGAGCCCACACAATGCTCTAGTTTTCAGCAATGGATAGCTCTCCAAAAATGGATTAAGCGGTTAATAAACTGCAAGGCCTTCCGAGCCTTATTTATGGAACTGTAGACATCCAAAGTCATGCAACCTTTCAAAACTCAAAAAAATCGATTTTAATGGATTTACTTTGAATTAAGATATCTCCGCAACCAGACCTCATAGAAAAATCTAGTTTTCAACTATGGATAGCTCTTAAAAAACTAATTAAGCGTTTTGCCAGAAAAAATGACGTCACACCCTTATTTGCGGAACTGTAGGCATCCAAAGTCATACAAGCATTCACAACTCAAAAAATTAATTTTGAATGCAAATATCTCGAAAACTAGGACTTATAAAAGGGTTTGCTTTGAATGTGCTGGTTGCATTTGACAAAACCTTTCTATATATATACGTTTCAATGGGTTCCAGAGACTTTCGTAAAAAAATGCATTTTTAGTGATAAGGGGGTAGTCCATGCTTTTTTTCGAAAATCGAGTGGAAAAAAAAAGTTGAGTTTTGAACGGCAATGCGAAGGTCTGACCGTTATCTGTTCTACAACGTTAACCGCAACCTCTTACGAGCCTTCTTTTGGAAGTTATGGCCATATTAAGATTTTTAGTTTTTGGGTTGAAACAAGAAAGATTAACTTTGAATCAAAATTTCTCTGCAACCAGAGCCCACACAATGCTCTAGTTTTCAGCAATGGATAGCTCTCCAAAAATTGATTAAGCCGTTAAAGAACTGCAAGGCTTTCCGAGCCTTATTTATGGAACTGTAGACATCCAAAGTCATGCAAACTTTCAAAACTCAAAAAAATCGATTTTAATGGATTTACTTTGAATTAAGATATCTCCGCAACCAGACCTCATAGAAAAATCTAGTTTTCAACTATGGATAGCTCTTAAAAAACTTATTAAGCGTTTTGCCAGAAAAAATGACGTCACACCCTTATTTGCGGAACTGTAGGCATCCAAAGTCATACAAGCATTCACAACTCAAAAAATTAACTTTGAATGCAAATATCTCGAAAACTAGGACTTATAAAAGGGTTTGCTTTGAATGTGCTGGTTGCATTTGACAAAACCTTTCTATAAATATACGTTTCAATGGGTTCCAGAGACTTTCGTAAAAAAATGCATTTTTAGTGATAATGGGGTAGTCCATGCTTTTTTTCGAAAATCGAGTGGAAAAAAAAAGTTGAGTTTTGAACGGCAATGCGAAGGTCTGACCGTTATCTGTTCTACAACGTTAACCGCAACCTCTTACGAGCCTTCTTTTGGAAGTTATGGCCATATTAAGATTTTTAGTTTTTGGGTTGAAACAAGAAAGATTAACTTTGAATCAAAATTTCTCTGCAACCAGAGCCCACACAATGCTCTAGTTTTCAGCAATGGATAGCTCTCCAAAAATTGATTAAGCCGTTAAGAAACTGCAAGGCTTTCCGAGCCTTATTTATGGAACTGTAGACATCCAAAGTCATGCAAACTTTCAAAACTCAAAAAAATCGATTTTAATGGATTTACTTTGAATTAAGATATCTCCGCAACCAGACCTCATAGAAAAATCTAGTTGTCACCTATGTATAGCTCTTAAAAAAACTTATTAAGCGTTTTGCCAGAAAAAATGACGTCACAGCCTTATTTGCGGAACTGTAGGCATCCAAAGTCATACAAGCATTCACAACTCAAAAAATTAACTTTGAATGCAAATATCTCGAAAACTAGGACTTATAAAAGGGTTTGCTTTGAATGTGCTGGTTGCATTTGACTCAAAAAAAATCGATTTTAATGGATTTACTTTGAATTAAGATATCTCCGCAACCAGACCTCATAGAAAAATCTAGTTTTCAACTATGGATAGCTCTTAAAAAACTTATTAAGCGTTTTGCCAGAAAAAATAACGTCACACCCTTATTTGCGGAACTGTAGGCATCCAAAGTCATACAAGCATTCACAACTCAAAAAATTAACTTTGAATGCAAATATCTCGAAAACTAGGACTTATAAAAGGGTTTGCTTTGAATGTGCTGGTTGCATTTGACAAAACCTTTCTATATATTTAGTAGCCCGTAGCGTTATGGTTAGTGCGTTCGACTGTCACGCTGGAGATCTGGGATCGCTTCCCAGCCGCGTCCATCTAAAAACTAAAAAAGTTTTTTTTTCAGGGCTACTGCCTCTTTCGAGGAATTGGCAAATCCTCCAAGAGTATCACTTGTCACGAATAAGTGCTTCTCTTCTAGCCGTTCGGATTCGGCATAGAATTGTAGGTCCCTTCCATTCCTGTCGAAAGGCGCACACAGGAATGGTTGCGAGTTGTTAGTCACTAGGCCCTGGTTCTTCATGAGCCGTTGTGCCACGCGCTTTATTTTATTTTTTCTCTATATGCACGTTTCAATGGGTTCCAGAGACTTTCGTAAGAAAAATGCATTTTTAGTGATAAGGGGGTAGTCCACGCTTTTTTCGAAAATCGATTGGAAAAAAAAAGTTGAGTTTTGAACGGCAATGCAAAGGCCTGACCGTTATCTGTTCAACAACGTTAACCTCAACCTGTTACAAGCTGTAGACATCCAAAGTCATGCAAACTTTCAGAATATTAAAAACTGCGGCAACACTTACAATAAAATACTATACCGGTTTTAAAAGCCGGAAATCTGTTCTTAAACCCTAAAGTTAAATTGAATTGTTCACGACAACAATTTTCGAAAAATTTGCATGCAAACTTAAAAGTTTGATAAAAAAAAAAATTAAAAAAAAAGCTTAGACCATTTTTTTTTTAATTGTGAAATGAAGTGCTGAATTGGCTTTTAGTGGTCAATACTTATATCAGTTCTGAATCGAACACAAAAAACCGAATGTTTTATGTATTCTAGTTTTCGAGAAAATTGAAAATTACTTTAACCGCTTTTTTTTATAATTTGTTAGTATTAACGGTGATTTCACTTTGAGGATTAATGTGGAGGAGGCAATTTTCTACAAAATGACTTTAAATGAAAAAAAAAAATAAAAACAACGGCAACACTAACAATGATAAAATTATAGGTTTTCTGAAAGCCAGAAACTTTTTATTTTATTATTTTTTTCAATCAAATTATTTGCGTTAATATTTTTTTGAAAAAAATCGTTTAAAACTCAAAATTTAGCGGGACCAGTGGCCCCAAAAAGGAAGTTGAAAAGGTACTGTTTATTACAAATAAACTGAAAACACACCAAGTGACAACATAGGCGCCTGACTGGCGACCGAGCATACCTTAAGCGGACCGACGCGACGTAGTCGCGTGAGCGGGACAGAGGGCCCAAAAAGGGAGTTAAAATCCTTGAACCGGCGAAGCGTGCCACCACAAAGAAAACTATTGACAGTAAATATCGTTGAAATTTGGTTTGGAAAAATCTCCCAAAATTGAGGAAAGAACACCGAAATCTTACAAAAGCAATTTACTTTCAAAATTCTGGCTTTCAAAAACGGTATAGTAGTTTATTGTAAGTGTTGCCGCTGTTTTTTAATATTTTGTTTTCCATTTTTGTCTAAAATGCCCCTACCTCCTAAACGGGATGAGATAGACCCCCCTTCCCATATGTGGGGTTCACAGGGGTTTGCTCCCCCCCCTCCCCCTCGAATTTTGTTGAAAATGTATTTCCTGCTCCTGCTTTCTTCTACAAAATGTGTAGACCCATCTTGTTTTACTACTTACTTACTTACTTGTTTTAGTGATTTTCAATTGTTTTGCACAGCAAAATCTATAAAGGGTATACTTTCATATAGGAAAATAATTTGGTTCCGACGAAGAAGTGACTGTGAAGTCATTATTGTTTTATTGGAAATATCGATTATAACACGCAAACCTTACGCTAACTTTACTTAAATTATTAAATTTGTATATTATAAAACCTCCCATTTATTGTCTTAAAAAAATATTAAACTCACTTCTTTACTTATCTTTGGAATTTCAGTAACCATTGAGCTGCGTCCACAGTGTAATTTTGAATTTCTGCAGGAACACACTTTGGGATATGTTTCAATTTCTGAAAATAAAAATACAACAACATACCATCATCCAAAAACAAAAAAATAATAAAATTATCATTTTCAAAAGCCAAACTCTGTATTACCACAATCTTTATTGGAATTGGAAGTGACATTACGTAAATGGGCTGTTGCCACTATTTTCAATATTAACTCCTTGCTGCCGTACAACATGCCGCATTCAACGGGATGCTCATCGCTTTCATCCTTGCAGTCCGGACTTTCATCGCATATCTTACGTTGAGGCAAGCATAATGTTCCATTGTCACAGGCAAATGTTCCTCGGGGACATGGTCCTATTGTCCCACATTATTGTCATTGGGGGAATCAAATGTAAAGAAAAAAAAAAAAAACACACACACACAAGAAATAAGAATAAAATTGAACTTTAATCATATTGATTAAGCAAACGGAGTTGTTGTAAATAAAAATATATAAAAACAAACGATACGAGATGAGGTGCAAGTGATGGAGAACTTGTTAGGACGTTTTTATTGGATACTGTGAACCTTAATACGCCCATTTGTCGATTGGAAGTGCTAATCAGGAAGGTCATAAATAAGCTAATAAAGTGTTTTTTAGAGAAGTGGACTCTATAATGCTTCGTAGGTGTCACATTTGATTGATAAATTAATGACGACAGAAGATAAATTGTCAAATCAGAATAACCCAATCCTTAAATTCTTTAAGTGTTTTTCATAACGATATGGTCTTGTTGAGTGGACGCATACTGATATAAATCGTAAATTTAATTTCTTTTAATTCTAATTTGTTTTGTTATTAACTAACGAAAAGTATTGTTTTTTGTTTAGCCAGACCAATCCTAAGTCGGCAACTTAAATTTGTAAGTTCTTTTGTGTTCAATATACATATATGTAATAAGAAATAGTTTGTGTAATGAAAAAAAATCTCAATAAAAATTACTACTACTACTAATCCTTAAATTCTACTAGGTAGAGTAATTTATGCCATTATAAAGAAAGTTTATGAGTGTTTTTTATAATACAAATTCTATATACTACTGAAATACATCAGCCAAGTAGAAGACTTAGCATTATTGAATCATTATGATAGCTGCTGATTTAAATGAAACAATTAAGCAAGTAAAGGTACGGAAGGGTCCCTTCGAAGGATTTCTGGGTTTATTGTGGTTTTAACGTAAGTGGCTCCTAAGAAAAGATGCAGAACTTTTTTTGACACAAACTTTAGTTTTCGGAAGTGTTCAATTCAAAAAAATTAATTAGGGCAATAACGAGCACCCTAATGTTTTTGTACATGCAGGGCCAATTTTTCAACAGTCGGTTAAACCTCAGATAGTTCTTATTCTTTGAATAAAACTAAAATTTGTTCCTGTTGCTATTAGTATTAATTCTTCTGATAGTTTAACTGATGATTGAAAAATTGGCTTTAAGAGCCGATTTTTCGAAAAATGGTTTATAAATAATACTTCTGGTGAACCATTTTTTTTTTTGATTTTATGAAAAAGGGTTAAGTTGATTTTTTGTAATTCTTTTATGGAGGAACTTTTAAAATAATTTAATTTTTAAGGAAGTTACAACTTTTTCAAAACTCAGTACTTCGAAAAAGTCTTTGAACTTTTATTTTTTTCTTAATTCCATATTAAGGAATTTTTGAACTCTCTCTAGAATAATCAGAAAATCATGTTCCTAGAATTAAAATTAACTGTACCTGCCATACAATAATGTATAGTAGCCCGTAGCGTAATGATAAGTCCGTTGGACTGTTATGGTGGAGGTGTTGGTTCAATTCTCAGCCTCATCCACCAAAAACTAAAAAAGTTTTTAACAGGGCTCCGGCATTTTGCGAAAAATTGACAAAACCTATAAGAGTATCACTTGTCAAGAAAAGGTGCTTCTTATCTAGCCGTTCGGATTCGACATACAAATTGTAGGTTACCTCAATTCCTGTGGACACGGGCACGCAGGAATGGTTAAGAGTTGTTAGTCACTGGGCCCTGGTTCTCCACGAGCTGTACTGCCATAATAATTAATTAATAATAGCGAATACCTTCCGCTTAACTGGAACTCCATAATTGCAGAATATTTATTTCAGTTAAGCGGAGTTTTCAGTTAACGTAAAGTTAAGTTTAAGTTAAAGTTCGGATTACTGAACCTTGTTTCAAATGAGCGTAGTTTTGTCAAAACAAATTAAATTTCATACCTGAAAATAAAAAATAAAAATAGGTATGATTTTTCGTATTGTATCGAAATAAACGTCGAAAATTTTTGAGGATAAGCCAAAAAAAAATTAACAAATTTAAAAGAAACGACTGACACCAGGACCAGGAGGGAATATAAATGTTAGATTTTAAACAAAAACTTAAAAGAAAAAATTACTTTAAAAAACGGCACAAACTGTTGCAGAAAAGTTAATTCAAGCAACTGGAATGCAAATGATCGCGAAAAAAAAAAAAAAAAAAAAAAAATCATTTTCATTCCAGTTGCTTGAATTAACTTTTCTGCAACAGTTTGTGCCGTTTTTTAAAGTAATTTTTTCTTTTAAGTTTTTGTTTAAAATCTAACAATCAGCAAGAAACCATCATTGCTCGCACCTGATGATGTCCATATTCATGGACGAAACGTTGTGAAATAATTGATTTGTTTCAATTGACCTGCAGCCCATTTAGCTACTATCGCTAACAATTAGAATTAGAATATAGCTAGACATTGACGGTCTAGATATGTTGATGGTTTACTTATATTCTTATATCGTTAATGAACAAAAAAAACATGTTAAAATAGCAATTTTTTAATTTTTTTTTTTTTGATTGTATACAAACTAATTTGGAAAAAAAAATTGTTCATACAAATTTCAAATGCAATATTTGTTGAATAACTTAGAAGTTCCGAATAGCAAAATAATGATAAAATAAACCAAGCTAATGACGAGTTATGAGGGAATATACCTAAAAAGGAATAACAAAAGGCAATTGAAAAAAAAACATATTTTTATTTCCATTATTTGTATTTTTTTTTTTTTTTGTAAAAACGTGGCATGCAGTATTATTAGAACTGGTCTAAAGATGACATGTACAAAGTTTAATCCAAATCGTTAGAGCCGTTTTCGAGAAAACTATTTGTATAAAACTGAAATCATTGTATGGCAGCAACCCATTCTAGATAAGCTAAAACAAAAATTCGAATTTCTCCTCTAGGGAATCACACAAAAGCACTTAACACCAAATTTGAAGCAAATCCGTCCAACTTTTTAGACTCTAAATCGATGTAGATCGGCCCGCACAAACAAACAGACCGACCGACGACGCGACAGTCGTCGTGACAAAAACATCTTGAACGTAGCTTAAAATTGACAACGTGCATATATATGTAGTTAAAAAAGTCTTAAAAACAATTTAAGACATAAATTATTACTATAAATTAATATATTTTTTTTTACTAGCTAAAACAGATAGAGCTCAAAAAAAAGTATGCCCTCTGATTTGTTTGATAAATATGAATTTATGAAAAAAAAATTCAAAAAACTTTAGAGCGGTTTTCTTTTTTAAAAATTCTTGAAAATTAGAAAAAATTAAATTTGGTATGCCAACTATTAGTTCTTAATAATATACAATTTTCACAAAAGTAAAAAAAAAAACATCGACTAGTTTTCAAGATATTGAATTTTCAAATAAAAAAAAAATTCAATATTTTTTTTAAGAATCCAAAGATAAAAAAAATTGGTTGAAATCGGTGTAGCCGTTAACGAGAAATTTGAAAACCAAAAAATCGATTCTATGACAGGTACCGTTATAATTTTTTTTTTCTACCAAAATATTTATTGTAGTAATTATAGTAGCTTGTATTTTTTTTTTCAAAATCTTTAGAGCCGTTTTTGGAATAAATCAATATTTGTATATTGGTTGTATGGCAGGTACCGTTATTTTTTGAGCTAAACAAAAATTTCAATTTCCCCTCTAGGGAATCCCATAAGAACCTTAAGTCCAAAGTTTGAAAAAAATCGCTTCAGCCGTTTAGGCTGCAGGTCGAGGTACAAACAGACAGACGGATAGACAGTTAACAGACAGAATTGCGAGAACCACTTTTTTCGCGTTCTCTATTATCGTAATGTTAGGGAAAATTATTATCTCGTTTCTTTTTTTTTGCACAAATCCTAAACTTGCCCTTTATTACGTGCATAGCAAGTAAAAATTGTATGGCAAGTATATAAAGTGCTTACTATCCTTATGTAAATAAAACAAAATAATCAAGATGTGGTTGGGCAAAGTTAGAGCTAGTTAAAAGAAAAAAGATCAAAAATCATAAAAACCGTTATAAGTCGAAAAGGAAGTGAAAACGAGAAAATTACGTTTTTAAGTTTTTCGACCTAAAATTAACTCAGGAACCCATAGTTTTCCTCTGGGCCAGTGACGATGAGACACCCTGTATATCTAAAATTTTCGCATTTCAAGTAAATTGCTTTGTTGATTTTCTTGTTTATGAATACAAATTATTTATATCGAATTCCGACGCACTCTATCTTTTTGGGTGCCAGATCTATATAAAGTTTTACCACGGACAAGAAAATGTTACAAAATTTTAAGCCGAATATTATTTGACTTCATATTTGTTCTCTCTTGTTTTTGTTTTTAATTTACGTATTTTTATTATTTTCAGATCTAAATTAGCTTCAATTTCCTTAGTTTTATCACAAAAACCACTTTTAGAAAATTTAAGAATGCATTATTATTCGTACCATGAAGTGTGTTCGAAATTACATACAATTAGGTAGGCCCTTAACGAGATATGCCAAATAACCCCAAGAATAAGTCAATTTCGTCATTAAACATTAAGCCCTTGTTTGCTGTTTTTCGGTTAAGTAATCATTATTTTTGCGGCACGAGTACGATAACTTGGGCGCCGACAATTGATAACGGATTTTTGTAGAGGGGTCAAATACAAACATATTTTACTATGGGTGGGGGGTCCATCTCTCCCCGTTTGGGCGGGAGGGGCAATTTAACGAAAAAAGTACTAACAATGGAAAAAAAAATCATTTGAAAATAACGGTAATACCTACAATTAAGTATTATATCTTTTTTGAAAGCCAATACCCTGTTTTACTAGCCAGTTTTTAAATCAAGTGAAATCTACCCATAGTTTTTGAAAAAACTACTTTCAAACTCAAAATTTGGGAAAAAAATCATTAAAAAAAATGTTTAAAGTGTAATTTTTCAAAACTTTGAGATTTTATATGATATTTTTTTTTCTTAGAAATTGTTGCTCATATTAATTCTTAATCAGAAACCGAAAACAAATTGATTTTATGTCTTCTAGCTTTCGATAAAATTGGAAATTACCAAAACTACTATTTATTCAATTAATTTTTTTTAGCTTGAAGAGTATTTTACGTGGTCTTATTTTGATAATAAAAATAGTATATGGATTAATTCTTTCACAAATTGACTCTAAATTATCATACTTTCCCAACACCCAGCCTTATGGCGTATAGACAGTGGGGTATGTTTGGGGGGGGGGCATGCTTCCCCCCTGCAACCCCCCTGCTTGGGCTTACTATAGGATTTGGGGTATGTGCGAGGTTCGGTGTATGCAAAATTTGATGTTAAAATAAAGTGCTAGTACCCAGCATTAGGCGGGCATTTTAAAAGCGAGATATGTATGGGGGGGGCATTCTGCCCCACTGCAACCCCCCTGCTTGGGCTCACTATAGGATTTGGGGTATGTGCGAGGTTCGTTGTATGCGAAATGTCGTTTGCATTTAAGGATCTTTGAAAGTATTCTCTGTTTCCAATGTCAACAGCTACATATGATAAATGTAAAATCGCATTAACTGAGTACTACTGTATGACTGCAGCATAATATATATTTATACATACATATATACATGTTTGTGTCTTACATACCTACATAATGCAATTGTAATGTTCAAAACGTGAAATTCTTTGACCAGGGTTCGTACTTTAGGTACTTCGATTGCTGTTATTTATGTTACTAACAAAGATCAACCTAACACCAACATTAATTTTTAAAAAAGATCGCATTAAATACAACAAAAAAAATACTCATAAAAAAGAAGTTCTAGTAATTTTCAATTTTCTCAAAAACTAGAGGACATAAAAGCTTTTTGTGTTCGATTCAGAATTGATATGAGCATAAAGCACAAAAAGAAAATTTAGTTTTCCATTTCACAATTTTGAGCAAAATTGATCCAATCATTTCTTTTTGCGTTTTTTTTATCAAAATTTTTTATCAAAATTTTCAAAAATTGTTTGAAAACTATTGACACAAATAATTAAATTTTAATGTAGGATTAAAGATCAGACTTCTGGCTTTTAAAAATTTAATTGTTTTGCATTTTAAGTATTGTTGTTGCTTTTGAATATTTGTTTTTTCATTTAAGTCGTTTATATCTTAACTCGCCCCTTCCTCCTAAACGGAGTGAGATAGACCCCCTCCCTCCCATTTGACCCTTCTATAAAAATCCGTTATCAATTTTCGGCGCCCAAGTTATCGTACTCTCCCCATTTTTTCAAACCAAAATAGTAAATTATGTTTTTACAAACAGTTTAAACATAATGGCAATGGGGCGTATTCATGGTCATTTTTAAAGTGTGTCTAAGTTAAACCTAGGTTTAATACTATTTTCGAACGTGTTAATTCTATTTTTGGAGGTTTATTATATCAAAATATTTGAAGATATTTGTGTTGTATAACAAATTATTGAACTTTTAAAAATATTAAAACAACAATTTAAAAAAAAAAAAATATATGTACTCATTTAGCCAAATTTTGTCTTAAACTGTTGTTTAGTAAAACCGAAGTTAATTAGTGAATATGAAGATGAAGAAATTTAGAAATAAAATCACAAGACAAAAAGGGAGTCTATTTTCCTCCGTTTAGGTGTGGGAAACTATTTTCTAAAAAAAACAAATTGATAAAAATAAAAATAAAATTATTATAAGACATCGACATCAATATTATGATACTTATATCCTTTGTTTTTGGCTGAAATCTCGCATTAAGACTGTTTAGTAAAATTTCGCATTAAAGCTACTGCATGTTCACCCCTATAATAAATTTAAGATTCATTAAGTTTCAGATATCTTAAATTATTTGCCCCCCATTTCCAAAATATACATAACTATTAATCCCAGAACTGAATGAATCCACTCATATTATTTTTTACTGTATTTTACCACTGTAATTTTGTAATAAAATTATACTGTTTACATATTTTATTACCATTCTTTATAGATCTATGTATACGATTTTAAGTAGTGACAATACATCCTATGGTAATATGCCTATTTCAGTTGTCCAAACAATAGCTATTCCATGACGTCCCTCACTTTACATTGGATCATCCTTATGCCCTTAACCATCCAACAAATTTTGATCATCCCATCATTTAAGGAAAACCCGCCCTAAATCTCAAAAACACAGATTTATCATTCATCATCTCTCATGTTTTATTAGGATAATCATAATAAAATATAAAAAAAAAATGAAATTAAATGAATAAAAATATTTTTGACATCAACAGTCAACACGTACTATAAAAGGACAAAGTTTATAGGTTCTTTTTTGTTTTTATCAGCAGGATCTCTTTACACACCGAAAACGCACATAACAACAGATGAATTCGTCACCATCACCACCGACCTACGCGGCTCGCCGTCTACATTAACTAATTATGTTTTATTAAAGATATTTTTATTATACCCTCAATCCTTGTCTTGGCTTTTGATTATTATTTTTTTTTTTTTCTTTCGCGCCTTTTTCTTCGCTTAATAAAATGCTCAAAATATTTGATACTCGAAGAGACAAGGTCAAAACCTACGACTAAATATTATTAACGATATGGTTTAAAGTGCGGTACAGTTGGTTAGACACATGTATGTTCACTTTTTATTTTTGAAATATATTCGCGAATATACACTTAAAACATAATCGCACACAGAAAAAGACAAAAAAAAACATAATTATGATTAGAGATTCCTGGGGGGATAACACAGAACAACAAGTCAACTTGTTCAACTATGCTTGTAAAACATGTGAAAATCATTTCTGTAACACAATAAAAACCCTAAGAATTATTGTCAAAAGAACAAAAATCCCTTCACTTGTTGAATCAGTTGAACAAGTTAATCTACCAAGATGCGGCGTATATGGTCAGTTAAACTCTTTCAGTTTCAGGCTAACACTCTTGTTTTTGAAATCAAATTTCAATTGAAATCCAGTATTGAAATCCAGTTCCAAACCTTCCTGCCTTACATTTCGAGTTTTACTTTTATTAGTGCGGGGACGTCATTTGTGGGAGAGACTTTTGGTAAGGCGCTAGTTATAGCTTTCATTGAAATCCATCATTGAAACACAAATCAGTGAAACAGTGGAATATTTTCTGACAAGTCGGTTATAGCTATCATGAAATTTTATTTCATTGAAAATTCCATTCCCCATACAAAAAACAACTTTGAGGTTAAAGTCGATCATTGAACGAAAAACTGACGGACGAGAACAGGAAGGGAAAGGAATCCATTTCATTGGAACGAATGATTTTCATCATTGAAAAACAAAAAATGATTTTATATGAAAGTTGTAAGGAAAACTAAACATTTTTTTCACTAAAAAAATTATATAACTGACAACCATCATTTTGGTACCATCAGTTTTATTTGTTTAAGTGCTTCAAAATTGAAAGACAAAATTTTCAATGATGGTTTTCAATGAAAGCTATAACTGGCGCCTAAGATAATCAACAACTTATACGGAGACACGAAATTTTTCAATTAACATGGGGCTCTATTTCAAAGTTATTTCTTCTTTAAACACTTTTGTTTTTTACTTTGGCTCTCATTATCACTGTCCGATTTAGAATTAAAAAAAACATATTTTAAACAAAACGCTTGAACACTAAATAAATTCTTAACGATCCTTCAAGTGTTATCACTTGATTTACACTACAGTCAGTGTTTATTTCTTATTTGTTGACTTTAAACTAGTCCGAAACCGTTGGTTGAAATTTATCAACCATTCAACAAGTTTATTCTCTTTCTTTTAACTCTTGTTGTGTCCAGTTACAGAAACGGTTGAATTGTGAAATTTCCCACTTGTTGAAAGAAGCTTAAACAATTATTATAGTTCTCCTAGACTTGTTGTTCAGCTTCAGTGTTACACAAATTTTAAAAAGTTGTTGAATGTATGTATTTTGTTATAGGCCCCAGGACACACAGTCAAACAAACCGACGCGACGGGCATCTTGTCAAAAATCTCTTTTTTGGATTTCTACTTTTGATTAAAACCTAGACTTTTTTTTGTCACGTAACCAATACTTGCCCTATAGTATAAAGCAAGTAAAAAGTTAATGATATCTACTCTTAATAACGTGTTTTTGTAAAAAAAAAAAAATAACAAAGCCAAAAAAAAAAAAATCCGTACGACTGGTTCGCACAAACTTGCTCTCGCAGCTTACAACTTTAACGTAGCTAGAAATTGATGACGTAGAAGAACATAGCTATAGATTCCAAAATTTTATGATAGCAATAACAAAAAAAATAAATAAATGATTACTATAAATTACTATAAATGTATTATTTTAATGGCTTTCAGAGTAAAGGACCATTCACATGAGAGCGACCAACGACCGACGAATGAACAAAAAGATGGGAATTAAAAAATTAATAAACCTTAATATTTCACAAAATCTAGTCAAAATGGTAGAATTCAATTTAAGATAAATTTTAAAATTATAAAATCTGAAGTTTTATTTGCTTAAATACGAGAAATTTGAAAAAATAAATTGGTCGTAATGAATTGCGGCTATTCGCGCCGAACAAATTGTTTTCTTAAAATTCTCTTGTTTTAACAATTAAAATGAAAATTTTAGTATCTTAAAATAATCCTCAATCCTCAATTATATTTCTTCCATTTTGTATAGATTTTGTAAAGAATTTAGGTTTATTAATGTTTTAAATCCCATTTGTTCATTCATTCGTCGGTCGTTTGTCGCTCTCATGTGTACAGAGTTCAAAATCAAGTATGCCATCTGATTTGTTTGATAAATATGAATTTATGAAAAAAAAAAATAAAATATCGTTGGAGCAGTTTCTTAAGAATTAATTTTTATGAATAACATTTTTCGCTCATTTTCAAAAATAAAATCTTGTATTTAGTATTTAATAAAATACAATTTTCAAGAAACTGAATTTTCTAAAAAAAAAATATTTCAATATTTTTTAAAAATCCAAAAATTATTTTTTTGAAAATTTGTATATGCAAAATTATTTGAATTGGGAAGGAGCTCTTGTATAAAAATGTTGGTTGGAATCGAAGCAGCCGTCAGTGAGAAATTTGAAAACAAAAAAATTAGTTCTATGACAGGTACCGTTATTTTGTTTTCATCAAAATATTGACCATACCTTAAGTAATAAACGCACATGTTTTTATCAAAATTCTTGGAGCCGTTTTCGAGAAAAATAATTTTGTTTTAAGGGGTTTTCAACATTTGTATGGAAGGTATCGTTATTTTTTAATTTAGAAACACGATTTTTTCAAGTATTCTACAAAATAATAAAAAACTATCTATTTTTTAAAATATTGACTAAGTTGTTTTTTTTTTTAATATTTAGTTTTCAAAAAAAAACAGTTCTTTTTTTTTTTTTTTTTGATTTTCAAAACATTTACTTTTTAATTTTGGTTCACAATAATGTTTATACATTTTAGAAGTATAACCATTCAAAAAATGAAAATTTTCAACTTAACTGTTTTCGAGAAAATCAAAAACCAAAAAAATTGCTGTAGGTACTGGAGGTACCCAAAATATTCAATTTATGAAAATTAAAAAAAATATTAAAAAGGAGCATTTCCCTACTTAATTTATTTGAAATTTTTTTTTACGAAATTCTCGGACCCGTATTTGAGAAAAATATTATTTTCAATTTTGGCCAAAATAAAAATGGTATTGCAGGTACCGTTATTTTCGGTCCTAAAAAAAAATATAAAATTGTCTGGGCATATAAGTCAAAAAACACTATGTACCAAGTTTGAAGAAAATCCCTCCAGCGAGGACAGACAGACAGAATTGTGGGACCCACTTTTTTCGCGTTTTCTATCATCGTAATGTTGGGGAAAATTATTATCTCGAGTTCGATTTTTGTTTTTACGAATCCATAACTTAACATATACACTCGCGAGCAACAAAATGGAATCACTTACATTTGCCTTTAAAAAACAACAATCGCGAAGGATACAATATCTATAGTTAATTGTTAATGGACTCATTTTGAAGCTTGAATTTAAAACATCAAATTAAGGGTAAAATCATTAAAATCCATTGGATAGTTTTCGCGCTATCCGCCATAATAACAAAAATAAGAAATTATACTTGTTTAAATTAGGCAAGAGTTTGAAACTTTAATACGCAATGAATGCGCCCATAGTTGGTCTTTGGTGTTGATTGTGCTATTAAAAGTGCATTTCAACATATCTTGACTAATTAGGCCTCCTAATCTTAGAAAATAATGGAAACCACGTCTGTAGAAGTTAGTCAATTTGTCACACTGCTGCAACAAGGAATAAACCAATGTAAGTACTGTGTCCCGTCAGCTCGGTCTAAGCCAATCTTGCATAGCAAAGATCTACGGAAGGTTTAGAGAAACTCGTAGGTTAGTGTAAAGGCCAGTATCTGTGTGCCACCGGATGTTATGACTGATTTATCGTGATGGCGTTTCTCCGAAATCGTGCTTTGACAAGCGTTCACGTCCAACAATATCAGGGAGACAGGTACGATAAAGACTAGTAAGTTAATGGACAGTTAGGAGACCACTTAAAGAAGCAGACCTTACCCCAAAATGTTCCGCCCCACGGGACCAAAATTAACTGCAACTCATCGACAAGTTCGAGTACAATTTTTACTATGCACTACAATTGGGAAGTTGGGCAATGTAGGCGATTTACGTTCTCCGATGAGTGCAGATTTTGTCTTCATGGAAGACAGGTTTTCTGTTTACTCTGCCTCTATGCTTTAGCTTCCATCCAGACACATTTTGCACTCATCTGATAACGTAAATCGCCTATATTGCTCAACTTCCCAATTATTGTAGTGCACAGTGAAAATCGTACTCGAACTTGTCGATGAGTTGCAGTTAATTTTGGTCCAGTGGCGGGACATTTTTGAGTAAGGCCTGCTTCCTTAAGTCGTCTCCTAACTGTCCATTAACTTACGAGTCTTTATCGTACATTTCTCCACTATTGTTGAACGTCAACGCCAGTCAAAGCACGATTTCGGAGAAACGCCATCACGATGAATCAGTCATAACATCCGGTGCCACACCGATCCTGACATTTACACTAACATGTACAAGTTTAACTGAACCTTCCGTAGATCTTTTATATTCAAGATTGGCTTAGACCGAGCTGACGGGCCACAGTACATTGGTTTATTCCTTGATGCAGTAGTGTATCAACTTGGCTTACTTCTACATGCGTAGTATCCACTTTTTTCTAAGATGAGAAGGCCAAATGGGTCAAGAGGTACTGTGTCCCGTCACTTTTAACAGCACACTTAAAACCAAAGACCAAGGGCGCATTTATTGGGTATCAATGTTTCAAAGTCTTTCCAAATTTAACAAGTATAATTTGATATTTTTTTTATTATGGCGGATAGCGCGATTTGTATGATTGTACCCTTTATTTAAAGATTTAAGTTTAAGATCTAAAATGAGCTAATTAGTAATTAATTATAGATATTGTTTTCATCGCGATTGTTGTTTTTAGAAGGCAAACTTGAGTGATTCCGTTTTTTGCTCGCAAGTGTAGTACCTATGTCGCAAGTAATATGTAATATAAAATTATTACAATCATTCACACCAATTTTAAATACAATTTTGTACAAACTAATTTGTAGGTATCGAATTGAAAATTATGACAAAAGCCAGCCAATGAGGCGATATTCGGGAATATTCCAAAAGAAGTACAAAAACGGCAATTTGCTCGAAACTGTAGGCAAAATCATTGTACACACTAGTATGAAAACTTTTCTATTCTGATTATATGTACGAAGTTTAATAAACAGCCGAAACCAATACTTGTCCTATAGAGCAAGTACAAAGACAATTATACTTAATAACGTATTTTTGTAAAAAAAATATACCAAAGTCAAAAAACCCTAAAAATGGAAACAAAATGATATTAATAATAAATTGCAGGAAAACCGTAATTACTAATTTGCATTGAAAAGACAAACCGAAAACGAAAAAAACTAAATATTAACTTTTCGGCCTGATGGCCTCAGGAACTCATGGTTTCTCTGGCTGTTACCTTAAACCCTAAATTATTTACTTAATTATAAATTGGTATTTGAAGAAAAAAGTCTTAAAGGTACTTAACCCAGTGAACTGTGGTGTTCAACAAAAAATACAAAGGCTAAAATAAATATAAAACGCTTTAACAAAAAGTCAAACAATAAGAAATGAAATTGAATTAAATGTTTTCATATATTATTATTTCATAAGTTTGTTTCACTGAAATGTGTCCATCTGCCCGAGAACAAAAAACACAACAAAAAATAAATACTTGGAAGATAATGTCCATGAACGTGCTCTCATATCTTTTCAAAAAAAAAAAAAAAAAAAAAAACAATTTAAGGAAATATTCTGTTTGTCTCCAAGTGCCGTTAAAAGGCTGATAAAATTAAGACAAGTGGAGAATTTAAATGACTAAAAAGAAACTGTAGCAGTACAGAGATTAAAAAGCTAATATATTGCTTACTATATCTCATATTCTTCTGAAGACATAAACTGTACGTAAACTGGTAGTTCTAATGGAAATGTTAATTAGTTCTTAATTTATTTCATTTTATTTTAAGGAGACTAATAAGTAATAAATTATTCTAAATTTGACAAACATATTAGTCAGAAAAAAAACATATTTTTAAGGACCACATTAAATTAAGTTGTCTTTTTTGATTTATTTGTATTTAAGAACATAAAATTTAATTTGCGATAGCAATAAAGCTTGTGGTTTCTTCATAGCTTTGAAAAAAAATATTATGATTGTTATTAAGTTCTTTTGGTAATTTGGTATTTGTTTACTTTCGAGATATCTTATGCTCTCACCACCCAAACCATAAATAATTTAATTCAAGCCCATTCACTGTTATTTGTTAAAATAAATAAAATACAGCTAATCCGCTTCGAAAATGATGAATTTTTGTTCAATAAAATAAATTACGTATACGCCCCAGTCTACCACTGATGTGTCTACCGATTGTATAACACTATGGCATGTGTACGGAATTGTTTTAAGTAGGGGAGCCCGTTTTTACTTCAGCCACATGTGACTAGCAATAAATACTAAGAACCTTCATGTAAATATTTTTATTGTACGGAAGATAACAGTCTGTAATTGTCACTTTATTAGCGGTCCATTCAGTGCAGATATTTGTTGGTTCTTATTTAATGTTAAAAAAGTTAAGGATGGAAGTATAGTTAAATTCAGGTAATCAATGTTTTAATGTTTTCAATACGATGACAAAAAAGTCTTCTATCTAAAGGGTCAGTATAATATGTCACAAAGGGTTTAAAAAGGTCTCACAACAAATGTATGGCTGGCCAATTTCTACAGCTAACTATAACCATTCAGATGATGTAATTTTTTTTAAGATTTCGTGAATGAAGTGCTATGTCCTATACGGCCTTGAAAAACAACTATTCCGAGGCATTTAGACTTTTGTTGTTCCGAGACGAAGTTTGACTACGTTATTCGAAAGAGTATCAGTACACGAGCAAAAAACCAGATTTTGCACAATTAAACCTAGCGTCACTATGCCGCCATATTTTTTGGAACGGTTAATTCTGATTTCCTACGTAACTTACTTTGTTTTTTATTCTAGACAAAAAAATTATGTAGCAAACCTGTAGCAAATAAAATTTTCTACAAAATATGTGTTGTAACTTTTTTCTCTCATTGCTATTTAGATTTAGTCCACTGCTTTAATAATCTGACCCAGCAGTTTGTACCAGCCCCAAATTATATTTTTTATTCGATAGTGAGTTGATCGAAGATATTGTTAGACATAAAATGCGTAGGATAAAATTTCCTATTTTGTATGTTAAACATTCTTTCGATGTTGTTAATATATAAGCATATATAACAAAAAAAGTACCTGTTAACAAATATAATCCCGTACGGATTTCTGGAGCGTATATGCGCTGCAGAGCGTAAGCCGTTATAGGACGGGAGGCGACTGTAGGTTTACCTATCTCATCGCGGCTTCAGAAAAGAATGATGCCAATTCATAGATAGCTTCAGTCTTAACATTAACAAAACCGATTGTCGGACAAGGTTTTTCAGGTGCCTATGGCTTTTTGGCTTAGGATACCTAAACCATGATGGATTTTTATAAATGGGGTATCAAATGAAAGCTTAGACTGCCCTATTTACAACAACAACCAACAAAAGTATGTCCGACCACTGGTTTTGTAAAGAGGGCAGTCTAAGCTTTCATTTGATACACCATTTATAAAAATCCATCATTTGGCTAATCCAAAAATGCAACCGAAAAAGTACGTTTTCTACCCATTGGCACCTGAAAACCCTTATCCGACCAGCGGTTTTTTTAATGTAGACTAAAGCTATGAATTTACATCATTCTTTTCTGAAGCCGCGATGAGATAGGTAAACCTACGGTCGCCTCCCGTACTATTATTTAAAAAAAAAAAAAAAGTGTTCAGGCATATAATCCAGATAATTAAAATATCTACAACTTTTATAACAAAAGTTTTTCGGTTAAAGTGACAAACAAAAAAAAATATGACATATTTAAAAAATCAACCCATTACTTTTTTTTTTAACAAAATGCGTTATAAAGTTATAACAAACAATAGCAATGAGACAAAAAAGTTACAAAACATATTTTGCAGAAAATTTTATTTGCTTCAAGACAAGTTTTTTGCCTAATATAAAAACTACGTGAGTGACGTGTGAAAATATATTTAATCGTTAAAAACAAGATGGCGGAATAATGACACTAGGTGCAATTGTGCAAAATGTGGTTTTTGGATCGTGTACTGATAATCTTTTGAGTACCGCAATCAAACTTCGTCTCGGACTTTTTTTCCCAGAGCTCGATATAATGAAATCTAAATCACAACAAAAACATAAATGTTAAAAAAGGAACCAAGTTCTTCTATATACAAAAACTTTGCGTAATAAGTCAGCCGTAAGAAGTAATGAACTAATGATTACTGACTTAAATTGAGTTCGTTTACTTGGCAAGTTTTCTCTTTTTACCTAATTACTCAATTTTAAAATGAAAACCTGCCAAGTAAACGAACTCAATTTAAGTCAGTAATCATTAAGTAATAGATTTCTCTCATAATTTTGAGGTTCTTCCTTATTACTCTACTTAAAATATTTGCTATTTAGGATTGATAAACTTAGAACTTGATGCACTTTTGGATCTCATTACTTTTTACGGCTGACTTATTACGCAAAGTTTTTGTATATAGAAGAACTTGGCTCCTTTTTAACATTTGTATTTTTTGTTGTGATTTCACTTGCTTTTGCAAAGATTATTTTTATTAGGAAAAGTGGGTGGAATAAACACCCAATCAGAGCCTTAGGTATAAGCAAAGTAAGTTTTTAATGTACGCCCTTTGTGTGTACTACAAGTCCTACCCATCTACCAATTTTTATAAGTTATAAGTGTTCCATTGAAATGATAATAATTTATAAGAAGTGGATGGATGAAACGCCTCTGCATGATTTCAACTTTTTCTTTGTATACAGCTGAAAACTAACCCATTAATCAAATTTCATAATCCTGCACCAATCGGAAGTGCTCTCAATATATTTAATATTAATTCTGTGAAAATAAGTAGTTGCCACGCTTACTGAATGTAAAATCTCAAATTTTTAATTTTCCCTTTGCTTGCATGTCAAGTCCTATCGCTCTACCATATTTCATCATTCTAAGACAATCAGAAGTTCTCTACATAGTTGTTATCAATTCTGAGAAAATGGGCGGGTGCCACGCCCCTGAATGGATAATTTAAAAATACTAAATACTATCTACCAGTTTACAAAATTATTCTGCCACAATGCGAAGTGATCCATATAATTAATACAAATTCTGAGAAAATGGGCAGATGCCACGCCCCCTGAATGCAAAATATCAAATTTTAAAATTAAGCATTTGTTTGCTTTTTAAATTCTACCGCTCTGCCAAATTTCATCATCCTACGACTACTAGAAATTCTCCATATACATAATTGATATCAATTCTGCGAAAATGGGCGGATGACACGCCCTCTGAATGCAAAATCTCAAATTTTAAAATTTTCTAGCCCTACCGTTCTACCAAGTTTCATCATTCTACGAAAATCAGATGTGCTCCTTATAATTGGTATCAATTCTATGCAAATGGGCCCTTGCCACGCCCCTGAATGTTAAATCTCAAATTTTGAAATGTTTCCTTTGCTTCCACTTAAAGCCCTGCAGCTGTACCAAATTTCATCATTCTACGATAGGTAGAAGTGCTCCAAATAATTTATATCAATTGTATGAAAATAGGCGGATACCACGCCCCCTGAATGAAAAATTTAAAATTTTAAAATTTTTCCTTTGCCTCCACTTTAAGCCCTACCAATGCACTGTACCGAATTTTATCAATCTACGACAATCAGAAGTGCTCTAAGTAATTTATATCAATATCACGCCCCCTGAAGGGAAAATCTTAATTTTTTTCCTTTGAAGACACCACAAGGCCTACCGTTGTGCGAAATTGCAAGATTCTACGATGTCGGGAAGTGCTTCATAATTTTGATGATCTGCCAGTGAGTGAGTGAGTCAGTCAGTCAGTCAGTTACGGTTTTTGCAATTTTTGCAGTCTTATATCTTGAGAACCACTTATGCTAACGAATTGAAATCTGGTGACTTGACTAAACCTCGTGAGCTTAGCAAATGCTGTGAGTTTGAAGTTTCTGACTTCATTGGCACTGAAGTTAGAGGGGGGTAGAAAATCGCCTGAATTTGGTCCTGGAAAAAGGGTGTAGTGCCAGAACTTGGCTGGGCACTACCGTGCCCTTTGATGCACTGTACTAAACACAAAATTTGAAAAATTAATTTAAACAAATCTATGGCTGACCAATTAATGAAACCAGTGGACCTATTATGAACATTTCTATATAAAAATGACACTTATTTCACAGCGATGAAATTCATAACGAGAGCTGAGTACCCAAATGTGAGAGCGAAATACGAACCGGTTCAAAAGTAATTTCATTTCATAATTTTCTTTTCCTGTACGACCACTAGGAAAAAATAATAGAAGTGTGGAAAAGTGTGACATTTGTCAATAAATTGAAATAAAAGTTGTAATAATTGAATTAAAAGCCTAAAGAATTATTTTGGATCTAATGATCGTTTATTTTTGAATATTAAGTGTTATCGGCAAGCTAAAAACCAAACTATGGAATTAAAATAGTCTTCTCAAGCATTTCAAGATTCTGTTAAAATGTCAAACAAATCAAATTATTTTTTTCATTCAAATTCTAAAAATTCTACTAAAAATGTATATACTAAAAATTTTTAAACTGAGGACTGAAATTTCACGTGGATAATTAATTATGGTTTCACAATGCTTATTCACCTGAATTTCAAACCGCTTTTACTTTTCATTGCACTCAAAGGTGAGTACTAGGCTTCAGATGATATATTTTTTTTTTTTTTTGAAAAATTCCGTAAATGAGTTGGTAAAAGTTTCATACGGTCTTAAAAAAAAAAAACTTTAAAAAATCATAAAAAAAACCTGTGGTTAATTTGAAACAAGTTGACTTTAACACTGAGGCTACACGAGGCTTACAAGTTACAATACATTTTTAAATTTTCTTACTAACACATACAAACCTGAGCAACTTGCTCGTCAACTGGCTTGCCATTTTCGAAGCCAGTTGGGAAGCCAGTAGAGAAGACAGTGGCCTCGTTCAGACTTGTATATAAAGCTATATGGATAGCTTTTCGTTGGAAGTTTAATGCAAAATTAATTATTCTTTCTACCACAACTTTTAATGAGAGGAGGCACCAAGAAATTTAAAATTTCCAAAATAGGGAACTGTAAAATATGATTGAAGGATGGCTATGATTATGATGAAATATACAAAATCTCTTAAAAATCCTAATTTTTTGAAAGTATATTTTTTACTTCGGAAAAATGAAAGTTTTGGGGATTTCGGTGACATTTGGAACATTCTGTTACCG
Organism: Melangyna quadrimaculata; assembly: GCA_949320155.1. Classification (NCBI taxonomy): domain Eukaryota; kingdom Metazoa; phylum Arthropoda; class Insecta; order Diptera; family Syrphidae; genus Melangyna; species Melangyna quadrimaculata. Next base: position 187,602,629 of record OX439483.1, read on the forward strand.
ATTTGTCAAGCCATAGACTGTCAATTTTAAAAATTAAATTGAAAGATTGCTACGGAGATGATGCATTGAAGACCATAAAGATATCTGAATTTTTTGAGATTAAATTTTTTGCGCGGGAAAAGGCGATTTTAGCGCCTTTGGGTGACATTTTGGAACGAAATATTCCTCGTACGACGTAATTTAGTTTCTTACCTATCTGTCAACGCATGAACTGTCAAATTCCATTAAAGGAAGGTTTCGACGATGATGGATTAAAAAAACCTCAAACAAATCAAAATTTTTGAATTAGATGAAAATCAATCCGTGTTAAATTGACGCGACAGAAAAGTCTATCAATGAATTCGACCTAATTTTTTGTTTAATAAAAAATCGAAGTCCGATGCCAAAGCAAATTCACATTCACAATTTACGTACACAATTTACGTATTTAGAATCCTAGATAGGCTGTCCTAGTAAAAACCGAACGTGACCGCAGATACTTGAAAGCAACTTATGCTTACAAGTTGCCTGCCGCCTACGTAACAACATATTCACGTATACGAACTTGACAGTCAATCTATGTAGCCAACTGACTTGCCAGTACTGGCTCGTGTAGCCTCAGGGTTAATGAGAATTTGAGGGCCTTTTAAATGTTTTACTTTTTTTCGAATTTCCCATTTAATGTAGCCCTTAGAAACCTATAATCATAGCGTTCAGCTTAATAATGCTTAATAATTAAAAAAAAAAAAAAAAAAACTTAATGCAAATGGCATAGCGAAATTTCTCAAAGGAGAATGGGCATTTTGGTCTACCTATTGCCCACGAATGAGATATATATATCGTTGGAAAGCTTAGCCCAAGTACATCATTTTTTTGTATGGACATCAAGCTGTAAACCATGGAGTTTATCCAGTATATTACAAAATATAATACAATTCGTCTATGTTTAGTTTATTCGAATTTGCAGTGTTTTTCTTATTTTGTTGGTCGCTTATTTTAGCGGACTACAATTGTTTAGGACAAACAAAATACTCGTACGTTGGTATACTCCGTAGTACCTTATCATTTTCATAGGTCTCGTTTCTGGCAATAGGTAGACCAGGTCCCATATATTTTTGCCAATCTCCTTTATAGTAATTTTTAATTTTAATTTATGTTTTTAAATTATTTTCAAAACATTTTTAATTACATCAGAATGTTATGGAACCAACACATATGCGCATTGTCAATTTCAACCTACGTTAAAGTTGTTAGCTACGAGGGCCAGTTTGTGCGATTCAATCGTGCCCATTTTTTTTATCAAAATCGTAGAAACTGCTTCTGAGAAAAACAATATTTTCCGTTATTTTTGGTCTTAAACAACTTCAAAAAATTATGTGGCCATAAAAACAGTAGGTACCAAAATTAAAGTAATTTCATCAAATTTATTTAGAAATTTAATAATTTTTGAGTTCCTACTTATTTGAGACTTGCTTTTTGTAAAAAAATTTCTGGCGCGTTTAACCGTTTATAACTTTATATTTTTTAAAAATATAAAGTATACAACATCTAAGCACTTATTTCAAACAAAGCTTCTCGTATTTATCAGGTAAAAGCTTCACACATAACGTTCTCAACAAATAGATACATGAAGTCTTACAAAACTTTTCGTGGAAAATGACTGAAATAGTTTCAGAATTGTTCAAAATAACAACAACATCATAACAAACAGTACCCGACTCTAAATAATAATTTAAGATGTTACACATAATTGGCGATTACTCCTAGACTCGCTCCCATTTTTTTTTTTATTATTTTTCTTTATCAACTTTTAATTAAATCAATACAAATATTGTTTTTTTCATTCAACCCTGAAAAGTTATTCCAATAATATTGCAGTTAAATAACTTTCTATCCACATAACTGAAAGTTCTTGGTTATTCTATTATCTCGGCTACCACATGCGGTGGTACCTACCTACTTGAAATCAAACTGTAAATGTATTCGTATTCACATCCTTATGAAAAAGGACACTATTAATAAGTCAAGGTTTTGAAATGCCAAACACAAAATATCTTAGCAACTCCCTTAAATCATTAATCAAGTAGGTTATATCTTTTTCTAAACTAAGTCAATCTCATTACTCATTTCCCTGAAAAGTATATGTCAATTTCTTATAGAAAGGAATTTAAAGTATTTGACTATACCTCTTGTCGTTGAGGGATATCCTCTATCGTCCTTTTTTTAAGTCACTAAATTTAAAAGTTTAATCTGTTAACGTTTAATTTATTTATCATAAAATCCACTTGGCACACTATCAGCCCTCTTATCTTTCGCTGCACAATTTAAATTAAACATCACTTATCAATTACCACTCTCTGACATTGAAGAGTAAAACTTTATGTCGTGACAAATTGCACCAAACCGGGAGTAATCCTTATTTTATGTACAGACAACACAACCACTTTCACTTTCTCATCATTAGCATCCACTAAACGTTGCTTGAAAATAAAATAACAAAACAAAATTAAAAAAAAAAACATCACCCCCAAAGGATCTTTTGAATGCAAATTACTCCTTGGATGCACTGCAGATAGCAACACACAAAACATCCTTTTATGCAACTTACCCAAACTTAAGTAGAATGTCAGGGCAGAAACGACGAGCACAACGAACAGAATACTAACACCCGTCCAAATGCTTCGCCGGTATACCATTCTGAATAAAATGAGTGTTAGCTTGTCTGATGACCTAATCACATCCTCGAGCCAGACTCATTATCCTGAAGTGCAGAGAATGAGCTTGTTAACTTGATGCATTTAAACATACGCGGAATTTCTTATGTTTTTACTTATGATTATTTAAATAAAACAACAACAGCATACAATGGCAAAAATAAAATCCGTGATGTTACGTTTGAGCCTTACAAAAGCTTTATACCGACCGATTTACTCTCGATTTATGTGATGCCTGTGCAGGCCAAACAGCGAGCGACTACAAAATGTTAAATTCTTAACAGTTCCACTTAAATAAATAAAACAGAATAAACACAGTAGAATGCCGGTAATTCAATATATACACCAATTTCTGGATGCCGACCGACACAAATTTCAAAGACGATCTCTCTACGGAACACTTGGCTTGGCCCGAAACATTCGTGTGCGATGGTAAAGAATATTCAAAGTTGTTATCGCGCCCTCCCTTACATTACAGAGCAGAGCCCAGCATCCAACTGAATATTTATTTTTCAAATGCTCATTCACAAAACATCCTTTTATACTTTTATCTTTTAACTAACGAAAATGTTGTGTGGCAGGGTTGCCAATTGTATCGTAGGTTGTATCCTCGTACTTATATGATGTGTACCTACCGCGATGGCATTTTAGAATTTTTATGAAATCTGTTTTTTATTTATTTTATTTTTTCTTACTGTCATAATCCACAGGCTATTTTTACTTGCGATATACGTAGTAAAGGGCAACGTTAAGGATTCTTGAAAAATCGGGTATAGGGCAAGTTAAGGATTCGTGCAAAAAATCAAACTCGAGATAATAACTTTCCATAACATTACGATGATAGAGACTGCAAAAAAAAATCTGTCTGTACATCGACCTGCAGCCTAAACCACTGAAGAGATTTTCTTCAAACTTTGGACTTAAGGTTATTTTATTTGGGGATTCTCTAGAGGGGAGTAACCCGTAGCGTAATGGTTAATGCGTTCGACTGTCACGCTGGTGGTCTGGGATCGCTTCCCAGCCTCGTCCACCTAAAAACTAAAAAGTTTTTTTTTCAGGGCTACTGCCTCTTGCGAGAAATTGACAAATCCTCCAAGAGTATCACTTGTCACGAATAAGTGCTTCTCGTCTAGACGTTCGGATTCGGCATAAAATTGTAGGTCCCCTCCATTCCTGTCGAAAGGCGCACACAGGAATGGTTGCGAGTTGTTAGTCACTAGGCCCTGGTTCTTCATGAGCCGTTGTGCCACCCGATTTTTTTTTTTTTTAGTGTATGGTCAATATTTTAACAAAAACAAATTTACAAATAACGGTTACAATTTTAATAATTTTGCATATATAATTATTCGACAAAAATAACTTTTGGATTTAAAAAAAAATATTGAATTTTTTTTTTTGAAGATTCAATATCTTGAAAACGGGTTAGTGATTTTTTTATTTAGTGCAAAATTGTATTTTATTAAATACTAAAAGTTGGCATACCAAATTTTATTTTTAATATTGTTCAAGAATTTGTATACATAATAAATAAATAATTTTGAAGAAAACCGCTGTTACGATTTTTGAATTTTTTTTCATAAATTTATATTTATCAAACAAATCAGATTTTTTTGAGGACTATCTGTTTTAGCTATTAAAATAAGAAATTTGTAGTAATTTAAAGTAATTATTAAGATTTAACTATTCCTATAAACGTGATATTTTTAATTAAATGAAAATATATAACTTCTTCGTGGGCTATAAGTCTAGAATTTATTTGTTTAAAATTCTATCAGATGCGATGTTTCGAGTGGGATTACACTCTTTTTCAAGCCAGTTAGTGTATAACTTTCTTTTGCTTTTAATATTAAAACTTTTAAATTATTTTCATGATTGAAAGTGAAATATTCCAAAAATTATTGATTCCTTAAACGTCTTTTTGAAGATATTAAGAGATTTAAAGAAAACAAAAAAGCAAATCAATAGATACAAAAAAGATAAAACTTATAAGACCGTATTCATAAAGAAAAATAGTTATTTTAGCTCCCATGTTTAGAAAAACTACACCATGGAATAAGAATTTTCTGGGCTCAAACTAAAGGCAATTGGTTACAGCTCCATTTGAGTCCAGAACATTCTTATTCCATGGTGTAGTTTTCCTAAACACGGGAGCTAAAATAGCTTATATATATAAAATATTATTTATTATTTGGTTAACGACATTAGTAAGTTTTAACTTAATTAATATAAATGATTTTTGTATTAAAAATTAAATTTTGACAGGCCTGAAGAAGGGTGTAATCGCACTCGAAATGTCGCAACTGATAGAATTTTAAACATATAAATACAAGACCGAAGGCCGTAGCCAGGGGGGATCACAGGGGTCTGATACCCCGACATTTGTAAAATGTGTTTCTTGTCCCTACTTTCCTCTTGAAAAAGTATTGATGCATCTTATATTATAGTGATTGTCATCAAATTCGATGGTAAATTGTTTTCCACAGTAAAATCTATAAAAGGGTAGATACTTCTTGGCAACTCGAGAGCAACTAAGTTCGAAAAACTAATTAATTGGTTGGCAATTTGTAAAAAAATTCTTTTACTTTTCAGTTTTAATGACCAAATATTGACACAATTTTTTTTTTCAAAACCTTAGGTTTACAGTGATGTTGTTGCTGGACGTAACTAACATGTTTTATAGATTCTAGTACGTTGTATTGTTTGCCTGATTTAACGGTGTTAATTTCATGGTTTTGGAGACATTTTTTAAAAAAAAAAAGTTAACTGACTACAAATCTCAATTTAATATTGCAAACACGATCTTTTTTTTCGAAAAAAAAATTAGTTTGTTAGTTGTTTAAGCTTGATAACCCTTCTCAATTTCCTTTGAATTCATTATTCTGTTTTGGAACAGGCATAACACACCTAATCAAAAACAGTTTGGTTCTTCCCGGCATTCAAAAAGACCTGTGTTTTTAATTAGTGGAGACTTAAGTAGCGTCACACGAAGAGTTTCTCATGTCATTACGAGTTTCTTGGTTAAGCCTACTACGCCTACGCTGCTGATGCGAACCGAAATTTTCCTGCGGTCTACAAAAAGACAACGAAATATTTACGAAAACACAGCGGAAAAATATTTATGGAGAGTTTCACAATTTGCAAATAAATAAAACAAAATTTAACGAAATAATCAATCAACAGCCATGGTGTAATGAAAGCACGAACATACCCAAATGTCATTCTTCCGGGCAATTAATTCTGTACGAAAAGAGAGTGGAGTCTTGTCAAAACTCATATAATCATCAATTTCGCTGGTTGAACAGCGTACCACAGAACGAAATTTTTCGTTTATGATTTCGCCATGACATTTTCGTATGATATTTTTCGTTTCGCATTAGCAGCGTACTAACCTCAAATATAACAAGAAACGATTATTTTTATGTTTAGACTGGAATATCTGAAATCAGTGCATCAAAAGCTTTCGTAAAAATAAATACTAGTGTAAGGATTTGATTTTGTAAGCATGTGTAATTAATGAATCATTAATCTTGCTTGAAAATAATGGCGCAAAATTTTAAACAGCCTATTATTAAGGGGTTAGCATGATACTACTTAACATTTTTCTAATTCTTTTACAGTTTACCAAAATTTTCTAAATAAAAATTTTTTTTTTTAACTAGTATCATACTAAACCAATTTCCTTCATAAACTTTAGCTGAAAACGTCCAAAAAAGTGACAGCTCGTGCAAAAAATTCACAAACATCCCTGATTTTGAAATTTATAAACGTCAAAGTGACATAGATTTAGTATGATACTAAAATGATTAAATAGCCTTTTGATGATTTTAACTTTAGGAAAATGTTAGGAAATAATAGAATGCTAAATTCGTTTAAAATTACCAAAATACAATTTTTAACCTAGTATCATACTAAAAATGATTTAACATCGACTAAAATTTTGCGCCAATGTTTTTAGAGAAGCCTATATTGCTGATAGCTTGTTTAATTCAAGAATTAAGATTAAAAAATTTTTTGACGGTTCCCAGGATTTTGTTGAAAAAAAATTAAATAAGGAGAAACTACTTTTTGATGACTTTTTTATTTTCAAAAAATTGGATATTTTTTGTAACTCCAGTACAGCCATTTTTTAATTTTGATTTTCTCGAAAAGAGTTTAGTTGAAATTTTTCCTTTTTAATGGTAAAACTACTAAAAATATTAACATTATTGTGAACCAAAATTTAAAAAAAAAATTAAAAATTTAAAAAAAAAATCATTTTTTTTTTTTGAAAACTGAATATTTTGAAATCATGTTTCTAAATTCAAAAATAACGGTACATTCCATACAAATGTTGAAAAATCGTTAAGAAAAAACTTATTTTTCTCGAAAACGGCTCCAAGAATTTTGATAAAAAGATGTGTGTTTACTATTTCAGGTATGGTCAATATTTTGATAAAAAACCAAATTTTACCAATAACGGTTAATAAGGGTACCTGTCATAGAACCAATTTTTTTATTTTCAAATTTCTCGTTGACGGCTGCACCGATTTCAACCAAATTTTTTATACAAAAGCTCCTTCACAATTCAAATAATTTTGCATATACAAATTTTCAAACAAATAATTTTTGGATTTTTAAAAAAATATTTTTAAAAATATTGAATTCTTTTTTTTTTTTGAAAATTCAGTATCTTGAAAACGGGTCAATGAATATTTTTTTTATTTTGTGTAAAATTGTATTTTATCAAATTTTTGAAAATGGGCGAAACATTTTAAGAAAACCGCTCATAGTTATCAATCATATGGCATACTTGATTTTGAGCTCTTACTTTCAAAGACATTTAAATAATAAATTTATAGTAACTTATAGTAATAATTTATTTAACTTTGTTTAATGATATAATATTTTGGAACCAATACCTACATATTTACTTGTACATCATCAATTTCTAGCTACCTTAAAGTTGTTAGCTACGATAGCAAGTTTCTGCGATCCAGTTTTGCCCATTTTTTCTTTTTCAATTGTCTTACTTCTCCTAAATAAAAAAAAAAGGTTTTTGGGATTTAGAAAAATGGAAGAGCTAAAGGTGAAACATTTAGTTCAGTCAAATTAGACAAAAAAGACCCCTAGCCTGAGTGAAAGTGGAAAGTGGCGGCGGCAGCGCGGTGGAATTATACTGCCAACTTGAAAAAACCACGGCCTTGGATTTGGACATATCTGGGGACTTAATTGCCCATTGCCGCCTAGCGAGTTATTCAGGTGTGAAATGTACTAATTTCATCTTTCAAAAGCAGGGAAGCCCAGAAAAACAGGGTAACAGTTAGTTTATGAGTCTACTGTTTTTAATTAGATGAATTGAAAAGAGTAAATTTTAGTGTTAATTCGAACAGAAAAAAAATCCATATCCAACTAGTACCCTCAATCATTATGCATAATTTTCGATTTTTGTGTGGGGTTATATTTGGAAACATATTATCTATTAAACAAGCAAGTCTTAAGAGTGGTACCGGAAGGGAAATGCCGAGATATTCGGTTTTAAACACGAACAAAAAACACTAATGCAATATTGCTCATTGTATACCAAGCCAACAGCAATATATTCTTGGAAAGGTTATTCCTTGTCCTTAATTTTGTATTATATGTCGTTATGTAGACCATGGGGTTATACAAAGGTATTTGGACATACAAATAAGCAAATCGAACAATAATGCAATTTTTCATTGGAAACTTGTCTACCAACGCAACAGAAATGTTTCTTGCATCCATAAAAAGGTCATTGCGTATAAAGTATAGGTAGTGGTGTTCCAGAGATATTTGAAAAAAAAACGCGCCAAATGATGAATTGTTTTATTGTGGTTTTGAAGACCGAATGTCTCTGGAACCCCATGGTCTACAGCTTAACAAATATACATGTAATAAAATGAAGTATAGGCAATAAGCTTTTAGACATTGTATGACACATCTGTTTAGTAGGTAGACCGCTTTCCCATTCTCTTTTTGCTGGCAGCTCTTTTACTATACATATCTTAACTAATGTATAAAAGTCTCATTTTGTTTTCTTGTCAGTTTGGCTGTATAGGTGTCCGAATTAACAACAAAACAATCAAAATACTAGATTTTTTTTTATGGCATCAACAATGTCTATCCCCCAGCTAAGATAGCTTCTGAAAAAAAATAAAATTAAATTTTTTTAGAAATCTTTAACAATAATAAAAAAATGTTGCCTACAAGAAATTTGTTTTTTTTGGTTTTTTATTAATATCTTTTTAATAAACAGTCGTAGAGGTTTTCAATGTACTAATGAATTATAGCTACATATATATCCTAGGAATTTGTATTCCTATTGTACCGTTGAGCTGAGAAATTGACAATATAATATTGTTCACACATATTACTTAATAACATGTGAGTGTGTGCAGGGATTGATTTAGTTTTTTCTTATATTTAATCTCAATAGAATAGCCATTTATTTGATACCTGGCCGATATTTAAAGTTAAGATCTCAAAATTTAGCTGTGAGATGTGGCTAAATTTGTGTATACAAATTATTGAGGGGGAGGTGAAAAATTTCATACTAAAAGGGTGTGTAAATGACCCGTCAAATTTATATTACATATATTAAATTCAAAACTTGATGAATTTTGTTTTTAATTTCAAAACTAATGATGCACGTTTATAGGTGTAACCTTCTTCTATAAATATGTAAATAATTTTGTATTTCTAAATCTAACGGGAAAAAAAGTAGGGGTAATTTAATAAATAAATCACAAAAAAAGCTGCATTTAGACAATTTACAAGGTTTCAAAATTGAGCAAACCTTAACAGTTCATAATAAATTATACATGAAATTTAGATACAAATTTATAACTTAAATTTGTGTGTACAAATTATTGCAAAATATTAAAAAAATGTGTACTAAAAATGTATTTTAATGAAAAATCAACTTAATTTTTTGTACTCTAAATTTAAAAGTTAATGAAAAATTTATATATTTAAAAATAAAACAAATGATGCACATTTATAGGTGAAACCTTCTTATAGATATGATAATTTTGTATTTGTAAATCTAACGGGGGAAAAAAATAGGGGCAATTTACTAAAATAAATCACAAAAAAGCTCAATTTAGCCAACTTAAGAGGTTTCAAACTTGAGTAATACTTAATAGTTCATAACAAAAAAACAAAACCAACACACCAAATTCTCTAATCCTCTTATAAAATATTGCTGATAATTGTGAAGTTATTATTTCAACAAAAGCCACTCAAAAATTAGTTTTATTGATTTATTTACCAAAAAATCATGCTTTTTCAACGAATTTTATTTTTATATTTTTACCACGCCCATAAAATATTTTCAAATTTAAAAATTATAAATCTTGAAAATCTAATAAAAATTTTGATTTACAAAACATAACTGTGCGTTGCTCACAAGCTTCACAAAATAATTTCAAATATTAAAATTTTTTAAATATTATTTACAGATAAAATCGAGAAACAAATTTAAAATTGTCAATTTATCTGCATAAAATTGGCAATAAATCAGAAAGTACTTATCCGAATTTCAAAATTTAGATGTCTTTGGAAAGGTCATTGTCTCACTATTTAAGTACATGTTATATATACAAATTAATATAAATTTTAATAGATACAATTTTAAAGACTAATACGCTTAAACAGGTGGCAGAATTATGAACATGTCCAGAAAAAAATCCAATGGAGTCCAAAAAATCTATGTCAATGCAGCGACATGGCGAAAAATATAACTTTTTGAACAAGACTTGAGCGTTGTACAAAGCTTAGCTATGAGATTTGACGTTTCAAGTGCGTATGAGTTTTTTGCCTGGTTTTTGTTGAATGTGTAAATGAATGTTGGAAAATATAATAAATAGTGGTGAAAGGCTAATGAATGGCATGATATAATTCTCACCTAAGTAAAAATGCGTTGGTTGTTGATTGGATTGTGGTGGAAGGTAAAACCTTAACCAATTATGTTTGATTTACATGGTCGGTGGAAATTTAGTTATGTTGAAATCAACACGGCGAATACTTTCACAATCACCCAAATCAGTGAGAAACATTCGCTCCGTAAAGCAAATCATTCACAATGATAACAAAAATAGTTACAGCTATGCTAAATAACAGCAAAAACTGCCGTATTACAGCTTCTCTCTTCTGTGCGTTGCAGGTCGTATGTCGAAATGTCAAAATCTAAGGGCCCCAATCGATTAAGGAGGGTGTTATTACCTACTGTCTCGGCCAGCACTTAAGCACCAACAGAAACTAAGAAATTTCACTTTCCAATTTGACAGGTGTCGAAATGTCAAGATCTGAGAGCGTCAATCGATTTAGAAGGTGGATTTTGCACTCTAAGTCCAGTGGAAACCAAAAAAATCGCACTTGATAGTTAACAGTGATGGTGGCGAAATGTCAAAAATCCGAAAAATCACAATCACACAGTTGATAGTTGGGAGCGAGATAGCAAACCATACACATTTTTTCAAATACTTTCTTACAAGTAGGTGTCCTTAGCATAGATATTTAGAAGTACGTGAATATGTAGTAAAACTTTTTATTAATAATAATTAACACTTGCACAAAATTTCTATCCTTTGAAAGTTGAGAACATGAATGATGTTGGAAATTTATTGATATCGGGAATAATTTTTTCTGGGGAGTTTGGCGGTCATTTCATCGAATTTATTTCAGAGATATTCGCGATAGCAGAAATATTTTCAAGGAAAATATTTTCCACGGGAAATTTTTTTTTCAAGATTTGATAACAAACAAAACTTTAACAAAAGGAACCCCGGCAACGCCGGGTGTTTCCGCTAGTACGTACATATTACTCAAAAAATGAATATTTATCATAGTAAAATGTTTTGACACAACATTTTATTTATCCAAACGACCCCGACGACGAAATTGAAAATATGAAGAAAGATAAGAGATAAGACATAAAAGACTTATAATATTTAGAATTTCCACTAAATTAAACAGCAAACAAAATTATATTCCTATCGATGACAGAACAATTTGTGATATTTATATTTCAGACATTTTTTTCAAACGCTCAAAAACTATAAGCAACGTGAACTATAGACGACACTAGAGTAGTCGTACTATACGTGAAGAAAACTATTGACGATATCGTTTCTAGTTATCGTCTTAACGATAGTCGTCTGAAAAGTTACGTGACGAGAGCCCTGGACTTAGTTAAGTTCAAAATTGAGCCAGTGATATGTGATGGCCCGTTCAGATCACTAAGGAGACCTGAGACTTGAGCTTTCGACGGTGCTCATACTGTAGTCCAGGAAAATTATATATAAAAATGTCCTTAATTCGAAAAAATTCCGACAAAGCTGAATTTTGGTGGAGACCTTAATTTTTTGTCCTAAACATTTCCTGAAAAGTACCCTAAATTTGGGGTGGAGCTTGAAATTGTAGCTGGGGGAGGGTAAAGGGAGGAAAATTCATTTTTTTTTCTAAATTACTCGTAGCTCATAAAATACTACACAAAAAAGATTACAACACCTTTATCGTATAAGTGATAGATTTGGAGAAAAACGGTCAACAACATTTGGGTATACAGTATGTTTAGTCAACAAGAAGACACAGGTTTTAGTATGTAATACTTAACATTTTTCTAATTTACAATACATTTGAACTAGTGAAATTTATTCAAATACAAATTAAATGTAAAAAAAATTCATGAACCCTTTTTTGCAAAATTGAAATTTAAAAAAAAAAATATTTGATTTTTTTTTTAAATCAAAATACATTTTATTGAACATTTTGGTATGCAATATTATTTATATTTTTTATTAGCATCTGTATAAAATAAATAATTTAAATCAGTTCATCGTATAATAAACAAAAGTGGAAAATATGAAAAATGGTTCTATGGGAATTATTGTTAATGAGAATTCAAAATAAAATGTTTTTTTTTTTTTATTTGAAAACAGTAATATCACACATCTGTTTATCAAAGTCTTTTATAGAACCGTTTTCAAAAAAAAAAAAAGATTTTTCTTAACGGTTTTTCAACATTTGTATGGATGCTACAGTTATTTTTTAAATTTAGAAATGTGATTATTTCAAATATTCTAAAAAATAATATAAAAAAAATACTTATAAATAAAGTTTTGAAAAAAATTCAAAATATTGAGTTTTGAAAACAAAAATTTTGAACTTTGTAAAGAATTTGAATAAACAGTTTTTTTTTTTAAATGATATAATAAAAGAATATAAAAAAAAATACTAATAAATAAAGTTTTAAAAAAAAAAATCAAAATATTGAGTTTTGAAAACAAAAATGTTGAACTTTTTTAAGAATTTAAATAAAAAGTTTTAATAAAACTTTTAATTCACATTAATTTTCAAACATTTTAAAAACTTAACAAATTTCGATTTTGAGAAAATGAAACAACAACAAAATAGTTCTACTAGAAGTTCCACAAATAATAATTTTTCAAAAACAAAACAAGACATTAAAAAATAGTCTTTTTTTGTCAATTGACTGAATTTTTTATCAAAATCGTTGGAGCCATTTTTGAGAAAAATAAGATTTTCATTTTTTACTAAAAAAAATATGAAACGCCCGTTGTTTTTGTCCTAAGAAAATAAATTAAAAAAAAGTGGGTATATTACCCAAAAAATTTCACACACCATGTTGGAAGACAAGCCATCCAGCCACTTTTATCGATATAAATCTATTAATAAATTACTCCGTTTGAATTTTTTATCAAAATATTAAAATGTTCTGCTTTAAAAATAATGTATTTTTGAAGAAAATGTCAACAGTTAAAAAAAAAGGAAATGTCATAAAAAACATTTTTTTCTTTGATCTTACTTGCAAAAAAATTATATACAAATTTTAAATGCAATATTTTTTGTAAAGCTTAGAATTACCAAAATCCAAAATTATGACAAAGTCAACTTATGTTAAATCAAAAAATGTTGAGCTGTTTTGGAGAAAACTTTATAAAACCGAAATCGTTGTATAGCTGTCAAATTGGCAAATGAATTAGGTTTGCCAAATTTGCCTAGGTTTTCGAGCAATGATATACAGGGTGCCCCGTAAAGAATGGATAACCCTGAAACGCCTCATAGTAGACTTTATGGCCGTCCTGAAAACTGATACAAAAAAGTTCTATCCCAACCACAAGAAAATATATATGCATTTTTTTGTTCAGTGCATTATTTTTTGCCCTACTTTACATTTTTCAACACCACGACTACAAGTGTATGAATTCCACGTTTTTTTTTTTTTTTGTAGCAATATTTAACATTATTTGTGCCAGAACATTAGTAGAAGAAAATTATAATAACTGTTGGACTTCTTAGAGAAAAAAATTATTTAACTTTGATTTTCAATGCAAAATGTGAAAGAAAATAATTTGTGAAAAAGTTAAATCATCATCATATAAAAAATGCTTCAATACCTAAGTGGCCAACCATTTTAAAAATATGCGCGTTAAATGCGAATTTCAAATTAGTATAGCTTGTTATTGTATCTAGAGTCAATAGTAAGTTATTGGTAAAAATCTGCAATACTAGAGTCAATTTAACAAACACAAAAGTTTTAAAAATTAACACAGTAAACGTGAAAATAATGCCATGCGTTGAACATGGTAGATTTTTGATTGATTGCCTGTTTTTATGATGTTGTCCTAATGACAAATCCAAGCTTTTAACTTCTAGGACCGAGTGCAGCATTACTAAAAATGTTAACAAAGTGCAAAAAGCGGTTGAATTTTCGAGGTTGTTTTGAGTTGTACCTCTTCAATTGGGCTTAAATAAAACCATCAAATATTTTGTTGGTTGGAATTAGTTTATTTGTTATTATTTCCTAAAAAATAAATTCAGCCAATTTTCAATTGTCCCTGGCCACTAAGTAGTAGTAGTAGTAGTAGTAGCCCGTAGCGTAATGGTTAGTGCGTTCGACTGTCACGCTCGCCTCTTGCGAGGAATTGACAAATCCTCCAAGAGTATCACTTGTCACGAATAAGTGCTTCTCGTCTAGCCGTTCGGATTCGGCATAAAATTGTAGGTTCCTTCCATTCCTGTCGACAGGCGCACACAGGAATGGTTGCGAGTCGTTAGTCACTAGGCTCTGGTTCTTCACGAGCCCTTGTGCCAACCAATTAATTTTTATTTATGGCCACTAAGTTAAAAAAAAAAAAAAAATCAAATTTTTTTATTTAATATAAAGCACTTGATCAGTGTTTTCGACCACTCTAGTGCAGAATGGCGGATGCTCCCCCGAATAAATGATTGTCAAGGTTTTTGCTAGGATATTCATATTTGTGATGCAGCTGCCTTCACTAGATTTCACATCCCCTTTAAGAAGCTGCTTGGCTTGCTGTATTCGATTTATTTAATGCACTTCTAATAAGAAAATTAATATGGTGTTAGGTCTGGTGAACGTGGAGGCCTAGTATTCAGATTTTTTTTTTGTAAATTAAGTAGCCAGCTACAGTTAAAAATTGGCTGAAATTATTTTTTAAGGAAATAATAACAAATAAACTAATTGAAACCAACAAAATATTTGATGGTTTTGTTAAAGCCCAATTGAAGAAATATAACTCAAACGAAATAAAAGCCCTTGAACTTAAAAATTGGCTTAACCGTATTATATAAAGGGCCTTACCAATAATCATATTTAGGAAGGACTTAAATATTCCAGTAAATTAACCTTATATGTATTGATCACAAATAATGTACTATTTATGGAATGTTTACTTTTTTGAAGTCAATCTCATATTTGATTCACTATTTAGAGTTAACATTAATATTAAGGTCGTACCATGTACAGTTTATTAGTAAGATTCCATACCATTATAGTTCATTTTACAGAAATATTTAAGTTGTCACTAAATTTGATTATTGGTCAGCCCCAAAGTGTTTATTTTTACTCTTAAAAAAAATGAGCCAAATCTAAAAAAGATGAGTCCCTGAGCCAAGTTTAAAAAAATTAGTCCCTTTTGACTCATATGATTCCCAGTGTTAACACTGGTAGCCAGCTACAGTTTAAAATTAGCTGAAATTATTTTTTAGGAAATAATAACAAATAAACTAATTTCAACCAACAAAATATTTGATGGTTTCGTTAAAGCCCAATTGAAGAGATATAACTATGACATTTTATATGATATGACATTTTTAGTAATGTTGCATTCGGCCCTAGAAAATAAAAGCTTGGATTTATCACTAGGAAAATCAATCAAAAATCTACCATGTTCAACGCATGGCATTATTTTCACGTTTACTGTGCTGATTTTGAAAACATATGTTTTTGTTAAATTGACTCGTGTATTGCAGACTCTTACCAATAACTTGCTTTTGACTTTAGTTACAATAACAAGCTATACCAATTTGAAATTCGCATTTAACGCGCATATTTTTAAAATGGTGGGCCACTTGGGTATTCATGCATTTTTTTATACCAGAGGTGCTTTATCGTTTTCAAAAATTATTTTCTTTCACATTTTGCATTAAAAATCAAAGTTAAATAATTTTTTTCTCTAAGAAATCCAACAGTTATTATAATTTTCTTCTATTAATGTTTTGGCACAAATAATGTAAAATATTGCTACGAAAAAAAAAAACGGTGGAATTCATTCACCTGTAGTCGTGGTATTCAAAAATGTAAAGTAAGGCAAAAATGAATGCACTGAACCAAAAAATGCATGTATCTTTTCTTGTGGTTGGGATAGAACTTTTTTTTTATCAGTTTTCAGGACGTCCATAAAGTCTACTATAAGGCATTTCAGGGTTATCCATTCTTTACGGGGCACCCTGCATAACAAACATTTTTAAAAGTGGTCAGCGTGATCATTCTCTCATGAGCACAAAGTTAAATTAATTAGCATTTTGTGGTTCAATCATGCATGGGTCTTATACAAACATATAGAATAAAATACCGCGAACGAAATTGTTTCTTATTAAAAGTTATCCACATCATATGCCATAAGTCATAAGTCATGTCCATTAAAAACAAATATTGACCTAGTCAGATAAACACTGTTAATCTAGTTATGTTCGAATTGCTCATACATATTATAATGCCTCACGGCTTGCTTGACTAGCCAAATAATGCTAGCCTCTTCTCAGTGATTGGCACTGGCTTAAAGTGAAAGATATATTTCCTTCAAATTGATACAAAGTACTTATGGTTGATACTTTTCTTCTTTTGTTACAGCAATATATAAGTAGAGATGATGGACCAAGAGAGATATGCAATATTTATGACAACAGGGTACATTCACGAGAAGTCCTATTCATGTCTACGGTTCGGTGTTTCTTTTGGGGAAGAAACTGAAATGCATACATAGAAAACTAAAGGCAACAGCGGTATGTTACTACCCAAAATGATGGAAAAGATTGTTTTCAAGATAAATAAAAAGTTTCTTATGCAACAAAAAAAAAAAAAATATGCGAAAGGGATCATCGTTCTGAAGGACTTTGGGAATTAATCTTTTTCTACCGTATAGTGTGTTTTACATACATATTTTATTTCTATGGATAGATGCAACTATTCTACATGATTTAACAAAACTATTGTATCCGAAGTCGGTTTGCAGTGATTTTGTAAGCCTTGAAGTGGCGGATGGGAGGGAAACAGAGCGGCTTACGGTGTCATGCTTGAACGTGAACCCTAGCTGAACTTCAATTAATTCAGCAAAATAAATAGGTTACAATCTTAAAAGCCTACAAAAAATAAATTCAGAAAACGTACCAATCGTTCAAATCAAATCGGAACCAACAAAAAAATGTTCAGCCAGTCGGGAGACAAAAATTAATTTTCGTCATTCATAGACATATCGTTCAAATTTTTCGATTAAAAATTGGAAGATGGGTTATCACTTCAGATTCAGTCACCATTTAAAAAAACGCGCTTTAACATACTCTCCACAAGAATTCATCGTAAAACTATTGTTTTCATAAATAAATAGTTGGTTTACAAGCCCAAAGGCGCTAAGTCATTATTTTTAGATTTAAATTCAAATCGGTTCAGAACGATAATTAATATAGAAACAAAATTATATTTCTTTTCTTCAAACAAATTAAGCTTGTAAGAATGTTTACTTTCAGAGTTAAAGCGCCAAAAAATTAGGCTTTTTCAGTTTTTGCCTTACCCTTGTTATGAACAAAAATAACTGAAAAAAAAACATACATTTCGACATTCATGTTCAAAAAAAATTGTCATAAAACAGAAAAAACATTATTATAAACCAACGGTAACACGTACAACAACGTGTTATACTCTTTTGCAAACCCAGAAATCCCTTCTTTTATGTTATTTTTAAATAAAGTTCTTATAGTGAACAGTTTCCAAAAAATTAATTTCAAACTTAAAATTTTGAAAAAAAAAGAAATGAACACAAAAATTTCAAACTAATTTTTTTCAAAAGTTTTCTTTGTTAGGTACTATTTTTATTTATTGACTCTCAGTCAACCGCTGAAAACCAGATGGCTCTGGGACTTTTACTTTTCAAAATACTAATCAAATTATAAGCCAACCAAGAAGATACCGATTTAAAAAAAATCGAATAAAGGCTCTCCCAAACCAATATGAAACATACGAAACATTTGGTGACAACGACGTTAAACAACAGCAACGTTTTTTTTTTTCTTCATATTTTTCAACAGTATGTTGTTATTGTTTCACCGTTGTCACCGAATGTGTCCTATTGGCGCATACTTTTGGAGAGCCTTTATTCGAATTATTGTCTAAATCGTTATTCTAGCAAAAATGAAAGGACATACTTCATTCTGAATACAATATACAATTCAATATTATATTTTAAAGCACATTTGTGTAAAATAGGAAGGCACGTATATATTGTACAAGTACATATACAATTATACATACATATACAAATATTTGCACATCTCATACACCCAGAAACAAATTTCGTAAAATCACTAAGAAATACTTTCGTACATCTTTTATTCGTTTAATGTACGAAATTTTGTAAATTAAACTAAATTATCGTAGTTTTTTTTTTTTTATAATCCACGCGCACAAAAGGGGTTATGGCTACCCTTAAAATGTTATTAACAGAGCACGAGTGATTAGGTAAGTATAGGAGAGAATTTAGAAGGAGATACCGATGCACATTGGTATTGAACGTTTGCACATCGAATTGAGAGGGGAAAGTCGAGTCGGGTAAAGCATTCCAAATTCGTGTGGTGCGACTGAAGAAAGAATCTCTGTACATTACAGTACTTCCGAAGTTGGGCTCAAGGGTAAACTGATGGGCATTCCCAGAAGCGCGAGTATTACGGTTGAATTTTTTAAGGGGAGGAATGCAACTGGCTATTTCACTAGAACACTGATTATAATAATTCCGATAAAATAGAGAAAGACACGAAACATTAGGCGGTGTTCGAGAGATGTAATTGTTTCTGTTATAGATCTTTCACCTATCATTTTTAAACATTACAAACATTTTGTAAAATTTACGGAAGAACATTCGTAAACTTATTTTTAAGAAATTTTTTTTTCAATCTACTAAATTTATACGAATCAATGCTAACGCCCGATAAAGTGCTCTGCTGAACATATTTCCTTTCATAAAATAACAAACATTTTGTGCATTTATTAAAACTTAAGTTGTTTTCATTCTATTAACCTCGCTATGTTGGTAAGCGAATGCTTTTGGTTTTTGTACTTATGTTTTTAACAAATTATTTCGTAAGATTATAAATATTTTGTGAAATTATCGAAACAATCGTTGTACTCTATCATGTATGTATGTAAATAGGCGCATACTTTTGTTTTCTTTTTTAATAAAATATCGTGCCTACATTATATTTAGTAAAATTACAAATAATTTGTTAAGGATGATGGGTAAATTTGTATGAAATCTGGTCGTTAGACCAACACTAATGAATTTGGTATCAAATGAAAGGTTCTGTTGAGCTTCTTACATAAGTGCAATATTTTCCAGATCGTACATGGGAAATCTGAGATATTTGAGCTTGAAGTTGGCGTTTGCAAACACCATATTTCAGTTCTTTTTCGAAATAACTGTTCATAACTTTTGATATAAAGAACGTACGAAAATAATATTAATGCCAAATTTTATTTTATTTTATTTCACCTTTTAAATAATAGCAAAGTTGTTAGGTAACGTTGAATACTTTTTGAGATATTAAGTTTTCAAGTCTTGAATAAAAACTTTTTTAGCACTGCTTTTACAACCCATAATATGAACAAAATTCAGAGGTGCCGTATACTTTTTTTAGCACCATCGAGAAGCTATTTTTACAAACTTCAATTAAATATATAATATAATGTCCTTTACTCAATAAATACCAGGTTTTAAACAAAAATTGCTTCAAAAGATACCTTATTATGCTTATAGACCGGAACGAGTAGATTCAATGCTAAAAACAAAGGAATTAAACAGTCTTAGGACTGGTATCGACGCATAATTTCACTCTACATTTTAATCTACCTTATTTATTTTAATTAATTAAATACAAATACACTCTAGTTTGGTCGATTAAGTCATTATTTATTTAAAAATCTAAGAAAACATCTACCGAACCGGAGTGTATGATTTAAGTTTTTTATGATTTTATGTTAGATGGCCATAAATATCTCTGTGACCAAAAAAGGTATGTTTGTACAAAAGGTTCTCATTAACGGATGATATCGAAAAACATAACGCATCGGGCAAACAAATAGTTATATTTATAGGTAAATAGCGGTTAAACCACTTGCGGTGCTCTTTCGGCGGCGGCGGTCTTTGGTGGCGACGGCAATTGGTACATACCTTATTCGGTCGCAGAAATATTTATGGCCATCAAACATAAAAACTTAATTCATACACTCCGGTTTGGTAGAAGTTTTCTTAGATTTTTAAATAAATAATGACTTAATCGACCGAGTCAGAGTGTATTTTTATTTAATTAATTTAAATAAATTAGGTAGATTAAAATGTAGAGTGAAATTATACGTCGATACCAGTCTTCAGACTGTATAATTTTTTTTGTTTCTAACTTAGAATCTACTTTTACCGGTCTATAGGCATAATAAGGTATCTTTTGAAGCAATTTTTGTTTAAAATCAGGTATTTATTGAGCAAAGGACACATTATTATATATTTTATTAAAGGCTGTAAAAATAGCTTTTCGATGGCGCTAAAAATTGTATATACGTCAGCAGTGTATTTATTAAGATATTGGTATGCAAAGGCAGTGCTTAAAAAGGTTTTAATCAAGACTTTAAAACTTAATATCTCGAAATTAGTTGAACGTAATATAACAGCTTTGCTATTATTTGAAAGATGAAACAATTACCTTTCATTTGGCATTAATATTCCACATTCTTTCTATGAAAAGTCATGAGTAGATATTTCGAAAAAAAAAAACTGAAATATGGTGTTTGAAATACTCATATTCAAGTGGCCATATCACTGTTCTCCGGTGGTTTTGGTTCTTGCCGCCATATAATAGGCGTGTACCATCAACTGGGCCCTCCGAGCGCTCAAGGATTTTTTAAGTGAGACAAAAAATCTCAACTGAGCACTGAGATTTTTTGCGGAGATTTCTAATCCAAAAATTTCTTGGATTCATTACTCAATTTTTTTCTCAGTGGAAACAGCTGTTTGTTTGACAACCAAGTTATAATTTTTTGGGGTTGTGCAAATAAGAAAGTGGTAAATAAATACAAAATAAAGACGAAATGTTGATGAAAACTAAAACTAATTGTATAAGCTATAATCATTTTCATCAATTTCAATCATTTTTTTTGCTTTAACAAATAAATATTTAAAGAAAAGTTGAAATTTTATTTCTAAACTTGTATGAAAATAATAACACATGTTTTTTTATTTGAAAGAGAGCGGAGAATGTTGTCCACCAAATGATTCTGTCTCTGTTAATGTCTTTGAGCTCATTGAGCGCTCAGTTTGTGGTACACGCCTAATAAAATAAAGTACTCAACAATACCTTTCATCTAAGAATTGTTTTGTTCCATACGCAACTTTTGTCGTTTTTGAGTTAGGAATGGATAATATAGTAATTTTGAATGCTCTTTCTAAATCTATGATCCGATTCGCGCTATGGCTTTCCAATCCCGAGATATCGAACATCGATTTTGTTCCATATCCACCAAAATTAACAGTTTTTAGAATTGTTTTGTGCCATAAACCATTTTTTGGCGTTTGGGACAACTTTTCCATACAATTTTTCGCAGTTTTTTTTGTGAGAATTGTTTTGTTCCACGTGCATATCACGGCGACAAGAGGTAGAAAAAATACTAAGGAAGTTGAGAATTGGTTTGTCCTACGTGCACTTTTGTTAAAGAAATGCTATGTATGTGAGAATATGATCACAAACAAAATTTTAGTATTGGCTTGTGCGATCGCTGATGTTTTGGAGTTTTTTATTTTTGTAAAGGACACTGTTTCATCTGAACCTCGTTCTGTGGCCAGCGGTATCCTTAAGTAAGAACCCTTCACACAAGGTAACTGAGTTGCCGGCGATTTTTAGCTTGTTGGCGAGAAGGGCGTAAAAGGAAGACAAACAATTTCCCCTCACACCCTTCTCGCCAACAGACTAGCCAGTTTCTGGCAACTCAGTTTCCTTGTGTGTAAGCCGTCTAAGTCCCGGTCTACATTGAACGATATTTTCAGTGCCGACAAAAAATTGTTGTTGTAATCGTGTGCGATTGAGAGGTACAGCCGACATGATCCTTCCAGTTTCGGCCGATTTTTCCATTCAGCACGGGAAAAATCGTTCAATGTAAACCGGGACTAAGTACCTGCTTATTTTTCCAATTTATTTAAATAAATGCAGGATATATATATTTTTTTTTTTTTTCAAATAAGACATGTTTTGATGACGAATTATTGCCCAGAGATCTTAGTTCTTCCTCTTCGTCGTCGGGATATTTTTCAAGTAATTAAAACTTAAGGCTCTCCCAAACCAATGCGAAACATTCGTTGCGGCGAAAAAACATTCGTCACTCAAAATTATTTCATATGTTTCTCCGCCGCGTTGGTGTGGGCACTCTCATATATCACCATGTAAATAAATTTTGACATGCGAATGTTTTTTCGCCGCAACGAATGTTCCGCATTGGTTTGGGAGAGCCTTAAAGGCTCTCCCAAACCAATGCGGAACATTCGTTGCGGCGAAGAAACATTCGTCAGTCAAAATTATTTCATATGTTTCTCCGCTGCGTTGGTGTGGGGGCTCTCATATATCACCATGTAAATAAATTTTGACATGCGAATGTTTCTTCGCCGCAACGAATGTTCCGCACTGGTTTGGGAGAGCCTTTAAGGTTAGACCGCACACAACTGCAGCGGAACTACACTTCACGACGCGGCAAAATATTATTTGTATAATATTGTATGAGCTATATCGCACTAAGCGGCAACTGAACTTCATACAATTTCATACAAATTATTTTGAATCGCAGTTCCGCTGCAGTGCAGTTCCGCCTAGTGCGGTCTAACCTTTACTCAGTTATTTCAAGGTAACACGTTTTATGCTAACTGTTATTTTTCGGAAAGGTGATAATTCAACAGCTGATCTTAATTATTCAAGACAGAACCATACCTGTGTCGTGTGTTGTGTTGTTGGGTTCGTGTGTGGATATCGCTACAATGTATTTCATATGCGTAGAACCACATGTGTCTCGTGTGCTGTGTTGCAGTGTGGCGCATAAAATATATGGAATGACAGCGACGCACGAGTCCACAACACAACACACGACACAGATGTGGATCCGGCTTTACTCAACGTTGGAGTAAAGGCTCTCCCAAACCAATGCAAAACACTTGTTGCGGCGAAGAAACATTCGTCAGTCAAAATTAATTCATATGTTTCCCCGCCGCGTTGGTGTGGGCACTCTCATATATCACCATGAAAATAAATTTTGACATGCGAATGTTTCTGCGCCGGAACGAATGTTTCGCTTTGGTTTGGGAGAGCCTTAAAAAGAACGCACCCACTGCCCGCATTCGGAAACCTATGTAGAGCTATCCAGATAAGTTCGTGTTGTTGTAATCCCGTGTAAAATAACAGTGAATTACAATACAGCTTTTGCTGTTGGATAGCTATGACCCCTTTCACACAAGGAAACTGAATTGCCGGCAACTGGGAGTTTGTTGGCGAGAAGGGCGTAAAGGAAGACTAAAAATCTCCCCGCACACCTTTCTCGCCTACAAACTAGACAGTTTCTGCCAACTAAGTTTCCTTGTGTGAAAGCCGTCTAGGTAGGCTATCATATAGATTTCCGAATGCGGCCACTGTCATTGGCCAACATTTTTGCTGTCAGTTTTGAGTTTGACAATTTTGAATTTGGTAAAAATTTAAAAATCGCCAATTCCCCATCGAAAAATAAAAATAAATATATTTTCCGATTTATAAAAATAATTTCGGATTTCGATGGTAAGGAAGTCTACAAATTGTTAAAAACGCATTTATTGGTTATAATAAACACCTGAATTATATAACTTGTGGTTACAATATGAGAATGGCTTTTTCTGCAATCAATGGCATTGTGAGGAGGGCTGCAATTTCTACTGTCCTTTGTCCAATCAATACAAGTGCTGTTGCAGCCAATGGATGTTATCAAAACCGGGGAGCTGCAACATGGTATCCCGATCCTGAGTTTTTCAAGCAGTTCAGTGGCCCTGTCATGTACCCAAATGAGGCTACTGCCATGCTTAAAATGCCTCCTTGGAACAGTCAAATGTCGCCGGTCGAGAAGTCTGTGCGCAATTTAACGCTTAACTTTGGACCCCAACATCCAGCCGCTCACGGTGTGTTGCGTTTAGTTTTAGAACTCGATGGCGAATCTGTTGTACGAGCTGATCCACATATTGGTTTATTGCATCGGGGAACAGAGAAACTAATTGAATACAAAACATACACTCAGGCCTTGCCGTACTTTGATAGATTGGACTATGTGTCAATGATGTGCAACGAGCAATGTTATTCACTGGCCGTAGAAAAGCTTCTGAACATCGAGGTTCCCTTACGAGCAAAATACATCCGAACTCTATTTGCTGAGATAACTCGTATTCTTAATCACATTATGGCTGTGGGTACCCATGCCCTTGATATTGGAGCATTGACTCCTTTCTTCTGGCTGTTCGAGGAGCGTGAGAAGATGATGGAATTTTACGAACGCGTTTCAGGAGCTCGTATGCATGCAGCATACATTCGCCCAGGAGGTGTGTCCCTCGATATGCCAATTGGACTAATGGATGACATATACGAGTTTGCGGCGAAGTTTGCAGAACGTTTGGATGAAGTGGAAGATGTTCTTACAACAAACCGAATCTGGGTGCAACGCACGGAAGATATTGGAATCGTAACCGCTGAAGATGCTTTGAATTACGGTTTCAGTGGTGTTATGCTACGTGGTTCTGGTATTAAATGGGATCTACGCAAGCAACAGCCGTACGATGCATATGACTTGGTAGACTTTGATGTACCAATTGGCAGCAAAGGCGATTGCTACGATCGCTACTTATGCCGGGTTGAAGAAATGCGACAATCTTTGCGCATCATCGACCAGTGTCTTAACCAAATGCCAGCAGGTGAGATAAAAACTGACGATGCAAAGATATCACCTCCATCACGAGCTGAGATGAAAACTTCGATGGAAGCACTTATTCATCACTTTAAGTTATTCACTCAGGGATATCAGGTGCCACCTGGCGCCACTTACACCGCCATTGAAGCGCCAAAGGGTGAGTTTGGGGTCTACTTGGTTGCTGATGGTTCAAGTCGTCCTTACCGGTGCAAAATTAAAGCTCCAGGATTCGCCCATTTAGCTGCTCTTGATAAGATTGGCAAGAGACACATGTTGGCCGATATTGTTGCTATAATTGGAACACTTGACGTTGTTTTCGGTGAAATCGATCGATAAATAACGGATGAAATGCAAGTCATATGCTATGCATACTAGTATGAGAATATTTTGTTATTAATATGGTAGTTAAAAATAAATTATTATTGAAGAGTGGATATTAGTGTGGTACCAAATATGATTTTCAGCGTTGCTAATCCAACGAAAACCTCAACTTGCCTGTCCATTTTTTATTACAGATTTTAATATATGCCACTCGACTCTGAAAGGAGAAGAATCCAGTGGTCAATGTGGACACACACATTCTTCGAGTTTCACACAAACAAGATGCCGATTTCTTCACGCACCATTCCTTCTGGCCTCTTGGTACTTAGCCATTAACTTTCCATCGAAGTTTTGTCCAGAATTATGGCCAAACGTGGTTTGGTCCACTTCTGACTGATGTTTTTTTACATATAAAATTTTTAAAATCCATGAAGCCAACTGAACAATTAGCATTGAGAACGAAGTAATAAATATAAAATAATTTCCAATTTTGATTAATTTATAACTATATAATATTTTTTTGTTGAAGAATAAATGACTTACATATATAAACCGGGATTTCATGAGACCCCTCAACCCAGTCAGGTTATATCTCACATAGCTCATTAACAATTTCGTTTACTTAAGTAATACCTTATTTATCATCAAACTCATTTACCATAGTTAGGATCGTTTCACACGCATTCGGTTTCATTCGGTTCGGTCTCTATTCGGTTTTTATTCGGCTGTGCCTGATATGTGTGAAACGATAAAACGCCAAAAATAAAAACCTAATAGAAACCGTATTTAAAAGACCTAAACAATAGAAATTATATTGTTTTTGTTTTTATTTTAAAATAAATTAAATTAAAAATAACCTACTGCTCATCACTTTACCTATTTCTACAGTAAAATGTGAGTTGCGAAAATGTTTTGGAACTATGGATAGCAACCATGTAAGTACAAAAAATGTATAAAACAATTTGTTAGTCATCGTTTTGGTTTAAGTAAATTCTAACAAAAGCAAGCTAATCGCGAACCTTTTTATAGGTGTGTAAATCTGTGTAGGGGTCTGTCTGAAATCAAGATATACAAAATTGATATAAAATGAAATCAATTTGATTTTTTTTTTTTTGTTGAACCGAAAGTAAAATCTGAAAAAGATCAAAAAATTGAATTTTTTTGTTGAATCGAAATCGGCATTAGGCATATTTTCAAAGCCTTTTACACCTCATATAATTAAAATATATGTGCTATATGGCTATATCTCACTAAAGCGGCAACTCATACGAGTTCGTGTGAAGTGTAGTTCCCCTGCAATGCAGTTCCATCGAGTGCGGTCTACCCTTTAGTGAAATTATTCTTTGAAGAGCTTATTACATACATTATTACCTTTAACGTTTTTTAGCGCATGGAGAGAACGCGATGAGGAAATACCTACAATTTTAACAGTCCTCTGCAAAGATCGCCAGACCACTCTCTGTTAAACCAGCCTTAAGGTTTAACTTTATAGACCTTCTTTTGCGAAAAAGTACAAAAGTGAGAAATAAATATCTATGCTAAGGAATCCGCTTGCAAAAAACTCATTAAAACTGTTTTGACAGATAGATTAAGCCACCACACACAATTTTCAACTGTTTTTTTGCAATAACATGTCTTCGGCATAGATATTTATTTCACACTTTTGTACTTCGCAAAAGAAGCTCTATGTAGTTAAGCCTTTGTTTCTCACTTTTGTACTTTTTGGGAAAAGTAGGTCTAAAAAATATAAAAATTTAAATGCTCGCTCTTTAGCATTTTTCTTTAAACATGCTTGCAATTCACAACTTTCCATTCTTTTTTTTGCAAGCAGTTGGTGTCTTCAGAATAGATATTTATTTCTCATGTTTGTTCTTTTGTTCAAAGGCCTATGTTGATCAAACTGAACAACAAGTCAAGCGGCGAACAAAAGAACGCGACGGGCAAATTTATTTTGTTACAAAGAACGCGACGGTCAAGCGTCAAAAAAGACCAAACCTCAAAACAAACCTCTGCTGCAACAAACAGCTGCATGTGAGATTATTATTTTGTATTGATTTTGGTAATTCTGTTTAATTTATTTTTATTCGTTTTCTTTTTCAATTTTAAGACAAAAAATAAAGAGAAAATAATATATGTGACATTGAAGTACTGATCGAATTAGTTCAAACATATTCATATATGATTGCAAGCACCCGGAGTATAAAGATGTTGCTAAAAAGACGAAGACATGGGGAAGGAATAGCTTCCTTTTTGGTTTATCTTATGAACCCATTTTCGTCTTTTTCTGGTTGCAAATGGAAGAGAAGAAGCACTTCATCCTCGTCAGAACTGCTGCTCATATTTTTGTTTTAATTATACTGCTGCACTCCGACCAATTGCTCAACAGAAAACACATACGAAACTAGAACGCCGAAAGCTGACCGCGTTCTATCTGACATTTTAGAACGCGGCGGTCAATGACGCGTTCTGACCGCACCGCCAGACTGCGTCCTGTGTGTCCCGGGCCTTACAAGCACCTCCACAGGCCATGAACGATGGCAGGACTTTGAACATGCCTAAAAAAAATTCAATGGAGTGCAAAAAATCCATGTCCATGCAGCGACATGTCAAAAAAAAAATAAAGTTTTGAACATGACATCGAGGGCTGTTCAAAGTTTAGCTAGGAAATGACGTTTCATGTGCGTGTATTTTTTTTTTGTGGTTTTTGTTGAATATGTGAGTGCATTTTGTTGGAAAAGATAGAAGCAGTGGTAAAAGGTTAATGAACGAAATGACATAATTTGCCCAGTGAGTACAAAAAATGCAGTTTGTTGATTGAATTGTGACTGTGATGTTGGACATCTGTATGGCCTGTGGAGTCGGGGTGTAATAATCTGAACTAGCCCATTATCGTAAAAGTGAACAACAGAAAAAGTATGCTTTATATTTTGTTCATCTAGCTCTTTCGTTAAAATAAAAAAAATGGCAGTTCTTAATTTGTTGATCTGTTTGTCCCTTTCTACAACATAATCAGACAAGGAAAACTTTAATAATGCTTTCACCTAATTTGCAAAAACGCGAGTTTCACGTCGAAAAGAAAATTATTTTTTTCTGTTTTAGAATTTAAGAAAATTCTATTTAAATTTATTCAAATAAAGAAGTTTCATGTGTTTATAAGTTCAACTAAAACACATTTATCAACAAAAACAATGGATTTCTCACAACCTCCGCCGGATATGTTGCAACAGCCACCGCCGTCCATGATGCAGATGCCACCTCCGCCAGTCGTAATGAATTATAATAGTTCTGGGCAAAATAATGGGCCAGGTGGCGGTGGTGGAGGTGGCGGCGGCTATCGTACACATTACTTCCAACATCACTCGGGACCTGGTAAACCAGGCCATCCATATTTTAAGCCCTTTGGGAATTTCAATCGTGGCTTTGGCATGACCCAAGATGATTTTGATGGAAAACGATTGAGAAAAAGTGTAATGCGCAAAACTGTTGACTACAATGCGTCCATTGTGAAAGCGCTTGAGGTGAGAAATACAATTGAAAAGCATATTTAAACTTTTTTTTTATAAATTAAATTTATTCTGCTGTAATAGGGGCGAACATGGCAGAGAGATGATCGTGATCGTCCGTCGATTCAGCCAGAAAGCATATACATACCCGAAATGTTGCCTCCGCCTAGTTACTTGGATAACCCAACAAATTCGGTTACAACAAGATTTGTTAAGACTGCCACAAACAAAATGCGTTGCCCTATATTCACATTGGCTTGGACACCTGAAGGCCGGCGATTGGTAACTGGTGCCAGTTCGGGCGAATTCACGCTTTGGAATGGCCTTACATTCAATTTCGAAACCATCCTTCAGGTGAGTAGTATTTTAATTGATTTTTTATAGCAACTTACAGAGCTATTGAGACACGAGAGTTATCGTCCGGTCAACTTCCAGTTCTAGAAATTTTTATAACATTCTTGTTTAGCTGAACAAAGTTAGACTTTGCCCTTCTAATAAAAACTAGAGATCTATGACATTCAGAATCATTTATTTAACCCTCCCACTCTAGATTATCGTTTATCATTAAATGTGTACATTCATATATATTTACGCCTGTTTTTGAATCAACAATTTGTTTATGAATTACAAACGGGAGAGTTTAATGTACTTTTCTCGGATTCTAAGTTTTACTTTTTGACTATACCAGTGTCAATTATGTATTATCCATACAGCATACCTTTTTGTAAAGCCAGAAATCCGTTGTTTTATTTTATTTTTAAATCAAATTGTTTTAATGAAGTCTTTTTTTTTAAAAAAAAATTAATTTTAAAACAATGAAGGAGAATGGACATTTTGGTCTACCTATTATCCACGAATGAGATATATATCATTGGGTGGGCTACGGCCTCAACTAATAAGCCCCTCCAGCCAGCTCTGTCCCTAGCTAGCCGGTTAAGTTGCACACACCGAGTTGGTTGAGGTCGTGCTCCACTTGTGCGCGCCACCTGTTGTGGGTTCTTCCTCGGCTGCGTACACCATCGGGGTTGGATTGGAAGAGTCGTCGGTCTGGTGCGTTGCTGTCCATACGCTCCACGTGCCCTAGCCATCTCAGCCGCTTTACTTTCAGCTTTTTGACCAGGTCAACGTCGCTGTATAGCCCGTATAGCTCATCGTTGAATCTTCTCCTCCACACTCCTTCGATACACACCCGACCGAAAATCACACGAAGAATCTTCCTCTCAAAGCCTTTCATCCGATTTCTTCAATGTCCATGCTTCTGCCCCATAGAGCAGAACTGGGATGATAAGGGTCTTGTATAAAGTCTCCTTGGTTCTCTGAGAGAGGGCCTTACTACTTAAACGCCTTCTTAGACCAAAGAAACAGCGGTTGGCAAGAGTAATTATTCGTTTGATCTCTGCGATGTCATTTTGCGAGGTAATAGTGGAGCCCAGGTAGACAAAGTCCTTGACAATTTCAAAGTTATATCAGTCCATCGTGTTATTTTGCACTAGTCGACGATGTTGAGATTCCTTTCTCGATGCCAGCATATACTTCCGTCTTGTCCTCATTAACCGCCAATCCCATTTTAGTCGCTTCGATTCAATGCTCTCAAATGCGCCTTCCACAGCTCGCTTCATTCTGCCGACAATGTCGTCTGCATACGCAAGCAATTGAATAAATTGGACCGCTGGTGTTGAATTGTGCGTTGCGTACAATTGTTTCGAGAATGATGTTAAATAGGTTGCATGATAAGGCGTTGCCTTGCCTGAATCCTTTCTCAAAATCAAAGGATTCGGTGGTGTTCTTACTGATTTTGACGGAGCAGCCAAATTTCTCCATCGTCATCCTGCACAAGCGGACGAGTTTGGCAGGGCTGCCGAGATATAACATGGCTCTGTAAATTCGTCCCTTTTCACGCTAACATACGCGACTATCAAATCGATAAAAAAGTAGTGTGTATCGATCTGGAGTTGCTGTTTTTTTTATATCTGTCGGAGTGTGAACTTTTAATCGATCGACGGTTGAATTGCCTGGCCTAAAACCACACTGATAGGGGCCGATCAGATCGTTGACAAAAGGTTTTAAGCAGTCACACAGGATAGCCGACAAGATTTTATAAGCGACGTTTAGAAGTCTAATTCCTCTGAACCAACTTCATTTCAGAGCATCTCCTTTTTTATGAATGGGGCACACCATACCGAGGTTCCATTCATCAGGCAAACTTTTCTCCGACCAAATTTTGCGGAGGAGTTGGTGTATGCTCCTTACCAATTCATCACATGTCATTTTTGTGGTAAATATGTTGGGTCCGACATCAAAACATGTTCATACCCCCAGCTGAAAACATAAACAATGTAATTCTTGATGAAACATTCATATAAAATATAAAACAATTAGTATTTGTTTATTCGTATTTGCAAAGTTTTTTTCTTATTTTGCCAACACCCATTGTTTAGGATTTTCATAGGTTTCGTTTCTGGGCACTAGGTAGATCAGGCCCCTATATTATTGCCCATTCTCCTTTATTTCAAATTAATAGATATCATAACAGAAAAATATTTCAAATAAAAAGGTACCGCCAAAGTAAAAACGATATACGGTGTTCACATTGGACTGACTCTTCCGACTATTTTTGAATTCTGTGAACTTTATCTCACTCCCACTACATGGTTAGAAAGAGAGAGAAGCAGTATTTTTTTTTTTTAATTTGTGGATTTTTTCACAAGATTTCTTTTGTAAAGTCAAACAAATTCTGAACAGTCAGTCGAATGTTAACACCATTAGGCTCGTTTCACACACATTCGGTTTCATTCGGTTCGGTTTGTATTCGACTGTGCACGTATTCGGGCCTAGGGCACACAAAGTAAACGTAGCGTTTACTCATATTCGGTTCCATTGTCGGTTTTTCTGAATTTTTTGTAATACATTTTATTTAATTTTAATTAGTGAGTAAAAACCGAACATGAACCGTCTGTGTGTGAAGAGGTCTTGACGGAAACAGAAATCGAACCGAATACAGACCGAACCGAATGAAACCGAATATGTGTGAAATGGGCCTAGATATTTTTAAATTTGTCAATAGAATATCAGAAATTTGTGTCAAACAATTTATCGGGTCTTACGAAAATTAAAAAAAACACGTTAGATCTTAGTTTCACTAAACCGTGATCTATTTCTAAGGGCCAGTTTCCCAGTGCACACTTACCGGAATAAGCTGCACTTAAGTTTTTCATTTGTAGTAGCCCGTACCGTATTGGTTAGTGCCTTGGACTGATCATGAATAAGTGCTTCTCGTCTAGCCGTTCGGATTCGGCATAACGTTCTAGGTCCTCTCCATTCCTGTCGACACGCGCACACAAAAATGCGCACTTAAGTCCTACTCTTGTTAAACTGACGCTAAAACTCAAGAATGATTTTTGGCACAGTTTTAGGGCAATGATTTGAAGTGAAGAAATTTTTGAGTTCTAGAAATTAAAAAAAAAAACTAGCGGACCCGTGCTCTCGTTGCTTCGTAAACTTTAAAAAATAATATTTTGTTTGCTATAAGTACATAATATTAAAGGCGTTTGTTTGTATTTGCTTACCTTCCTTCCTACCTACATAATGTATTTTTTTTTAAAGCTTCCGGATATACATTTTGTTTGCAGTGTAGCCATTTTGTAATTATGTGAAGCGTTTTTTAAGACTGAATTCATTTGAATTTATTCATAACATTTTCCTCTATAAAATATTCGTCAAACACCATTCAATTACTTTAATATGAATTGTACCTCTTTCTTTTAATACACACCACTGTAAACACTGTTTAAGATCTCAATCTTGAAGATCCGACCATTAGAAGTCAAGTTATACGCTTTTTACTCGAACCAATTCATTTTTTTTTCCCACCCGTAAAACACTTCTTTTTTATATAAAAGCAACGCAAGGCGATTACCCATGATAAGAGATACACAAACACACATAATTTGACTCTTTTCTTCCTACATAACATACCTTACCTAAACCTAGTTCACACACGCACACACTTTCTTGTTACAATGGTAGTTTTACATTGTGGCGCTACATAAACTATTTGTGTACCTTTCTACAACTACACCATTGTGCTCAGCCAACAGGCATTCGATAGCAAATGCTTTCGAAAAGTATTTCATACAAAACTAGAGAACTAGAGAGTTTACGAGATTTCGAGTTGAGGAAAGCAAACATTGTTGATCAGTCAGAGATGAAGTAAGAAAGCAACGTACATGAATTTTTGAAGTCGCAATATCTTGCAACTGATTTGTTATACGTACAATAGTGTCAAAATATTTCTTCTAGATAATATTAATATCTACAAAATAGATTCAAAATATTTTCCGTCAAATTTGTCATTTAAGAGTAAAGGGCTGAAAACCAGTATTTTCCACTTTTTGTGATTTCTTGAGATAATTATATACATAATACAAATTATGCCTGCTACAAAAAAATTGTAAATGTAAGCTTATATAGGGCTGGGCTACATAGTCTTTAAATTTTCCGATAAAAACTTGCCTTTTAAAAGATATATGCAAAAAACCTATTTTTTCGACATTTAAGTACCAATATCTTGCGAATTATCACTTGCCTGAAAAAAAAAGACAACACTGTTTTCTAGAAAATATCATGGTCTATAAATTAAGTCTAAGTTTTTTTTCGACAGTTTTGTCATGTAAAACGTAGAACACAAGAAATTTAGAATTTTTGTCAATCTTTTAAAAAAGTTATATCTTTAAAACGGTTGTTTTAAAGAAAAAAATAATAATTTTTTCTAAAGGGTGTTACATAATGACAAACCTGCATTCCTAAAATATGAAACGTTTAGGAGTTACGTGAAAAACGGGTATTTTCGACATTTTACGTTTTTTGAAATGTCGATATCTTCTTAATGGTGAGTCGTAGGAAAAAAATTGTCAAAACTTATTTTCTTTTTTCTACAAGTTTTGTATGAAATACTTTTCGATAGCATTTACCGTTACGGAGCTATATGCGAAAAACTGATATTTTCGACATTTATCCTTGAATGGCGGCGTTAGCGGCAAAGGTGCGAGGTGGCAAAGTGAAAATTCGGCAAGAGCACCCTAAAATCTATATAAAAATGAAAAATTTTCAAAACTACTGCAAAACTTTCCAGCAAAACTACCAAACGACTTGACTATAAACAAAACCACTGGCCGGACAAGGTTTTTCAGGTGAGAAAGGGTAGAAAACGCACCTTTTCGGTTGCATTTTTGGCTTAGGCTACCTAATCCACGATGGATTCTTATAAATGGGGTACCAAATGAAAGGTAAAACTGCCCTCTTTACAAAACCTGTGGCGGACAGAATTTTGTTGGTTATTACAGCGAGTCCGACCACTACAACTAAATAACTTTAAATACAAAAAAGCAACGATATTCATTCTTATTTTGAACGAGGTTCTTATAAAAAATATAAAAATGTATGAGAAGTTTCAATGGTGGCACGCGTTTTTGTATTATCTAAAATTTTAAAAATTGTTAGTAGTGTGTGCACGAACAAGAGGTTTCATTTTTAATATTGCGCCATTTCTCGTCAGTATTCAGTCATAGTGATGAGTATGGCCCCATACAAAAAAGAAAACGCCCCAATTTTGGGGCTTATATATAATAAAGTATCAGTATTTTGCATCTATCAGTTTTGTGTACAAAAAGTTCTGTCGATTTTGTCTAGGTTATCAGAATTTCCAAATTTGTGTACGAAAAGTCCAGAATAGTCCTTTTGAATTTTGCGAAATCTGATTATACAATCTACTCCACTTGAATAGAAACAAACTTTTATCTACTATCAGAGCGTATAGGGCTTTAAAAAAATAAATCGAGTGGCACAACGGCTCATGAAGAACCAGGGCCTAGTGACTAACAACTCGGAACCATTCCTTGCCTTTCGAAAGGAATGGAAGGGACCTACAATTGTATGCCGAATCCGAACGGCTAGACGAGAAGCACTTATTCGTGACAAGTGATACTCTTGGAGGATTTGTCAATTCCTCGCAAGAGGCAGTAGCCCTGAAAAAAAAAACTTTTAAGTTGGCCGAGGCTGGGAAACGATCCCAGACCTCCAGCGTGACAGTCGAACCATTACGCTACGGGCTACTACTATAGGGCTTTGATAAATTGATAAATTCACCTTTTGGTTTTAGTTCCTATAACAGGGATGAATGAAAGAATCATATTTATTACTTTTGTAATGAATGTATATGTATAATCCTTTTTTTTTGCTTGCACATTGAGTGAGTGGTGGAGAAACATATTTGTTACCTACTTCTGTTGTTTGTAATCTTTTTTCTCATTGTAAAAAGCCGAATGCATTTATTAGGTATCACTAGATTGCATGAATGAAAGAAACATATTTATAATTATTTAAAATCTTAGAAGAAGAAATAGAGGAACGGCTTATTGAGGAAAAAGTGAGGCTTTTTTCAAAATAATGTGAGTTACACAAACACAAATGCATTCACACAGGGTCGGAGTGCAGTGAGATAGCTAATTGCTGGGGCGCTAACATAATTTTTAACTGTGTTTCTGAGAAATGTATTTTTGAGAATAGTAAAAAAGCTTATTATAAAATAAAAAAGTGAAATAAATGTAAATATAGTGAACACATGCCATACTTCATTTAAAACAAAAATATATAACATATATGCGGTGCTGCATTAAATCCTGTAGAAACATTATGTGGAATGTGAGACACAATCAGCCCGTGAGATGCAAAAATTGAAAACTCCATATTATAGGTGTTTTAACACGATTTAACGCATATTTTTTTTAAATAAAGTATTGCAAATATTCACTTTTATTTCACATTTTTATTTAGTGTTTTCACTATTTTAACGTTTTGAAATCTCTAAACACTTCCCTCCAGCTTGGCAAAATGACAGTGGTGCGTTCTTTTTCTATAAAATGTTAACTTTTGTTGTTATGTAAAAAGAAAAATTAAAATGTCATTGTTAAAAGTGTTATATATTGTAACATTTCGTTTAGGAACGATCAATGTTAAAAATATTGTTGTATATTTATGTCAATCGAAAGGGGTTGAAAAAAAAATCGAAACACAATTAGAATGAAAATAATCAAAGAAATTTTTTTATTGCATCACATTTTATTAGAAAAAATACTATGATCACTTAAATGCATATCTATAACATTTAAATTAAATTCTTCTAATATGTTATCAATAATAAAAAGAATTTATTTATTTTGTTCAAACATTCTATTTGAAAATTTAAAGCCTTATTGAATGTGCGAAATTTTCGCACGGGTCTTCTGGTTTTATTATAATGCTCAAAACTTTTGTTTGGCTAAAGATAGACATGTACAAATGGAGAGACTTGAACCTATAAATTGACGCATAGATAATTTGTTATTGTTGAAAATTGGCGAAAATATACCAATTTAAAAAAAAGGGCGCGAGTAACTCAGTACTCGTGGCAGAAACTTCATTGGCGATCTAAAAATCTCGATATGTATAGGGATATTAAGCTTATATGCGTAAGACGCCGCTAAGTGTTCTATATCAAGATGATCGATGGGTTGGGGTTGTAAACTTGAAAATTAAATAATAATGGTGAAAATTTAAAGTAAAAAAAGGTGGAAATTTCAAAGATATAAATCAGTTTATTTGAGTAGGTTTTCCGACTATTTCCAAAAATTCCCACACTCAAAATCTCTGCAAAATCAAACATTTGTATATGACAACTTTAATTTGGTTTTATGTATTTTGTAACCATATATAATTCAATTTTTTTAGCGGACTTTCCTGATTTAATTCAATTTTTTGAAATTAGCCTATTTTGAGATAAAATTTTTAAAGTAATTTATATCTCCATACCAGTAGGAAATAGACAAAAATCTTAAACTAGTAAGATTTTAAGAATTTCATTATCTATCCACCAAAAAAAATTCAAAACTCTAGCATTCTAATTAACGAAATTAGAAAAAGACAAAAGTACATTTTCCCTTTTATCTGCTACAATAATATAGATTATCAAAAAATCCAAACTTATTGCAATATAAAATATATCTATCAATAAAAATTTTTACTTTTACTCTACCTCCCACCACTTAGCTAATCAATGACCTCAGTGTTGTATATATGGCGTTACATTATTTCGTTTCACAAAACCTTGAAATTTCACTCTCAACGCGCCCAAAGAAGTTTCACTTTAAAAAAGAAAAAAAAGGACTCGAACCTGGAACATTCGGTTCCATCCTATACCTGGAGTAAATTTCTCATATGGATTTAGTACGATACTTAAAAGATAAAATAGCCAGTTGGTGATTTTAACTTTAGTAAAATAATAGGGGATAGATAGTACGTTGCTAAACTCGTTTAAAATTAGCAAAACACAAGTATCAACAAGTATCATACTAAAAATGATTTTACATCGTACTAAATCGTCTAAAATTTTGCGCCATTGTTTTTGTGGATGGGAGGAAAAATGTGTGACGTTATAGACATTATAGATCTATAGTTACTTACTTAATATTAAGATTTTTCGGACAAACGATTAAAATGTATGTACCTACATATATCAAGATAGGTATTTACATATCTAGGTACATAATAATGTAGGTAAATATATCAGTTTTAAATTTTTGTTTAGTTTTAAGTAAATATATTGTTGATTACGAGCAAAAAAAAGCAAAAAATCAAGAAATTGTTATTTTTAAATGGATATATTTTCGCCAATTTTGGACAACAAAAAATTTTCTATTTGTACATGTCTTTCCCATATCTTTAGTCAAACAAAAGTTATGAGCAGTTTAGTAAAAAAATTTAAAAATCAATGATTTTCTGATTTTTTTTTAGGTTGGTTTTTGTTAGATTTTTCTGTTTAATTTTTTTTATAAATTTGTTTGAATTGTCAATTATGGTAGAAAATCTAATTTCCTACAAAAAGTGTTTTGAGGTAAATTCATTGAAAAATGACCAGTGTGACCATTCTCTCAGAAATGCATGGGTGAATTTGGTCGAATTTTGTGGTTTGAGCAAGCTTAAGTTCCATACAAACATAATAAAAAATAAAAACCCGTGAACGCAATTGTTCCTTACTAAATGGTATATTGACTTGCCTACTAGATTAAAAATTGAAAAAAATGCACCAAAAAAAAAATGGCCTCAATTTAAAAATTTTAAACTTTTTTTTACTGTTTTTTTTTCATATAAATTGTGAGCTATTTTTCAAAAAAAAAATCATGTAGCCTCTAGGGAATCCCATAAGAACCTTAAGTCCAAAGTTTGAAGAAAATCGCTTCAGCCGTTTAGGCTGCATGTCGAGGTACATACAGACAGACGGACAGACAGACAGAATTGCGAGACCCACTTTTTTCGTGTTCTATATCATCGTAATGTTAGGGAAAATTAATAACCAAGTGAAAATGAGCGCTTTTGTTTTGTCCGACACTGTATATCGCAAGTAAAAATGGACATGACTGGATCGCACAAACTTGCTCTCGTAGCTTACAACTTTAACGTAGCTAGAAATTGATGACGTACAAGTACATACCTATAGGTTTCAAAATATTATGATAGCATTAAAAAAAAATAAATAAATTATTACTATAAATTTATTATTTTAATGGCTTTGAGAGTAAGAGCGTGAGAGAGAGAGTAAACAAAAAAAAATAAATCGGGTGGCACAACGGCTCATGAAGAACCAGGGCCTAGTGACTAACAACTCGCAACCATTCCTGTGTGCGCCTTTCGACAGGAATGGAAGGGACCTACAATTAAATGCCGAATCCGAACGGCTAGACGAAAAGCACTTTTTCGTGACAAGTGATACTCTTGGAAGATTTGTCAATTCCTCGCAAGAGGCAGTAGCCCTGAAAAAACATGGGGTTAAAATTGTGTTTAAAGTATAAAAAAAGCTGTATTTTTGGTCAGATTTTAAGAAAAAAGTAATCGACAATTCAAAGATTTTGCAAAATATTTGAATTTTTTTTGACTAGATGGGCTGGCAACAGTCTTGTTCACCAGAGTTTAAAAAAGTCATCATCATGATAAAAAAATATTGGGAAAACAGTTCACGAAATCGCAAATAATGTGGGACGAGCAAGAAAGTAAGTGTATAATGTCATCAACTTTTATGAAACTCATAATACGACCAACGCCATCCAAAGAAACCCGGCTCCAAAAAAGATAAGTTCTGCTGATGATCGTATAATCGCTGCTTGTGTATAGGAAAGTCCGTTTTTGACATAAGCTGAATTTCGGGATGAAGTGAATCAAGTCCATGGCATAGCAGAAAGCAGCAGAACAATCGAATGAACACTGAACGACAAGGATTTGATAGGTTGCATAGCACAGCACAAGTCCTAGGTTTAAAAAAATTATTACAGCTAGGGTAAAGTTCGCTGGAGTTTACGATTCAAAATTGTTATTATTTGGAATCGTAAACTCCAGCGAACTTAAGCCTGGCTGTAATAATTTTTTTTAATTTGATATTAACCCTGAGGCCACACGAGCCAGTACTGGCAAGCCAGTTGGCTACATACATTGATTGTCAAGTTCGTATACATGAATATACTGTGACATAGGCGGCACGCAACCTCTAAGCACGTTGCTTTCAAGTATCTGCGATCACGTTCAGCTTTTACTAGGATAGCCTATCTACGATAGGCATTTTTATTGAATTTGCTTTGGCATCGGAATTCGATTTTTTCTTACTTAACACAAATTGACGTCGAATTCTGCATCAAGTCTTGCGATGGTCAACGCATAACACTGCCAATGCATTAACGGATGCATTAACTGACTTTTCTGTCGCGTCAAAGTAACATGAATTGATTTCATTAATTCAAAAATTTCGATTTTTTTTAAAATAATTAAAAACAAAAAGTTGATTTTTGCAGATTTTTTTAATCCATCATCATCGTAGCCATCCTTTAATGGAATTTGACAGTTCATACGTTGACAGATAGGTAAGAAACTAAATTATGTCGTACGAGGTATATTTCATTCCAAAATGTCACCCAAAGGCGCTAAAATCGCCTTTTCTTCTCAAAAAATTCAGATATCTTTAAGCTTTTCAATCCATAATCTTCGTAGCAATCTTTCAATTTAATTTGACAGTCTATGGCTTAAAAAATCGGTAACAGAATTTTCCAAATGTCACCCGAAATCCCAAAAAATCTTATTTTTCCCAAGCAAGTGACTCGAAAGTTAGTCAAGAAATATCTGCCTTAATTTTAAATCAATCTTGTCAAAATTGGAATTTTTGAAATAAAAAATCATTTTTAAAATGAAATTTTCGATCCATGTCAACGGAATTTTGTATCCATGTCGAGGTTTCTCTTTTTCTAAACGAACTAAAGGTAAAGTATTGAATAAATGTTATAAGCTTGAAATAATGACATGTCGACAAAAAAAACTAGTTATTTTGAGGCAGATTAGCGTTCAATGGATGTAATGGACTGAATGTGAAGGCCATTAAGTCTCCTGGAGCAAAAAATATACTCTCAAAAAATTAGGATTTTGCCTTGACAGGATTCCTCAGTAAAAAATCTTAGTTAGCTTTTTTTTTTGGATTCTCAGATATCTCTCTCTTTCCTGAAAGCGCCTACTAAGGTATATATTTCTTTACTAACTTTCCAGTCACTTTCCAATAAAAGGTTATTGTGTACGCGCTCACTCATAACGGTATTTTTAGTTATAAATTGTTTGAACTACTCTAGCTTCATTTTCAATGAATTAAAAATGAAGAAAAAATGTAGTGTCATACGGGCTTAAAGCAAGAAGCTATTTTGGCTTATAAAAAAGGTATAAAATGACATTGTTAGTGTTGTCGGTAATATAATTTTGCCCCTCCCGCCTCAAAGACGACGTATATGCCCCGCTCACATACGATTTTAATTTTCTTCGTTTTATTCAATAATGAGAAAATAAGAAAAATGGTTCTAAGATACTTTATGTGCATTAAAATGATTTAAAGGAAAAAAAAAAACAATTTTCGGCAGAGTCCCCGCCAAATGAAAATCTGAACTTGAAACAAAAATTTCGTTTTGAACAAAATCAAACAAGTTTAAGATAGTGCTACCAGCGTTTTTTTTATTTCGTTTTGATTATTAACCGTATTTTTTCGCAAATGTTCAAAAATTCTAGGTGACATAATTACTAAACACACACACTGTGCAGCCTAAAATGCGTTTTTTTTTCTACTAGAGGGTATTTTGTTTTATGGTTTATATGTTTTTTCCTCGTGGATGAATTTGATTTTTATACTACGTTTCCACCAGACACTAAACCGAGATTTAGCAAGATTATCACAAATCTCCTTGAAATCTACAAGATTTACCATAAAAATTTCAATCTCCTCAAATGAAGATTTCAAATAAAACTCATTAAAATCTACTTGGAAACATTAGTTTGTTAAATCAAACAAACTTTTTTTTCGAAGAATAATTGTGGAACCGACCTATTTTCGTTTATTGACAGATGGAAATGTAAACAAAAACTATCTATCTCTCTTCCGCTTCATATCAAAAAAATGAAACACCATTTGAATGTTTTGCCATAATCCTCTTTTTGTGCAGTGCACCAAACAAATCTCATTATAGACTAACAGCCCAGGGCCGCCAGACATACGTCCTTTTATCAAAGCTAAGATTTTTTCCTTGTTATTGGAGGGACGATTAATTTGACATATTTAAAGTGTCTGGCTCACGTTAGGTCCCACTGTAGTTGTATGGCAAGTGTCCAATAAAGTTAATGACACCATCCCCTAAGACATATCAAATATTCAGCTTTGATAAAATAACGCAATGTTGCAACATTTGTATGCAACTTTAACACTCGCTACCTCTTAATTGCACCCGGATTGAAGATTCTTAGTATCCATTTGTCCTTAGCTACCATAGTACCTGTTCGCAGAAAAAATCTCTTACTCTATTACCTAAATCTCGGTTTAGTGGTTGGTGGAAACGTAGTTAGTATTAGTGTCTTTTTAGAGTAATAAGTAAAAGGCGTGTTCAGGAAAGGGAGATATCGGAGGCGAGGGCCTCAGCAATCTGAGTTGGCTGAACAGAATTCCTCAGGAAAAAATCTTAGTTTGGCTGTCAAAATACTGAGGAACAAAATTTTTGGATTCGCTTGCTTAGCTTTTGACAGAGCAAAATCTCCGATATCTGTCTTTCGTGAACGCGCCTAATGATTTGAAATCTTATGTCGAATTCCTTACAACCATTTGAAGTCGATTTCATTAAAATTTTTTTCTTTTTGTAAGGAATTCATAAAAAAGTCGATTTTTTTTGTGATTGTGTGAGTGCAATTTGACAGGAATTTTGTTGTCCCACAAAAACTAAGTAGTAGTGCGCGCAAAGCAAATATTAAAGTGTATTTTATTTTCGCGTTGTTTTGATAATTTAAAAACAAATATATTTCGTCTGATAATTGAAAAACATCAAAAACAATTGTGCGCGTAATCAAGTAAAAAAATTACAATCCAAAATTAATCCACACACAGCAGCGAGGACCTATTCTGAATATTTCACTAGAGGACGTAGAAAAATAATTTTGCAACGTGATTTCCTCGCGAATTGTATGTTATTTTAATGGGATTTTTAGTTTCTTGAAGATACGCACAATTATCTTTACTTTTTTTCATCAATCACTGAAATATTAAACAATTAAGAACACTTAAACATTTGTTTTCTTTTTTAACTTCGTCACAAAATTGTAATGAGAACATTTAATTCCATCTTGATGCATGAGAAATGTCAAATCTTGATAGTGTGTGTGCGATTTGATGTGAAATCTAGCTAAAAACGCAAGATTTGTTTGACAGCATAAAAGTCGATTTTGTTTAGAAAAAAATCGATTTGTTCAGAAAAATTCGAATTTTTTTGACTGTAAGGAATTCGACATTAGTAACACATAATTGTATATACAAAAATAAAATTAAGTACATATGCATACAAAACTGTGTTAGAATGAAGGCAGTTATAAACGTGTAGTTCTGATCTGCATGAGCGAATATGGCAAGATCTGTTAGAAACTATTTTTATTCTGTGATTTATTTTTATTTAAATTAAATTGAAGACTTATATAAAACGTTTCAAAACAAATTATATGTATCTATTTGAATTAGGCGCATGATGTTCCTGTCCGAACAATGGTATGGTCACATAACGATAATTGGATGGTAACGGGTGACAATGCTGGATACGTTAAATACTGGCAGTCCAACATGAACAATGTGAAAATGTTCCAGGCGCATAAGGAAGCAATAAGGGGAATAAGGTACAACAAAAGAAAATGTTTATTTTTGTCCAAAACAATAAAGTTTTCGAAAAAAAGTATTTTTAGCTGTAATAAAATTTGTCTCCCTATTAAATACATATTAAAAATCCTTATTATATTGATATATTTGAGTAGGAAAAATTCAAAAAATAAACGCACTGACAACAAGGTTATATTGATTTAAGAGCAAATAAAATAAAGTAGGATTATTATGTTTTAAAGTTTATGTCTGTGATATTTAAAAAAAAAACTACGACTGATTTAATAACAATAAAAATATATATAAAGAGATATACACAGATTTATTTTACAAAACAGCCGTATGTGTGTTATGAAATAAATAAAGGTTTTAAGCACATAACTGTGGAATGTCCAACACAACTTTTTTTTTGATAATATACAATTTTTTCAATGATTTTGTTGACTCAAAGAAAAATCCAAATAAAAAAGCAGTTTTTTGCTAAAAATCCCAAATGTTTGTTTTCAATACTTCTATCAACCAAATAGGATTTTCCTCACCGTGGAGAGCACAAACCCCCAGATCTTGAAAATAAAAACAAATTAAAACAAAATGGATCTTTGGCTTTTTCTTAAAAAAATTCCAGCTTCTTAGCTATTGCTGTTTCATTTCGACTATAATAAAAATTAATAATGAATTTATTTTTTTAAATATACATAATACATTCGAAAAAATATAATGTTAGAAAAAATGAAAATTGAAAAATAAAAAAATTGAATTATAACAAATTCAGGTTATAGTGATTTTATGACAGAAATTTTCAGTCCATTTTATATTTTTTTCAGCTTACTACTGCTTTTGGATAATTTCAAGACTGGAACTTTTTTTTTTTAATCATAACAAAATTAAAGTACAACATC
Source organism: Melangyna quadrimaculata (assembly GCA_949320155.1). Lineage (NCBI taxonomy): Eukaryota > Metazoa > Arthropoda > Insecta > Diptera > Syrphidae > Melangyna > Melangyna quadrimaculata. Next base: position 187,646,827 of record OX439483.1, read on the forward strand.
TATTACTATCAACGAGCACATTAGGGTGTCCTGTATATATCAAACTCATTTTCTCAAAGCAATGACCCCCTATCTAAATTTATTGTCTTAAAAAAATCTCTGTTGCTATTTTTATAAATCTTTATAAATATCAAATTCGGAACAAAATTTTTTGGTTGAAAAACTTTTTCCAGGACATACATTTTTGACTTAGGGGTGGCTGATAAAAAAAAAAAAACAACTTGAGAAATGGAGGACACTACTACTAACTATACATACATGTATACATACATACATATGTATATATTTTACTTACATAAATAAAATTTTAATTAAAAAGTACAAGTGACCTCAACTCCAGAAATAATTGTGTTTCGTCCAGGTATAACAGTGGGCTCTTCTGTTGTACCTGGGCGAAACACAATTATTTCAAGAGTTGAGGTCACTTGTACTTTTTAAATTCAATTATATTCATTCACTCCACTTAAAGCAGAATAAATTTCAATATTTTAATATTTAAATTTCTTCATCTTATTAAATAAAATTTTAATAAAATTGTATATTTTTTCGAACTACTTTATTTTACTCTAAGGGCTAGTTTTTCTCTGCTGGGTTAAAGATTAACTCGAATTAACTCTACAAATTTGTTAAATTACCTCTGGATTAACTCAGCAAATGCTTTTCATACTTTATGTACCACGTTTTTCAAGTCTCTCTGCATTCATCCTACACATAGACATATAATACCGAAAGATAAACTAAAATAACTAATAAACTCAACAAATAAATTAATTTGCACATTCATTCTTCTGTCACGATGTTACCGCATACAAAAGAAAAAAAAAACAGTTCAAGATTATTATCACTTTCGTAGGTTTAAAACTCTATAAAGCCAAAGCATTAACAATTGCCAACCAATTGGAAAGAGTTCATCATTTTACTCTTTGATTGAGAGAAAAGTGTTTATTTTCCCAAGAAATTCCACGGGTGGCATCTAGTTGGGAATTCTGTTAGAGATAAAACGGTTTAAATTGCTTAATCAATTCAGGTTTTTGAGATATTCTCGTTTTCAATTGTAAAAATGCTTTTTTCGCTAATTTTCAACAAAATAAATTTTTATTCAACATTATTACATTTCGTTGAATGTTTTGAATAAACAACAACCACTTGTGTTGGCTACCACCGAGTATTACATTTGGCTGGAATTATTGCAATTTCATGGCTGCCACACCAATCATCAGATTCCTTTTAGTGGTGCTTAGTCTATAGTTCCAATTTTAATTTATAAACTGTTTTTGCCGTCAACTGGATTCGAACCTAGACCAAGCTAACTCAGAGGCCGTTGCACTACGCATTGCACCACCGAGGTCACATGATTATTACATTTCACCAATAATCAAATTGAGAGACAACTTAAATACTAAATACCATATAATAATGGTATGGACTATAAATAATGAATGCTTGGTATGTTTGATATTTACATTACCATGTAATATGTTCATAATTTGGGGTCAACTTAAATATTTAAGTCTCTAATTTTTATTATTGGTATGGTCCAATGTTTCCTAAAAGTACCAATTATCTTCCATTTTATTTTGATCAAATTTTACTTAAAGTACTTTTCAATTTATCGCTTTCGATAGTTTGGCCGTTAAAGCTTGATATGTTTTTCGAAAGCCCTACATCATTGAGCAAATAATATCAAATTCGAGTAAAGTATAAAGTGTATGAAAAATCTTAAGAAAAGTTAAGTCTTTTTTCTGTTACAAAAAACCTTATTGACCAGTATCGTAAAGAGAACGATGATATTTTGACGTAATTTCATAAATTATTTTGTTCGATTATTATTACTGTCATTTATAAAATACACCATACCAAATACACACAAAAACATACGATATTATCAGTATCAGCTGTGGTATGTTGAGACAACCCAACTAAGACAGTAAAAAAAGTTACGTGCAGCGCAATAACAATAACCTACATACCTAGACTGAGTTCCGAAATGCATTAGATGCAAAGTCATTAGTTCCAAAACTCAAAAGTGAAAATGTTTACAAAGCGAAAGCAGCATGTTTGCGTAGCAGATGCGCATCAATAGAGTATTGCTGCCGCATCTAACCTTTTTGAAACACAGCCATGTACATACAGTGGTGGAGGCATAATTATGAACGATATTTTTATAAAAATATTAAAATGCATAACATTTGTTTGGGAAATCTGCTGAGGTTGAGAAATAGTTTTATTAATAGCCTATGAACCAAGGAACATTTTGAATAATGTTTGCAAAGTATTAGCAAGAAAATATTGGTACAAAAAAATAAATATTAATTTAACTCTGATTTAGTCTTTCGATATAATTAAGAACAGAAACAAAAACTTGTCATAACATTAAAAATCTTTGAAATGTCATAATGTAAATGTGAATATATTGTAGGGAAACCTTCATTCTTTAAAATTTTAGACAAAATCACTTGCATATTTTCGCGTAAGGCATGGTATCTTGATAGTTGTATACTCTATCAGATTTCCTTAATAATTTGAACAATCTGACCAAAATGTTTTTTTCTTTTTTGCACTTAACTTGATGTCTCCCCACAAGTTCTCAATAGATTTTAGGCCCGATGTTTAGAAGGTCAAATCTAAAAAATGACTTATTGTATACGCAAACAACTGCTTAACAATCCGTGGAGACCAGTTTGGATCATTATCATGCTTAAAAACAAATGTTATAGGCATGATTTCCAATGAACAAGACCATAATATTTTCCGCGATGTCCTTATAAACTTTTTGATCAATTCGAGCCATTTTCCTTACTTATCGCCCTTACTAACCCAAGTGAATGCACCCCCTAATTGAATTAAGTTTTATCCTGTACTCTGCCGTCTTCAGAGTGTATTTCGGATTCAATTTCTTGTTCTAAAGGCTTCTAACATCAAATTTACTTTCTGATCTAAGAACTGAGAAGTCTTCAGAACAAGAAATTGGATTCAAAATACACTATTAACAGATTTCCCAAGCAAAAGTTATGCATTTTAATATTTTTTTACAAATATCGTTCTTAATTATGTCGCCACCACTGTAGGTAACATGCTTGGAATGGAAAATTCGAATATCACCTAAATAATGTTGAAATTTAAATAAATAACATTTATTTGTATAATCATTTGAGTGTTTCAAATTGTTTTTTTTTTTTATTTTTGATTTTCATCGAAACAGGCTCAAAAGTTTTGTTTTGTCCACAAAACACAACTGTAAAAATGTTAGCTCATAATATTAACGTTTAGACCTGCCTCATCGCACTTTTCGTTTTTCCATACGATTTGTATGGGAAAAAACACAAGTTCTTACATATGATATTTTATCTTTCGAAAACCATGTTTCCAAATCATGAGCATAACTTTTTCTTACAGAAAATTTAACGTTCTACAAAATATTTTATCGTTAAATCAACCCTTTCAAAGTTACAGCCTCTCAAAAAAAAAAATCTAGTACAATCAAAAATTAACATAAAATTACCTTTTTTTGTATTTAACGTATTATCTTCAGTATTAACACGCACCAAAAAGCTGTAACGAGTAGGTTGGATTAAGACTAGAAAAAAAATCGTATGGGAGGGGGAGGGTCTATTTCCCTCCATTTAGGCGGTAGGGCAATTTTCTAAAAAAAATGCCTTAAAACAGAAAAAATAATATTTAAAAACAACGGTAAATCTTGCGTTGCCCTGGCATATCTTTTTGGAAAGCCAGTTATATCTTCTTTAATTTCCATTTTAAATTAAGTTGCGTTTGAGAATAGTTTTTAAAAAATTAATTTTCAAACTCGAAATTTTTCAAAAAAAAAAAATTTTATTTCAAACTAATTTTTGTTTTTTTAAGGCAATTTTTAGAAAATTGCCCCTCCCGCCTAAATGGAGGGAAATAGACTCCCCTCTCATACGGTTTTTTTCTTGTCTTAATCCAACCTACTCGTTACAGCTTTTTGTTACACCTGATACCAATCACTCTGTATATTAATAACATATCAATTATCAAATCAACTGCTGCTGTGTAACGTTTTTTATATTTTTTTTTTTAACAATTATGCGATTTTAAATGATTTTCAACAGAAAATATATTATACGAATATTTCGTTTAATATACTTTTATAACTAGAGTAAAGGGCACTGTGAGAAAGGAAATTTTGTCCTCTACAAAAAAGGTCTTGTGTAATTTTTTGATAAGAGTGTTAATAGTGGAGATAATACGTTAAATACAAAAAAGGTAATTGTATGTTAATTTTTTATTGTATTAGATTTTTTTTGAGAGGCTGTAACTTTGAAAGGTTGATTTAACGATAAAATATGTTAAGACCTTTTTTGTAGAACGTTAAATTTCGTATAAGAAAAAGTTATGCTCATGATTTGGAAACATGGTTTTCGAAAAATAAAATATCATATGTAAGAACTTGTGTTTTTTCCCATACAAATCGTATGGAAAAACGAAAAGTGCGATGAGGCAGGTCTAAACGTTAATATTATGCGCTAAAATTCTTACAGTTGTGTTTTTTTGACAAAATGAAACTTTTGAGCCTGTTTCGAAGGTACTTTATTTTATTTTGAAACACCAATAAACATTTTAAATATTCTGAAAGACGTTATTTTGAATTATCATTAAAAAAAAAGCTCACTTAATCCTTGTAAGCCAAACAAGAATTAACGTTATAAATTTTATATTCATTCGTTAACTGTGACGCTGATTTGTTTTACTGATAGCTATAAATCTGTCCTTATTTATGAATATTGCAGAACATTGCCAATAAAAATTGAAGAATCAAAAAAAAAAAATTTTGGTGAAGTGATAAAAATTTAAATGGAATTTTCTTCAATTTTTAATGAAAAAAGAGAGTTATTTCTAGAAAGCCTGTTGAAAGATTACTTATTATTTACTGGACACCCTGAATATATTTTATATCTGCGTGATTTTTTTTTTTTAATTCTACTTTGAACTTCATACATAAACTAACCATTGATTTGTTCGTTCTTTGAAACACAATCGCTGAACAAAATGCTTTCGTGAAAATGCAACAGAAATCTTGCCAATAAATACCACATCTTCGCTTAAAGAGTTTCTGTTCTACATTTGTGTTAAAATAAACAAAAAAAATTATACATAATATCACCACAAAGAAAAAATAATTATAAACTCTTCCTAGCACAAACAGGAGACAACAATTTATTATGACATGACTTTCTTATCTGTTCTCCACTTGCTACTTGGCCCTTGGGGTCTTATAAGAATCGACAAACAGCAGTATTAAAAATAGCATATTAAATTATTTATTTATTGTTGAAACTCCTGCTCTTCCGGCCGCGTTCTACACTAAATCTTTTTTATTTGTTTAATTATTTTATCTGATGTAATTGTTGTATGTAGATATTTGTAAAGCTTAAAAATTGATAAAGAAATTAAAATTGAGTTGAATTGAAATTGAAAAATAAAAATCTGAAAAAAAATAAAAAAATTATGTTTTCCTCATTTGGAGCTGATTTATTCCCAATTCAATTCAGTTAAGTACATATATTATATTGGATATTGGTTACACTGGACATCAACTACATTTTGATCATGAGCTTGATTTCAAATTTAAAGCGTTGCGTGAATGACTTGAAGTTTCGGAAAACAAAACAGACTTTGTTGGAGTCAAAATTTTATTCAAGAATATATCTTCAGATGTTTGGCTAGTTCAGAAAACTTAGATTTCAAAGGTCGTTCTGTCAACATACATGAGGAAACTAAATTTTGGATTCGCTTGCTCGTGTTTTGATAGTGAGACCTCTCATATCTCATTTTACTGATCTTGCCAACTAATTCTTCACTTCCTTGATGCGAGCTACATATAGAATAAGCAGGGCTCAAACTCAACCACAAATTCATCTACTCGTGTTGGAACTTCTTATATTTTAAATATGAAACCAAGTCGAACGACTGTCTGAAGTATTTCAAATTGCTTTATATATATATATATATTTATGCATGTATGTAGAAAAAATTAAACCTATTGTAAACTTCTTATTTAATTCACCCCGAACAAAAATCTATCTGTAATAAACTTAATAAAAAATAAAACGAAAAAAATCATAAAAATCGTTATTAAATTTTAAAAGAAAATCTAAAATGTTTTGGACAAACATCATATAAAGAAAAGTATTCTATGAATACATTTTACTAAAGGTTAAATAACTAGTTTTAAAGTAAAAATACGTTTGTTTCTTTTTTTTTCATTCTTTGAATGCAATTTACAGCTTTAGCCCCACCGATAGTAAATTTGTAAGTTGCAGCGATGATGGAACGTTAAGAGTGTGGGATTTTTACCGATGTCAGGAAGAACGAGTGTTGAGGGGTAAGTTTATCAAAAAAAAAAACGTGTATCTTATGTTTAAGCACTATGGTAAGTTTATACCATTTTCATTTTTTCTTACAATATCTCGTTTATTTAGTATTTAGAGCAAGACAGTAGACATCTCCGATTGGGATAGTTCTTATTACAGTCGGGATATTGGATTCAAAATTCTTGCATATTTTTTTGGAGGCGATCTAGAATGTTTTCATTTTTATTTGAGCGGAAAAGTCCTTAATTCATGTATTTAATTAATATACGAAAAGATTCTCTGTCATTTTCACGGAGTCCTAAGCCGTGTTTGCTTATGTTTATTTTTGAGTACGCTCAGAAGAAGAAGAATTTTCAAGTCAGATAGTTTTGTAGTCGCTGATTGTTGACCTGTCATAAAATTGATTGAAAACGCAGGAAACTTTTATTGCAATTAACTTTACTAATAAAGATTTAGCGTGAAGGTTGGGTCGAGCCAAGAAAACAATCGTATTAGAGGGATGAGTTTAGGCGGGAGAGGGAATTTCTAAAAAATTGACCAAAACAAAGAAAAAAATATTAAAAAACAATGGCGCAAAATTTTAAACAATCTATTGTTAAGGGCCTAGCATTTTACGAGTTTTACTAGCTAGGAATTTCCTAGATATTTAGCAATTTGCTAAGATATTCCAAAATTATAAACCTTTTACTAACTAGCAAATTGCTAATTAAGCAGATAGCATAACATTTGTAGGGATTAAATTTGATGAACACAATTATATTTTTTATGCGTTGTAAATTAATTATAATTTATGTTGATGAAAACACAACATGGGCTCTTAATAACTATTCGATGTTTATATTTTTATCATTTTAACTTCATTATTTACCAAAAAAAAAAAAATGTGTACCAGCAGGAATCGAACCTGGACCCCTCGGGTCCATCAGTGAGATATACCATCAGATGCCATATGGATTTAGCAAATTGCTAAAAAGTTTAAAGTACCCATTTTGTGATTTTAACTTTAGCAAATTTTTAAGAGATAGTAAGATGTTAAAATCGTTTAAAATTAGCAAAATCTTCTTTTTACTTTAGTAACTTACAAAAATGGCTTTAGCAATTTACTAAATCGTTTAAAATTTTGCACCAATAGTAACACTTAAAGTGCCCTGTTATACCTTTTTCTAAAGCCAGATATCCCTTCTGTTTAGATAAAGTTCTTAAATGAACATTTTTGGAAAAAAAATTGTAAACTCAATATTAGGAAAATAAAATTCCAAACTAAGTTACTCCTTTTTGACTCCGCTTCGATTGGATGTTCCGAGTAATGTTTTCGGAGTATTAAAGAGTAGACCTGGAACACACATATACATATAAACCCTTTCATCGGATTATTTGTCAAATTAATTTTACTCGACTGAACGTGCAAAATACATAAATATCAGACAATTTACGCACACACACATAAATATTTCACAAATTAGTCTCGGAACAATAGAAATTAATTCGATTGGAATCAAAAAGGAGTAGTACTGTTCCGAAATCCAATCGAAAATGACATAAGAACCATTATTGTTCTTAAAATTCAATGCTTCAATGTTTTTATCAATTTTTAGTCACACTGAAAACGCCTACGACTACGACTTTTACTTTCCAAAAAAAAAATTGAACCAACTTTCAGTTCAAGAGAAAAAACATAGAGGCTAAAGTAAGAATAATAATGAAGACTAGCATCGCCAGTGGCCGAATATTGGGCCTGCGAAACACACCAAATTCATGGATAAGTTATGGATTCTCTTTTTATTTATTTAAATAAAGTTCCATCTTTCATGACAATTTTGAAAATGTTAAAAAAGCAAAAATAATTAAAAAAACAAATTCACGGATACGTTAATTTCTGTAGCATTCGTTAAAATTTTGTCTTGAACTTTAAAACAAAAAAAAAATAAGCCTCAGTAAGTTATATTTTTGTTCATTAACTATTCAACAAAAAAAATAAATAAATAAAAATAAATCGCGTGGCACAACGGCTCATGAAGAACCAGGGCCTAGTGACTAACAACTCGCAACCATTCCTGTGTGCGCCTTTCGACAGGAATGGAAGGGACCTACAATTTTATGCCGATTCCGAACGGCTAGACGAGAAGCACTTATTCGTGACAAGTGATACTCTTGGAGGATTTGTCAATTCCTCGCAAGAGGCAGTAGCTCTGAAAAAAAACTTTTTAGTTTTTAGGTGGACGAGGCTGGGAAGCGATCCCAGACCTCCAGCGTGACAGTCGAACGCACTAACCATTACGCTACGGGCTACTACTATTCAACAGTAAACTCTAATTCATCTAAAGCGCATATTACACTACTTATTCTCCTAAGCCCGTTTGCTGATACGAAACATAAATGTTCAAGTTCAACATATTCCTATTTCCTAATCATAAACTGTCAAATAAGTTCTTATGTTGAACTTAAATTTCGTATCAGCAAAAAATTTGAATTTCTAAATTAAATTCGAGATTGTGTACACTCTTGCGTATACGTAGCTACTTTTTTTTTAATTTCTAAATTAAATAAATGATCAACTGTATAGCTTTAAAATAAAAAAAAATATGTTTCCACTTAGTAAGTTCAAAAGGGACCTGATTTGTTGGCTTTTTTAAAGTAGAAGACCCGTGCGAAAATTTCGAACATTCAATAAGGCTTTAAATTTTCAAATAGAATGTTTGAAAGAAATAAATAAATTCTTTTTATTATTGATATGAACATATTAGTTTTACAAAACCTCTTTGTAAACAATATTTGATGTAAGAATGAAATATTTTTATATTGTTTGTTTATCATTTTCTTTAATAGATACGTATATGTATGTTGTTTTCACTTTTTATTTAGTTTAATAAGCTTTTTTACTATTAAACTTAAATCTCAAAAACACAGCTAAAAATTCTTTTGGGCCCCAGCATTTAGGTATCTCACTGCATTTCGACCCTGTGTGAATGCATTTGTGTTTGTGTAAAACACACTATTTTGAAAAAAGCCTCACTTTTTCCTCGATATGCCCGTTCCCCTATTTCTTCTAAGATTTTAAGTTAAAGAATTAATAAATATATATGTTTCTTCCATTAATGCAATCTAGTGATACCTAATGAATGCATTTGGCTTTTTATAATGAGAAAAAAAATTACAAACCACAGAAGTAGGTAACAAAAATATGTTTCTCCACCCCTCACTCAATGTGCAAGCGAAAAAAAGGGGATTATACATTACAAAAGTAATAAATATGTTTCTTTCATTCATGCATGGTGTTACTAAAGAATGTTTCTCCCCCACTCACTCAAGGTGCAGCGAACAAAAAAGAGAATTTTAAATTACAGAAATAATACATATTTTTCTCTTTCACTCATTCAATGGGTTAAAAGTGAGGTATTCTTTATGTCAAATTTTTCATTTATTGAATTATTTGAAATTTCCAAAATTTATAGAAAATAGTGTGGTATAACATAAAGTTTTTGTGCAATGTCATGACTATGTTTAAATTCCTATTCAGTGATTATCTATTTTAGTGGATTTGACTATTCTATAAATGAGAAAAAAGGAGTTTGACAACAGAAATAATATATATGATGATGATGATTGTGCTAAATTTGATATTTTTTTGTTTTGGCGAATACAAACACACACATAAAATTCAAACAGCCATTGCTCTTTAATGCTGGAAATGAGTTGCATGAGCGGGATAGAGGATACAAAAAGGTAGTTTAAATCCTGTCATAAAAAAATTTGTAAAACATTCAACATTTCAAACTTTTACCAATTTTGAATTTATTTATTTTGGAGTCTTAGTGAAAGTAAACATCCTGAATCACTGTTACTATCCATTCCCATTTGTGCAGGCAAATACGGTCCTTTTGGAATCTGTTTTACTCTTTGCTTGCTCTCACCAATAATATCAAATTTTACCAAAAATGTGCTTTAGTAGTAAAATCAGATCGTTATTGTTTTAGCACTAATTGATTGTTTACTTTTACGAAGTCGGAGGTGATCTAGATCTTGAAACATAACGTTAAAGGCTCCTCCAAGCAAACCCGCAACCCTACTAAGACATACATTTTGGTGGCTCCTTACCTTTAGCACCTCATATATGTGATACTCGCAAAAAAAGTATGCCATCTAAAAGGTCAGTTAGTGGTCAAAAAAGGTCAACTAGTTTCAGAAATTGGTCAGTCATAGAAAATTTTTAATCAAGGGTTATATTTGTTCAAGGTCACCAACTATTTTTGGCACCTCATTTATGGAATATTCGCAAAAAAAGTATACCATTCAAAAGGCCACCGGCTCGTGATAAAAGCTAGTTTCAGTTGTAATTGGTCAGCCATAGGGTTTTTTAATCCATTTTTAAAGTTTGTTTCAAGGTCACAGTATAAAACTTTAAGCACATCATTTATAGAATTTAAAAAAAAATAGTATACCATCTAAAAGGTCAGTAATTGGTCAAAAAAGGTCAGCTACTTTCAGTAATTGGTCAGCCAAAGATTTTGTTTAATATTTTTTTTAAAAAATTTCAAGGTCGAAACTATTTTTAGCACCTCATTTATGGGATATTCGAAAAAAAATATACACCATCTGAAAGGTTACCTAGACCTCATAAAAGGTCAACTAATTTCAGTAATTGGTCAGCCATAGTTTTTGTTTAATTGAATTTTTAAAATTTATTTTTTCAAGGTCGTATAAGACTTTAAGCACCTCATTTATGGGATATTCGCAAAAAAGTTATACCATTTGAAAGGCCACCGGCTCCTGATAAAAGGTCAGCTAGTTTCAGTAATTGGTCAGTTGTAGGTTTTTTTATATGAATTTTTGAAGTTTTTTGTTTTTCAAGGCCGTAAAAGACTTAGCACCTCATTTATGGGATATTCGCAAATAAAGTATACCAATTGAAAGGCCACTGAGTCGTGATAAAAGGTCAGTTAGTTTCAGTAATTGGTCATAGCCACTTTCTGTTGAAAATTCACTTTGCTGTCTGTTTCAAGATAATTGTGTAACCAGCGAAAAATAAAATGAACTATCGACATCAGTGAAGGTTGCAAAAACTGACTTGTTTACGAACGTTTTTTTTTCATTTAATTCATTCATACTTTCATCCGAACTTTAAAAATCAGATCAAAACAATTAAAATGACAAACATGACAAACATGGGTGCGTTCAGAACTTGATTAGTTCAAATTTTAAACATTAATGTACTACACTCCTTTTATAGATTACGTTCCGTCAGCTAACGTAGGTCGCGATCCCTATCCGCGGAGGACGCCCCAGCTTTTAGTGACATTAATATATTGTCCTTCTAGATGTTTGACCTTGACAGTATAGTTCAATAGTTTGACATTAAAGACATACCAAAAGTTGACTAGTTGCCTTATCAAATTTTCTTTCAATACAAGCAGTTGACTGCAAATGCAGTATTACCATTCAAACACAGACAACTTTTTTGAAATAAGATATAAATATTTTATTGACCCCGGGGCTTATTGCGAGAGTCTATTCAAAAGTCGAATAGACTCTACTAAGTCTACTATCGATTTTTCAAAAATCTATTCGTTAATATTTTTCTGTGAAATTGCTATTAATTTATATGAATTTTTCTTTTTGATAGAAAATTAATTCGATCAAGAATTTCCGATTGACGTAAGTCTACTAGATTTTTTCGGAGTAGGCTCTCGCAATAAGAACCCTCATTTCACCCAATAAATAATATATACATTTTCATAAAAAAATATCCACTTATTATTGCCTTTAAACACCAAAAACAAATTTTTAAATCGGATGTGTGGTTTCTGATATTATGGCGTTTTCCATTGGTACATTCAGATTTCAATCTAAAAATTGATATTTTTCGTGCCGATTGGAATACAATTTTAAGTTTATTTGCTTTTGTCACTGTATTCTTGTAATTTAATGTCTGTGCTATTACAACCAAAAAATAAATTAAACTTAATTTTCACGAGATTTAATTCTGCCAAAAAAAAATAAGATCTGAAAAATTATTTTTAAATCAAAAAATAAATTAATTTATGTGAACTTAAGTTGGTTAAACATGGACAGTAGGTTAGATTGAGACAAGACAAAAATCGTATGATGGGAGGTATATTTCACCCTGAGGTGGGTGCAATTTTCTATAAAATTGACTAAGAAAAAAAAAAAAAAAAGAAATATTAAAAAAAAAAAAAGTGTTTTGAGATTATATGTTTTCTTAAATCAGAAATCTATTCTTTTATTTTTAATTGAAGTTGTTTTATTAGTATTTTGACTCAAAATTTTGTAAATTAAAATTGATTTTTTTTGGAAAATTTTACATTTTGGAGTACTATTTTGGATTTTAAAATTGAATGATCTTATTATTTCTTAGTCAAAAATTGAAAACTATTTATGGCCTTTATTTTTCGATGACCCTGAACTTTGCAGACAATTTGAGTATCATATTTTGGACTGTCACCAGCGCCGTAAATCTTGTTCGATTTTGAATATTTGAATGGTCATCGCTTTGTCGTCTCAAAGTTTTTTATTTTCCGTTATAAAAAAGGTATCATGAAAAAACTAAAAAAGTGCTATGGAAGACACCTTTTAAAACATTTGGACTGCCACCAACTCCATTAAAATTGTTGAATTTTAAAAATTTAAATGGCAATCGATGGCTTATCCTTAAATCTCGGTACGTCATTTTTATTTTTTTTTTATTTACCGTAACAAAAAAGTTTTCATTAAAAAAGTAAAAAGATCCGCTGAAAAGGGCTTATAAAACGTTTGGACTGCCACCAACTCCGTAAAAATTATTCAATCTTGAAAAAATCTTACAGCAATCGATGCCTTATCATAAAACCTCGGTACGTCAGTTTTTATTTTCTTTTTTATTTACCGTTACAAAAAAGTTATCATGAAAAAAGTAAAAAAGTGCTATGGAAAACACCTTTTAAAACTTTTGGACTGCAAACAACTCCATAAAAATCAATCGATGGCTTATCCTTAAATCTCGGTTCCTCAATTTTTATTTATTTTTTTTTATTTACCGTAACAAAAAAGTTTTTATTTCCTTTCCTTCTGTTCCTTCTAAGGTGCCCGTTATAGCTATCATTGGAAACCATCATTGAAAAAGTTAACTGTTTATTTTGAGACCCTAGGAAAGTTTAATCATTGAATATTTCAATGCAGAAATATAGCTTACGACTTCAAAATTATTTCTCCTCCAAATAAAATCCGTTTTGACCCATATCTTCCCCAAAACGTAACTTTTAGTTTTTTCAATGATCATTGGTAAGGTAGTTTGAAAAGGTCATTGCAAAATTAATGAGAAAAATTTTATGAGAAAAGTTGTGCCAAATTGAGTTTTGTTTTGCCTGGAAGTAATTACTAAGTCAATAAGCTTTACTTTTGCATCAAAATAATCATTTATTTTTTCTTCAAAATCTCTCAAAATTGACAATTAATATTTTCAATGATAGCTATAACTGGGGCCTAACTAGTGCCGTGCATTGCATTTAAAAGACCTGAGCTCTTTTATTATACAATAAAGTAATAAAAATAAAATACAAATGCGCTAAAGATTTGACATTTGAAGTGAACTTAATTTAAGCGAGTCGATAGTCACTATACGAAGTTTTTCGTTAAGTTTTAATTTCGGTTATTGGATCTAAAACTTTTTTGTTAAGGTAAATAAAAAAAATTAAAATATTACGTACCGAGGTTTTATGATAAGCCATCGATTGCCGTAAGATTTTTCAAGATTGAATAATTTTTACGGAGTTGGTGGCAGTCCAAAAGTTTTAGAGACCCTATTTAGCGGCTCTTTTTACTTGTTTAATGAAAACTTTTTTGTAACGGTAAATAAAAAATGATGTACCGAGATTTAAGGATAAGCCATCGATTGTCATTCAAATTTTTAAAATTCAATAATTTTTATGGAGTTGGTGGCAGTCCAAATATTTTAAAAGGTGTTTTCCATAGCACTTTTAGTTTTTTCATGATTAATTTTTTATAGCGGTAAAAAAAAAAAATAAAAAATGACGTACCGAGACTTTGAGACGACAAAGCGATGACCATTCAAATTTTCAAAATCGAACAATATTTACGGCGCTGGTGACAGTCCAAAATATGATACTCAAATTGTCTGCAAAGTTCAGGGTCATTATTTTTCGAAATACATAAAAAAAAAAGGAACCAACTTTATCATAAGAATGAGAAGAATCCGGCTAAATTATTCAGTCCTCCGCGAGAAAGAAAATCCGCCCGGAAAAATTACATTTTACTCTTCCATTAATATTCGTGTCGGGCAAAAAATGTTCCCTGTTCATAAAAACTCCCTTATTGGCACTATTGACAGCATTTTTTTCGTGTGAAATATGTCATGTCAATTACAGCTAGATTTCCATTTAATTTTTGATGGCGAACGAGGCCACACTTGTTGTAAAATGGAGGGTGAAACTCGCAATAGGTTTTAAACATCCGGGCGAACAAAAAAATTTCGGGTGAAATTCACAATTGGGCTGATTATTCCAGCAACCGGCGCGCGGCTTAGTTTTTATTTTGTAATATTTCGAAAAGTTAATGTACTAGAATCATCCAGTTTTCAGTGCTGAACTATGGCCGAGTTTTATTCTAAAAATAATTGCTAGTCATTAACTTGTTTTTACTTGCGTTATACATACATAATACCTATGTATGTATAACACAATAGGGCAAGTTTGGGATTCGTGCAAAAAATCGAACTCGAGATAATTATTTTCCCTAACGTTACGATGACGCCACTGAACCACTGAAGCGATTTTCTTCAATCTTTGGACTTATGGTTCTTCGGTGATTCCTAGGGCAATTGAAAATGTTGGTTTAGATCAAAAAGTAACGGTACCTGTCATACAACTATTATTAGAAAAGAAGTTTATCTCAAAAATGGCTCTTACGATTGATACAAAAATTATGAATTACTAGAGTATTCAAAGTCTGGGCTATATATTGATAAAATAAGTATACTAAAACTGTTATTAACGGTACGTGTCATGGAACCGATTTTGGGTTTTCAAATTTCTCGTTAACGGATAGGTACACCAATTTCAACCACAATTTTTATAAAAGAGCTCCTTCATAATTCAAACAATTTTGCATATATATACATATGTACATAGGTAGGTACAAACTTTGGGAACAAATATTTTTGGATTTAAAAAAAAAATATTTTTATAAATATGACAAATCAATTCAATTTTTTGTATCAATCTACCAAAGTTAAGAATTTTCAAAGTTGGATTTACAAAAATACATGGGATTTCGCATATAAAACTAATATAATGAGTTAAAATTTTACAGGATTTTTTTTTATTTATTTAGAACGAATTTGGGGGATGCGTCACTCAAAATAAGACAATGACCTTTATAAGGACCTCTCTAATGTAGGTGCATATATCGCTGTAATACACCGAATTTGAGAAATATTAGATTATAATTAAGACTCAACTTTAATAAAATCTTGCATAAATTATTTCTGGTTACAGACATTACAAGTTTCACAGATACATGAAGATAATTCAATTTATGCTAAACATTTTAATATTTTTTTTTCAAGGTCATGGTGCTGATGTAAAATGTGTTCACTGGCACCCTCAAAAGTCACTTATAGTATCCGGAAGCAAAGATAATCAACAGCCAATAAAATTATGGGATCCAAAAAGTGGCCAAGCCTTGGCTACATTGTAAGCTTCAATTTGTTATTATATATTTTGCTCTCCAGATTTTATAGGAGATACATTATATTTTTTTAAGGCATGCTCACAAATCAACTGTCATGGATCTTAAATGGAATAATAACGGAAATTGGTTGGTCACTGCTTCTCGAGATCATCTCCTCAAACTTTTCGATATTCGAAATCTACGCGAAGAAGTTCAAGTATTCCGTGGACATAAAAAGGAAGCCAGCTCTGTGTCTTGGCATCCAGTACACGAGGGGCTCTTTAGCTCTGGTGGTTCAGATGGTTCCGTGTTATTTTGGAATGTTGGGTGTGTAAATAATGCATTAATGTTTTTAGTGTAGGTTATCAATTTATTTTTTAATATTTAGCACTGACAAAGAAATCGGTGGTATCGAGACGGCACACGACAGTATTGTCTGGACTCTGGCATGGCATCCACTTGGTCATATACTATGTTCTGGTTCGAACGATCATACAATTAAATTCTGGACACGAAATCGCCCAGGAGATCTCATGAGAGACAAGTACAACTTAAATACCCTTCCAGCTAGCTTGTCCACTCTGGATGAATGTGAATATGGTAAGGACACTGATGATTAAAAAACTTCTTCTATTATTCTATCATTTGTTTTAAATTATTTCCTTTTGAAATTTGACATTCATTTAATTATTTTCTGTGTAGACGACGCGGTAATACCTGGTATGGGCCCAGAGGATAAAGTAGAGTTTACAGAAAGTCTGACTGCCGACAAAGGATTTATTCCCGGACTCGATTTGGATCCTAACAAAATCATAGACAGAGACAGAGAGAAAAAAGTCCCTTATAGCAAGCCAATTCCGAGAAATTTCCAAGCGCACTGGAATGATAGCCGTCGAAACGAAGAAGGCGAAGAAAATAATTTCCGCGATTCCAAAGAAATTGTTATGTTAGCTGAGGGTATGCCAGATAACTTAGACCCAAGTACGATAGTTGGTATATCAGTATATGGTAGAGTGATTCGGGTAATGCCCGACAGTAAGTTGGCTGCAATAATCCGAAACGGTCCCGATGCACTAAATCGATATATTAGCTCAGGTGAAATCGACGAGTTAAGTGATGTTGTGCCCATTGAGAACAGACGAAGTAAATCACCACATCGTGACCGCAGCAGATCCCCACCAGTTAAAAAGTCTCGATTTGAGCCTATAAATCACAATGCCAAAGTTATATTCGCAGGGGATATTGACTGGCGTCGAAACTCAAACAACAACCCATTCTCTTCAGTGAAAATAAAAACTAACGACGAACCTGAAGTCCTTCCAAATGGAGATGTAGATTTTCGACGCATCAAAATCGAAGACGGCGTTCGCCCCAGCCCTTGGGCAACAGGGCCCTTGGCAGTCAATGATTCAAATCGAGCAGGCCCTTGGGCAACTGCGCAGCAAAATGGCTTCAACAACAACAATAACAACTCATCGAATGCTCAGTTTAATACAAATGCATTCAATACTAGTACAAGTTCCAATCCAAACAACCCATTCGGTGCACCGAATCATAATATCAGTTTTAAAGAAGATAGGGAACACGATAACAACTCGGACGACGGCGGCGGCAGTCGAAACGACATCTTGACCAACCATAGATTCAAAGAAGAATTCGACGACAGCAATAGCAACACTGGTAGTGGCAAAGGCAGTGGTGGCAATAGGCGCAATCGAGACCGGGGGCGGAACGATAGACGACATAACAAAAACCGAAGCAACCGAAGGTTCTGAATATTATCCAGAGATGACACCATCCATTCTGCATGAAGAAATAATGAATAAGAAAACCAACAAACAAACTGGAATGATTTTTATCATGTTATGTTATTAAGTAATTTTAAGTAATTTTAGTTAACAATATGATAACGAGCATAAACAACCCACAACGAAGGACATAAGTATTACCATCTTATGACGTTTTGGATTGATTATACTAAAAAAAAAAAAAAAAAAAAATTGAATTGTAATCGCGTTAGTAATTTCTCTTACTTGTTAGACTCTTAATGAATATGAAAAAAGAAAGAAAACAAAAACAACAAATCAAACCCTCGATATATTTAGAAAAAGAAACATCAACGATTAAGCTAATTTACAAAACAAAAACATCAAAATTATAGTCTCAGAATGATTGCGAAATAAATTTTTCAGCAAAGGATTTCCCACCAGTGGCAACGAATGAGGTCAGCTTTAACCATCGGCAATACGAGCACAACAAGGTAATTACATAAAAGGAAAGCAGCAATAAATTGAAATATATTGACATTTTTCAGTTTAAATAAAGCTAAAAAAGTACGGCACCGCTGAATTTTTCGTTGAGCTCTATGCAAAAAATGTAGTTATGTGATCCCAATAATTGTGTGTGTTAACTTAAGTGCGTTCTCTCAAATTTAAATTATGTTAAAACATTTAAAAAGTTAGGTAAGTATGTATTTGAAAAATTGTATTAATGATAAACAGAAATAAGAATAAAAAGAAGACTGATTTGATTTACCAAATAATAAAAATCATATATATTTTCAAAAAAAAAAATATTTTTGTTATTGATCGAAAGTATACAACAGAAACATGCGAAAAGAAATATATTTTTTTTATTCTTTAGTTTGCAAATGATTTGATTTTATGTTTGAATAAATGAAATTATTGAATTCGAATTTAATGAATGGGAATTGTTCTGCGTCTAGTGCCCACATTTTAGATATAAAACTTTAGAAAGCTTAGTTCAAGGGCACATTTTTTAATATGGATACAGAACTGTAAACCATGGGGTTTAGGCAGTATATTAGAAAATATAAAACAATAATTCGTCTATGTTTATTCGAATTTGCAAACTGTTTTTCTTATTTTTGTGGTCGTTTGTAAGCTCCCATTTTGTACGACAAAAAAAATATTCGTGCGTTAGTACACTTACCTAGTCATTTTCATAGGTCTCGTTTCTGAGCACTAGGTAGACCAAGTTCCATATGTTTAAGCTCAGTCTCTTTTGAATTGATTTTTTTTTTTTAATATACTATACATAAATGTGATTTCATTTAAATCTGAATATTCGAAAGATTCGAAATAAGTGCTGGTAAAGTAGTTTCCCTGATCCGACGTTAAAAAAGTCGGCCCCGTCGCGCGCCCCCGTAATATATTTGTACTACGAATCCCGAAAAAAATTGAAATTAATCTATCAAAAGATCAACAACAAAAGTTGATATAGATTTTTCTTCTCACATTTTAACGTAAATAAGCTGACTTTGAAACTCCGAAGATGGGATTTCTGTGAGGCAATGCTGTTTGAATTTCGTTCGGGGTTTATGATGTGAAATTATGCATATTCGTAGCGGAACAAAACCAGCCCTATTATGTATTTCACCCGGAAAATATTTTATTCCCCCGTATTTTTAAAAGGATTTTAAGAAACGGAACTCGTTTCGCCCGAAACTCACAATAATTTTTCCGGGCGGATTTTCTTCCACGCGGAGCCCACAATAGGGCTGGACATTCAGAACTTAGCTACGAGGGACTCTGTGATAGAGGTGAATACAAAAAAATCTTTCGAAAAAAAAAAAAATAAATAATTCCTACCCTCAAAGGGTTAGGTTTTCAGTAGAAGAGAGTAGCAAAATTTTATTGCCGGGGAGTTAACTCGATCCGCAACGAGTTTGGGGCGGATTTGAAATGTCAAAAGTTATAATGGAATGCGGACGGGCTTTTCAAACTACGTTACCGAAATTCCTTCAATTTTTTACATTGGATTCTAATAGAAAAAACTGAACAAAATTGTCGGAAGCCATGCGCAGACCATTCATCGGATTTTTTAATCGGGGTGATTAAGTATAGGGAAGGGAGTTTTTTTTTTTTTTTTTGAGGGCTAGAGAAATCGAGTATTTTTTTACAAATTAAGTACCTACACATAAAAAGTAACATAACTTTTTTGATGTTTTTATTGTTATACATATCTCATTTTTACTTTGAGAGTTGACAAAAGTCTTTAAATCATGTATGTTCCACATAACATAACTATGTATTGTATATACCAGACTAAAATTTCAGTTAAAAATCCCACATTTTTGTTGGTCCTCAAAAAAAAAAAAAAAACTGGCTGCATAAATCCTTATGCATAATGGTTTATCTGTTAGCAGATTCAAATGACTAATGGGCAGTTTCACAGTGGAAGTTAAAACTTAAGTTTAACTGATCCTGAACTTCAGTTCAAATTTAAAGTTGAAGTCGTTAAATTTCACAATTTAAAATTAATTTCATAGTACAGTCAACGAAGAAAAACAAAAAAGGTAAATACCCACTCATTCACTGTTATTTCATCATGTCGTTTGGCTGAAAGTGTAGTTGTTAATTTTCCTCAGTTTCATTACTTTCCGAACGCGAAATCATTCAAAAGATACATTTAAAATGGAAAGGAATATGTAATTTTTTATTATTCAGCCCAATTACAAATTCCATCGTAATCGGAAACATTTTACGAATCCCGAAAAAACTATCACCAAATCCGATCGTAGTTGCAATTTGTATGGGATTTTCCACTACGATGGATTCTGTGATCCGTTTTTTAGGGATTCGTAAGAAGTTTCCGATTACGATGAAATTCGTGATAGGGCTGATTAAATGGATTTTTGCCAACTAAATTTTCAGCAACAATCCGTTTTCTACGTTTTAATTAGAGCCGAAATGAGGTAATTTCGAAATTTGGCAAAAAAGTGTTTTCATTATCAAATTTGCTCATTTCATTTGACATCTCGTTTCATTTGGAATGACAGTTAGCCGTTTATTTGTGTTGTTTTCTCTTTCTGTTTTATGTTGTTGAGTATAGTGTGTTGATATTTTCATACAAAAGCTTTTAAGAGTTTTTGAAACTGATTCCCGCTGGATGCATTCACATAATTTCCAAACTAATTTCGTGCAAATGAGGTTGAAATTACCTCGTTTCGAAGTGTGATTTTGTATGGGAAATTAGGTAATTTCTCTTGCAACGAAATTACCTCATTTGGCCCAGTGAAAACGGCATATAAAACTCTCCAATATATCATTTGCGCTCTGAGAAATATTTGGCATTATAGGTTTATAATAAGTTCAGGCCAAGGCCAACAGCAGTGGCGGATCCAGGGGGTGGCTATAGGGGCTAAAGTACACCCACAGCCGATTCTTAAAATTGATTGAAATATGGAAATCAATACATTACAACGAAGATTTTGCTAAGAAGTGAAGTTTAATGGGAGTCAGAAAAAATAACGAGGCTGGGGCTAAGCATAATTTACATAAATATTATGTATTTTTTTTTTCTAAGCCCCAAATGAATTACGTTGGGGCTAAAGCCTGAAAGGAAATGTAAAAAAAAACAAAGTTGGGGCTACAAATAATTAACAAGGACATAAAATTGGGACGTAAAAAAAAACAGCTCGGGACGGCTTGACAAATATTGGACAAAAAAAAAGTGGTCGGGGCTTATAAATCCCTTAAAACTTACCTTATTTCAGAAAGTTTTGGGGTTTGACTTTAGTGACTGTCAAGTCCAAGTTGGGGCTTAAGTTTGAAGAGATAACGCAATAAGAGCTAAAACCCGACGAGAATTTGGGAATAACAAATCAAAATAAAAATCATACGGGTGTATGTGAATGAATATTTGCGATCCCTCTAGACTGACGTGCAAATGTATGGACAGATTTTTTCTTCTTGTGTTTCAAAGCTTATGTGGCTGAAAATTGAAGGTATATAAGTTAAGATTATAAGTCTATAAATACTGCTGAGCCTTTATATTATATCTTCACTTAAAAATATTTGAAATGTTAAATACAGAAGATGTTACTGTACTTAACACTGAAAGCATTTTTAACCGGGGATAGAAGCTGATAAATGCACAAATAACATGGCTATTGTAAAAAGAAAATTGGAAATATCAAAATACGTTTCCGATTATATATTTTTGTATATTTTTCTTTTTTTACCAAAATTTTGAGTTTAAAATCCGTTTTTTTGGAAACAGTGCACAGATTTCACTTGGCTTAAAAACTAGCTAATATAGCTTATTTTTTTGTATTTTTTTTTTTCATTTTTAGTACCTTTTTATAAAATTGCCCCCCCCCCCCCTCTCATATTAAAAAATGCTTGTATTGAACTGTTATACACAAAACCGTTATCAATTCTTGGCGACTAAGTTTTTGTACTCTCCGCTCAAGAAATCCTTTTTATTAAAAACAAATAGGAATGGAGTTGGAATTATTAAAAAAAAAACTTTACACAATTTAATTTAATTTGTTTTTTTTTTTTTTTTAATATTCATGTGTTTGTTTCCAAAGAAAAGCACAAAGAGCCACGATGTTTGTTATAAAATATCAACTTGCAAGTGATAGCCGCTGATTTTGACAATTATCACAAACCTGTTCTAAGTTGTTCTATTAAAAAAGTAAGAACAGAAAATCGTGTTCTATTCTGTTCCAAACTTTTCGGAACAGACTCACTGAACAGCAATTCAGAACAGTTTGACACAGAAAATTGTCATTGAACAGCAAAAACTTGTACTTTTCTGTTCTAAACTGTTCGTAATATCGTAATGTTAGGAAAAATTATTATCTCGAGTTCGATTTTTTTTACGAATCCATAACTAACCATATAGTACCTATATCACAAGTAAAAATAAGTATGAGAGCCTAAGAGATATTGAAAATTCGGTTCATTATTAAATTTATGATCAGTAGAAATATTTGAACTTCAGAATTTAGTTTTTTTTTAAACAGTTAAGGCGACTTGAGTGATAAGTTTCTATGTGAAAAAAGTATAAGCAACAGTACTGAAAATTAAAACGCCTTTGTTTTATTCCACACCAGATACCCCGCCACATACTTGACACTTTTCAACCCTCATTTACAATACCGCGCAAATACAATCAACCACCGTTACCTTGGTCCTGCTATAAAATTTTGAAAAAAAATGCCAATAAATTTTGTTTTTCAAATTTGTTTTTCTAAATTTTTACTTTTAAACATTTTTTTTAAAAAACTATCAAAACTATTCATTCATTTTTTTTAATAAATAAAAAGAATAGACTTTTGGTTTTAAAAAAAAACTATCGCATTATAATGTATAAGTACTATCGCTGATTTGTAATAATTTGCAATCCATTTAAAGCGAATGTTTTAGAAAATTGCACCTCTCCCATAAACGGAAGGAAAACTATTTTTTTTTAATATAACATTATGTATGTACATAGATATTATATTACAAAAATCAACCAAAGTAGGTAGCTAGGGTTAGGTACATACAGTGTCGGACAAAACAAAAGCACTCCTATTCACTTGGTTACATTTTGTTTAAGTAAATTTCTAAACTTGAATATAGGTATTTAAATGAATTTTATTTGGTTAGCTCTTCAATCGCAAAGAAAAAAAAATATATTAGTTGCACAGTAAAGGAAATGCAACAAAAATTTTAAAAAAATATTAAAAGCGGTTGCGACAAAACTAAAGCACATAATTAAGTTCTATAGTTGTTTTCCAATATTTTTTTGGCAAGCCACATTTTTTAATAACTGATGCTTGACAACTAGGAGGCATTGACTCAATCAAATTCTTTATGAATTCCTGGGGAACTTCCAAGCAATTTCTGTTAGAACAACAAGAAAATAATTGTTTTTGCAGCTATCACGTTGAATCTGGCGATCTTCAATCTCCCATAGGTTTTTTTTTATGGTGATGAGGTCAGGTGACTGTGCCGGCCACTTCAAAACGTTGATTTTATTTTCCAAAAACCAATTTTGCACTAATTTAGCGGTATGTTTTGGATCGGTGTCATATTGGAATGCCCATTTGAAGGGCATTTCTACTTCTACTGACTCCATCATACACAAGACGATCCATTATACCTACCATTATATCTATCTTATGAGTTGGGCCGATTCTTTGACTAGAAAAACATTCCTAGGCCAAAACATTTTCTCCTCCGTGGTTTATTATGCCTCTTGTGAAACCTGGGCTTAGCTTATTTTCTCTATCAAACACTTACCTATCCCAACATTCCATAGAAATTCTCTCTTATTTAAAATTAAATGATTTCCATACCAAAAACTACCCTCCATTGCCATTTCTTTCCCTGATAAAAATCAACCTTCCAACCATTGATAATAAACAAAAATGCATACCCACAAATGCAACCTATACAAATAATTCTTTCCCGGAAAAAAAATCTACCAATAAAAAAAAGCTACATACATCCCTTGCTACAACGTTGACGACGCCGACGACGCAAGCAGCTGAGCTTATGTACACTTTCTTACTATACACGATCTATATTTTTTTAACTTCTATTCTCGCATATAGCTCACTAAGCAACTAAAAAAAAAACCTGATGCAAAAAATCGATATATCAATCAACTGAATCAACCACCGTCACAGTGGTTCTACTCTCTTCTCCACCGCCTCTCATATGAACCATTCATACTTCATTCACACAAACAACCATTCGCATTCAAACTTCCAACACTTTTTTTTGTGGGTTTTCGAAGAAAAGTCATCTTGTGGCAAAGAATTGTACTAAAAATTCGAAATATTTGAAAATAACATAAATTATTGGATAAAAAACCTTAAGAAAATGTGTTATTTTGCAATAATAAGTTATATTTTGCAATTGTTTTTTTATTGAAACGGTTTTAGAAAACAAATATGGTATTTAGAGAAAGTTATGTTGCTTTTTTTATACAATTACATACTCAAAAATGCATTAGAAATTGACCAATGTTGGTGTTTTTCAAAAGATGATTATTCAAAAATAGGTTCCAAAATTAAAAATCCGCTCCAAGGGAGTTAAAGTTCTGCTCATTACCTATAAAATGACTTTAAAATAATATGTATTTCCCATTTCAATTTCTCACAAACTGCGTAGTTCTCTGAGAAGTTTTGTGAAATTTAGAGAGAGAGGCAACTAAAATATTAAAACTAAATATGATAAAATAAAAAAAAATAAAAAAGTTGCTCGACGCTTTTCAAGATAAAATATCATTCTTCCATAAACAATTTAGTTTTTTACAATACGTGTTGTATTGACTCCTCAAACGTAACGGCGTAACGGGTGGAGGCCTCTTAAGCAAAATATTTTGGATTGAAATATTTGAAGACCCGGACCTCACCAGAAGGTTCTAGTTTTCACCTATGAATAGATCTGAAGAAGTTGATAACGTTTTTTTTTTTAAACAGAAACGTCTTCCAAGGCATGGTTGCGAAACTTTAGTCATCCAAAGATTTCCAGGGCTTCAAAATTCAGTAAAACTACTGAACATTCCTATGTATGTACTTCTAAATAATGTACGTAGGTACTTTTGTACAGTACATATGATAATATTTAAAAAAGTAGACCTTGTAGCCCAGTCAAATTCGACAACGCTAAAATCATCCCATTTTTTCCGACATTTTCCTTTATTACTTTTAGTCCATTGAAATGTTACATTGAACTCACATTATTAGTAGGAAAAATTTTTTTTTTGGTTTGTGTAGGAGGGGTCAGTGTGCGTATACCGTACCAGTTTCGGGACTGAAAGCCCCCCATTTGGCCGCCATCTTGCAAAAAGGCTGTGGAATTCGTTTTTCTGCGATATCTTACGTACCGTTAAATTCACAGAAAAAATGTGTTAATCTTTTTTGCAGAGAATTAAATTTGGTACATTATTTTCTCAAAAACTTTTTACCTTTAAATCAAATTGAAAAAGTTATAGTTAAAATAAGATGAATATTTTCAAGAAAAATGTAATTAAAGGGTCATATAACTTGTTTTCACTTAATTGAAACAAAATTCTTTTGTCTTTTGAGTATAGTAAAGCTTTTTCTATACTTATTTTTCAAAATTTTAAAATTTAAGCATGGCAAATGGGTCTACACCAAGAGGTAACAATTAATCTATTTTATTGATATTTTAATATTATTTGATTGGATTTATATATAAGTTCATAACCCTTTTTCACACCACCTATGAGGTAGAGTTAAACAAGGTGAGCATTTTTTAACGTAGTTTCCCCAGAGGGCATAATCCGAGACAGATTTTTGTTAAACTAAACAATAACCCCCATATTAATAAACGAAGCCAGTGGCGAGTTATCTTTAACTCGCGGATTAGGAGTAAGATTTCTGCCACTTACGAGCTAGCTAAACCACCAAGGACGGTAGTTTAGCGAAGGATTAACTATGACAAATAAATATACCTTCTTTGGTGGTTTAGCTAGCTCGTAAGTGGCAGAAATCTTACTCCTAATCCAGGAGTTAAAGATAGCTTCGTTTATTAATATGGGGGTAAAGGTTTACAAAGTTGTTCTTTGTCTTTTAGATGGTCATGGCTGCGCCTCAGGATCAATTATCGGATTAGCAAATTTTGGCTGATTACTGATGGAAGACTCAAATGGAGTCAGTGTTGGAAGTTTTTCGTCCAATAAATTCATCATAGTCAATGAATGTGCTGGCTTCAACTATGTTCTCCCACATTTTTGGCATGCTGCTGAACATTTCAGTCCAACTTTCCTGCACCCACATAAACACCGTAATTGCCTTTACAACGACAAAATATCATCTTTAATAGCTCAGGAGGCGCTGAAGCTTTGGTATTTAGTATTGGAATGTAAATGCTTGGTGTTTTTTTTCCACCCCCATTCCTCTGGCTCCTTGAATCGACCAAGCCATGATTGAATTTTACGATACACTCGATATTGAATTCTATAAGAATTCAATTCATATAGGTAAGCTTCGCAGGTCCCATTGATAACAATTATTCAAAGAAAAGGTACAAAATACAGCTTAAAATGAACAAAATGTAGGTATCATATTTCATATGTTTTCATACAAAATGCATGGGCAAAGCCAGACACCATATGCGTCGGTTCGAAGGTGTACTTTCGAAGGCTGCGCGTATAGTAGTGCCACAAAGCGATGCGATGCGAGAAATGTTTCCGTGCGAGAAAAATATTTACATTTATTCATATAAACGTGGGCACAGTGAAGCGATATTAGCTGCGAGTGTTGCGATTTTATCACATACTTATCGCAAGCATCACGTTCAAAAACTCTTTTGACCACTTTTGCTCGAATCTCGAATACCTTCTCGCATCGCTTCTCGCATAGCATCGCTTTGTCGCACTACTGTACGCGCAGCCTAAAAGTTCTTATACACGGCTGTTCTGATTTCCGACCGAATTTTAAAACGGAAACGAAAATTAAATCCGTGCGAATTGAAAAAGGTTTTTCTGATTTCCAGTCGAATTGAGTTTGCAGTGTAGGCAACTTAAAATCAACAAAACGTTTTCAAAATCAGCTGTGAAGATGTCAAACAAGTTTTAATTTTAAAATTATTAAATTTATTTAATGAAAGTACCTAACTAATTTTTTATTATACAAAAAAAAAAAACATTTTGAAGCTAAAGTTTGATCGGTTAAATAATCCGTTCCCATTATCTTACACGAAGTTAGAGCATTTTACAATATTAGAAGATGGATGTACCAGTTTGGATTTTACTGGATGAAGAAACAATAGAAAAGCGAATTGCTCTCCTGCTCTTGTTAAAAATTTATTCAGGCGTTCAGATTGAACAAGGAATCATTTTAATACATATTAGATGAATGGCAAAATCGTTGGAACTCTGGTGGATCCCTTACCCCAATGCCCAATGACAAAGTTATCCGCCTGCCTAAGGTTTTTCGTTGAAGGTGGAAGGTCAACTTTTAGTTAGGCTTTGAAGGAGTTTGTCAACTTAGCAGAAGAGCTTTTGTGTCCTAAACGGATCTCTCTTTGGGAGTCCTAAAGCATTTAAATCTTTTGTCAACTCTTCCCACAATCCTCCAACTAACATCGCAAACTGTTGCTGTGCGGTATGCTTTTCTCTAAGTTTCATTTATTTTTTATAAAAATATATTGAGTTAATTTATTTTTTATTAAAAAACAATAAAAACTTACATTTTTGTTCCACCGAATCTGTTTTCGCCAACAAAAAGACAACCGAATTGAAAACGTTAATTAATTGGCGTTTTGCAGATCCGTCTGTTTTTTTAGAACACCCTGAAAAACTTAAAACGTCAAACAATACGGAAAACAGAACTATAAGAATTCGAAAACGGTCTGTATTGTAATTCGAACGGAAATCAGAACAGGGGTGATAGTATGCTTTTTAAGGACTTTTTCCAAATCTTTATTTGTATCGGCTGATAGCCAATTAAAAACCTTATTATCTTATGATAATCATTAAAAAAAAACTAACAAAAACTGCTTAAGATCGAAAGAGAAAATTAAGAGAAAATATATAAAAATTAATGTATTTATTAAATTAAGCAATCGAAATAAATTATAATTTAATTTTTTTTAATACATTTTTAAATGCAGTTTTTTAAAGGACCGATAAATCAATCAGAATTTAGAAAAACTGTTATAGTTCAAGGGAAAACAAAATAAAATGTGAAAAGTGCGAACTTCCCATACAAATTTGTACGGGTCCTAGGGCAAATTTTTTTTTGGTCAATAATTTTTTCTTTCGGCATAAACTTTTGTTTGACGGTGTGTGCTACCCAAAAAAATGAGTTTGGGAAATAACGGACACTCTAAGTGTTTATAGTCTTTTAAACTATTATGATTAGTTAAAACTTAAAAGATACCATTTATTTTAGTTTTTGTCAATGCAATATTTTTGACGTTCAATAATTTAATAAATAATAAACTTTTATTTTATTATAAGTACATAAATCGAATTGGAATAAATTGTTATAATTGATCTTATTTAAACTGTACTTAATTAAAACATGAGTTTAGCGAAACCACTATGAAAATGCCCCAATAATAATTTGTATTATATGAATTCCCTTGAAAAATGTTACCATTTTTTGCATCGTATAGCTACTACTTCTGCTACTTTAAACTATAATAATGTCTGTTTCTTTACTCTGATTTGTTGTGCATTTTGTTTCCAAGTTCTATCAATTTCATTTCTTTGATATGAACTTGACAGGACTTTGGACTTTGAAAAGTAAAGGAACAGACCTAATAAATTTTTCAGCGTGTTTTTTGAGAGAGTGACTAGCAACTCAGTAAAAGTTTTACACGGAAAACACAAACAAAATTCCTTATAATAATTTGTTTTGTTATTGTTTTGCGTGTAAATATTTTGATGTGTTGCTATTTACTCTCTCAAAAAACAAAGCTGTATAACATAGCTATGAGTTTCTTTTCATTGCCAGTTAAAATTATAAATTGATTTCGAATTCCAAAAATAAAATAAAACTCAGAAAAAACTTCTTTAATAGTTTATAAACTTTATTAATCGCGTCGTGTTGAATGTTCGAGAATAACTGACCTTTTTAATGTATCCAAGGTTATACAATGATTTGCAAAATTGAATGACATTTATATAATTCATATTATTAGCTATATCTCAAGTGTCATTAAAAGTTCATTATTGTGGTTAAATAACAATAGTGATTTTAGTGAGGTGAATAAAAATAAATATTCACCATTAAAGTGAATTATATAATTATTTAATTTAATATGATTTATTTAAAATTATTTATAAAATGTCGTAAACAGAGCTTATTTAAAGAAAAAACGGAAATTTTATTTATTAAAATGTGAATATACACTTTTCACATCGAGGATTTTTGACAAAGTGGATTTTTGTCAAAAAATATTTGTTTAGAAAGAAAAAAGGTAAAATTCATTTCCTAACTTTAGGGAGTAGGTATCTTGTGTTTTTTTCCTTTCCTTTTTTTCTATTGAAATTTAACTTCTGATGGTTGATAATACGAAATGCTTTAATTTTGTTTGCTATTATGTGATACCTTAAAAAAAATTTCACTAAAATTGAGACTGAGACCCCCCCCAAACAAAATCCTGCGTACGCTACTGACTGGGATTTTGTTGGCCTTTTTTATTGGTAAGTGTATACGCAGCGCAGCAAAATTTTACACTGTAAAAAACAACAAAATAAAAGTGCAGATACTACATAACGTGTTATTACTTTGTCTTGTGATGTTTAAAAAATATTAGATATTTTTTAAAACATCACAAAACAAAGTATTAACACGTTACTCGTATGTAGTATCCGCACTTTTCCTTTGTTGTTGTTTACAGTGTAAAGTTTTGGTGCGCTGCGTATACACTTACCAATAAAAAAGGCTTTTTATAAGCTTTTGGTTTGACTGTTCTGATAATTTTTGAAAATTCCTTTCTTTTGGAATATACATCTTTATGGTGTAAGAAACATTTTTGAAGAACTAATTTTTGTTTGACATGTTAACTTGCTTTATTCAACCGCTTTCTTTTCCTTTTCCCCGTTCATTATAAATAATGAATTTTCAATTAATTTCCGCCACGTGCGTAGAGAATAGATATAACATAACTCAGTACAAAGTACTTTACATATTAAAAGACATGCGCGTTTCTTTTTACTACAAAAAATTTCCCTTTTGTCTCTTAGAAAATTTCTCTTTTTGCCAGACAACTAACAAGTTGCAACTTAAACAGATTATTCCAGGCTGACTAGACTACAATACCCTAACAGGTTGCATGTTGGCTATGGCTGCTCCAATGCAAGGTCAACAACTAATATAAAAAAGCTTTAACTCCGAACCGTAGTATCGTATCAAAGGCGAAAGCGAACCAATAACACCCATACTATAGAGATGTTTTATGCTGTATGTTTATAAAAACTTATAGCAGTCTACCAGAAATTTTTCCGC
The DNA here is from genome assembly GCA_949320155.1 of Melangyna quadrimaculata. NCBI lineage: Eukaryota > Metazoa > Arthropoda > Insecta > Diptera > Syrphidae > Melangyna > Melangyna quadrimaculata. Next base: position 187,677,592 of record OX439483.1, read on the forward strand.
TGTTCACACGAAAAAGTAGGTTTTGTTTTATTAAATAAATAATTGCCGTTTCTTCTCATTAAATGACAGAAAAATCAACTGTGAATCTTTACTGGCGATAAATATACCGATACATACAGCTAGGTTCTACAAATCACTTTATATCGAAATAAAATTGAAATCGATGCAAAATTAAATTTGGTGTTCCACATTCACTTTTAACAATATCAATTTTATTTTTTTTCGAAGTTAAAACTGAGCGAATTTCCGTGTTCCACGTTTCGGTTTTATCGATTTTCACTTGGTTTCAATTCGACCAGATCTACTCAAGTGAAACTGTTAAAAAATAGATTCGGATCTTGACTCTTTTCTTCATAAGTTCTAAGACCACGACAATGAAAACAGCGCTAATTTTTTAAATTTTATTAGAAGAAAACCAAGTAATATGGAAATTGAAGTACGAATATCAATCAACAACAAATTAGATTGTTCTACATGACAGATGTGATCTGTTTTTGATTTCACTTGAAGTGATTTCGAAAAGCTTTCGAAATTATGAAATAGATGGATCTGTGGGACATGGAAAATAAATTCACTCGATTTTTAATTTCGATTTCACGTGATTTTGGGAACCTAGCTGATATATTTGTATATACTACGACATAAGCTAAAGGATGGAGCGTTTTTAGCAATTTTTTTTCCAAATCACTACGTGCAACTCATATAGTTTTTGCGTAGTGGTTGAACTCATCCTCATCATTTATTTTGAGTCCCTTAAGAAACAAAATCACGAAACCATCGAAAAAATTTCGTTTTTAGCCGAAATTGATAAATTATGAATTTGTGACGCAAATAGTTGGCGCAAAATAATAACGGATTCTTGTGGATGGACCAAATACAAGTATTTTTTACAATGTGGGGAAGGAAGGGCTGTCTATCTTCTTCCGTATAGGCGTATATAAAGTTGACTTAAAACAGAATATAAAATTATTAAAAAAAACACGGTAACACTCACAATGCTGTATTGTACTGTTTTGTAAGGCCAATAATTTCGATTCTTTTGTTTTATTTTTTTTAAAGTTGTTTGAGTGAAAGTTTTTGAAAAAATAATTTTGAAACTCAAATTTTTTTAGTCAAACAATGAAAACCATAACCGTATTAATTGATAAGAGCATTGAATTTTAAAAACAAAAATATCACTTAATTACGTAAAATTTTGAAAAAAAATAAAGTTTAATTTCTTTCTTTCCAAAATTTTGAGCTTAAAAATTAATTTTTCAAAAACTGTTTACTAAAAGAAAAGAAGGGATTTATGGCTTTTCAAAAAAGTATAATAGGGCACTGTGAGTGTTACCGTTGTGGTGTAAATTAATTTTTGTATGTTTTAAGTCAATGTTTTAGAAAATTGAACCCCCGCCTTAATGGGGGAGTCCCCTCCGATACTATTTTGTCTATTGTGTCGACCCAATAATGCTCACACCTTAGGCGAATTACCCTGCATAAATCTATAAATAGCCCAAACGAATTTGTCTGGTAATTACGTCGTACGAAAGCCGAGAAAATACTACTATACAATATTCATTACGATGTAGATTTTAAAATTTATAAAATTATTAAAATAATGTTAATAGTATATGTGATGATTGCGAATGCGATAAACAATCTATGTATATGTAGGTAGATAGTTTGGTTGACACATTTAAATGAGATTTAAATATTGCACCTCAATTTTTGTTTAGTTTTGAATTTGGGCCATTGAATTTGATTTGTATCGGGTTTTTTCAATAAGAGCGCTACCAAAGTAAAAAAACAAAAACGGTTTTGGATATCAATGAAATTCTTTATTCCTGTGAAAGTACGTTCGATGCCATTATGTATGGAACTCGATTTCTTTTGCATGACCACCACGGGCACGCTTTCAGAAATCCAGACGCTGAACCCAATTTTCGACGGGTTTCAAGCATAAATCGGCCGATACTGCTGCAATTTTACGTTTGATATTCGTACGAAGTTCATCAATCGTCGGTGGCTTGTTGGCATAGACCATAGACTTGACGTAGCCCCACAGGAAATAGCCTAACGGCGTCAAATCGCACGACCGAGGCGGCCAAGCGACTGGACCATTTCGTGAGAAAACACGTTCTCCAAACTTGGTTTCCAATAAATTGATTGTGACATTCGCTGTGTGGCTTGTGACGCCGTCCTGTTGGATCACATGTCCTCCAAGTCCATATCATCCAATTGGGGCCAAAAATATTCAGTTATCATTGAACGGTAGCGATCCCCATTCACAGTAACGTGCCGGTCTTGATCATCACGGAAGAAGTACGGCCCAATGACGCCGCCGGCCCATAAACCACACCAAACCATAATTTTTTCGGGATGCAATGATGACTCATGAAGTACGTGTGGGTTGCTGCCTGACCAATACCGCATATTTTGTTTATTGATGAAGCCTTCAGCCAGAAATAAGCCTCATCGCTGAAGATGATTTTTCGATGAAAATCCGAATCATTTTCAAGTTGTTGCTCAGCCCAATTCAGGAACATACGACGCTTCTGGTGGTCAAGCGGCTTCAGTTCTTGCGTCAATTTAATCTTGTAAGGATGTAGGCCAAGATCTTTTAGCAAAATTCGCCACAACGACGTCACAGAGATGCCCAACGCTTGAGAACGACGCGTGAGAGACACATTTGGGCTTTCTGCAAACTGAAGCCTCAGCGGCAGCAATATTCTCGATACTACGGGCACTTCCTTGTCTCACTGGCACGGGAACATTTTATACTATGCCTGTGGATTCAAATTTTTCCACTAGACGCTCAATTGTTGATCTTCTAGGACGATTATGACGACCATAAATTGGACGTAGCGCTCTTAACGTTGAGGTCCCTGACTCCGAATTTCGGTAGTAAATTTTTATAATTTTGACTCGTTGTTGGCTCGTATATCTTTCCATCATGAAACCTTACTGAAGAGAAATGTCAAAAGAGCGGCAACAAATATGGCGTCGTATGCTGTCCCTGTTGCTCTACTTTTGTAGCGTCCCTGTTGAAAAACCCTTTATTTTTTTTTTCAAGCTAAATAATATAGTTCAGAAGTCACTCAAAGTGATAAAATTCTTATACATACATATGTATAGGGGTCTCAACAAGAGTGCCGGATTTAAATTTGCCACCATTTTATTAATACGAGTTGTATGCTGATTTTTTTTTTTTGGACGTTGTCACGTACAGACCACGGGACTTAAGAATCTGGAGAAGTAATTAAACCAACAACGTTTAATTATTGTAAAAAAACATTACAAAAATGGTGAAAGTTTTGCGAAAACAGTTCGCCAATTACGTCAAAGAAATACGGCCCAATTACTCCGACAGCCCATAAAGCACACCAAACAGTTACTCGCGGATGTATTGGTTGTTCGAGTGTCACATAATGATTTTCAGCACCCCAAATCTGACAGTAAATCAGTACGAGTTGAAAATGTGGCTCATCTGAAAAAATTATTTTCTTCGAAAAATCCGCATTAATTTGATGATGTTCCAACACCCAATTAGCAAATTCACGGCGCTTCGCATGAGCGCATGGTCTCTTGGCTTGTTGGTGCCAGAAACCAATTGAACCTTGTACGCATGTAAATGCAGATATTTTACCAAAACTCGTTGAATAGTGCTTCTGGTTATGTTTAATTGTTGACCACGACGCCGAATGGAAGTTCCTGGATTCTGGGCCACAGATTCCCTTACCGTGGCTTTATTTTATATACATATATAATTTGATCTAAAATTTTGTAATTAAACGCCTCACTGTTGATTCATTTGGCGCATTATTGCGACCGAAAACTTAACGTAATTGGCGAACTCTTTTATTTTACCATTTATGTAGTACGGGTCATTGTGGCGTATGTGGAACATTTTTTTTTGTTCTGAAATTATTTATGTTGTATATATTTATTTATGTTGTAAATATTTATGTTGTTAAAAGCCACCACATGAATGCAAGAACTAAAGGTTTCTTGACTTTTTCATCGAATATAATTTCTTACAGTCAAAATCGAGATATGATACTTATGATGAATACAAAATAATATGTCTGTTTAGCAAAACCCCAAATGGATGGGATGAATTTCTTTAACTTTAGGTACATTTTGTCGATTTTAGTTCAACAACATAAATGCGAATTTTTAATAAAAAATAAAACATGTAGGTAATAGAATAATTTTTAATTAAATTTTTGTCTGATAACCAGAGCTCCACCCCCTCCCTATGGAAAAAATCCTGCGGGTGTCTATGTATTTAAGTCTTCAGAAACAGTGTTATACCACTAGGACTCATATGAGTCAAAAGGGACTCATTTTTTTAAACTTGGCTCAGGCCCCAACTAACAATTTATCGTCTGTAAGGGTCTATCGAAGTTATTTCCTAATCAGCAAATTTGACTCTATAAGGCCTTAGAGAAACACATTTGGCCCACATTGAGAAGCTCAAAAGGCTTTTAAGCAATCATATACTGGTTTATTGGAAGTACTCAATTTATTTCGCTAAGGCCTTATAGAACAAAACTACACTCAAACATTGCAAATGTAGTAGTGTAGTTTTGTTCAAGTATTTCGATAGGCACATCTAAAAACCCTTATAAAAGGCTTGTCGAGGCCTAGGAGAAGCCTTTTCGAAGCACAATGGCAAACAAAATAAAAATAAATTTTTTATTTTTATTTCTACATTTTCTCCTTTATTTTCATGCAAGTAATGATTTTCTTCTGGAACTTAATGCACAATAATTATTTATATCTGAAAAAAATACATTACTTACTTGATGGATTTTGCGAGGTTTGAACCGAGGATGGTTGGGTTGAGAGTCGGGCACCTTAGGTATTGAGCTAGCCTGGCATATGAAAAATGAGTGCCAAATTGGAACCACTTGAAACCGAAATTAGCTTCCTAAAAACTTCCTTGGGACTTCCTGGTGAATTGAACTAAATTAAAAAATACAGGTTTCCATTCGTCTGTTGTTTGCAACGGAGTTTTTTTTACTTAATGTTATTTTTTTTTTTAATTTTTAATGTTTCCATGATTGCGCATCAGAGAAAACATGGAAGTTGTCAAACAAACATACATTTTGTGAGACAACAATTAAAATATATGTAAGTTCCATTTTCATTGAAATCGATTGTTTTTAAGAACAAAAGGCTTTGATTTGAGAAAAAATATAAAAACTATTTATGCTCCATAAAATATGTACTTTTCATTTTGTACGCAAACCATTTACTGACAATTTTAACTTGTATCTTTTTTAAAAACACTAATTTGCCACAATAAAAAAACATAAACAACAACGACCATCATTATGTTTTTTCAACTGAAAGTAACTTTGTAGTATAGATATTAAAAAACGTTTAAAATCTAATTAAAAAACTACTGAGAAATGAAAGCTTCATACTAAGATAATTTTTGAACACAATCGAATTTCTTAACGTGACAATATTTTTTAATGATGAAACAGAAACTATACTATGGTCACCTCGTTTGTGAATAATTCAGCCAGCAGTAGCTTATTTTCACATCAATACTACTGTCCTTGCGAAGTACCAGCTTTTAATGCTTTCATGTTGATTGTACAACACTTCGCTAGAACCAAATAATCGGAATCATTACTTCCCGCGCATGCGCCTGAGAGGATGATTAAAATTATGTTTGCATAACCACCTCTTCACAGGTCTTATAGAAACAAATTAGGCTGACATCACTTCGCTGAGGCAAATTCATCGAAATAAATGCTTCTCGCGCATGCGTCTGACAGAGTTCACACAATTATTATGCTTGTGTCGGGCTTGTGTTTGATGGGTTATAGAACTAAAATTGGATGTCATGATTAATCAGAGTTACCACTGCGATCAAATTTAATTCTGAGGAAATCATTTTTATTGGTGGGATCCGGGGGTATTATTTTGTTTTATAGAAATTAAAAAAAAAGACAAACAACGAATAAGAATAAACTTTATCTGTTTTTGTTAAATCATTTCTAATAAAAAATGATTAAATAATTTTTATTTGTACTGCAATTCTCAATATAAAAAAAATAAATATATTTTTTTTTCTTTTTTTTTTTCTAGTGAATTTAAATTGATTTCTTTTTCCATAATTATCTCAATGCAGAAAATAAATGTCTGTACCATTTTTGTTTTGCAAAATTTAAAAGCATTACCTATACTCAATGAATTAGTTTAATTTAAATTTTTAAAATGATACAAATTCACCTATTTTTATTTTCATAAATAATTTGACATGTGGTAACACTCTCTCGGCAGTAGAAACATACATGCGCCGAACAGTATACAAGATAATGCTTGCATTGGGCTTTTTCTCAAGGGACATACAGAAACAAAATAAATTGACATAATTCCACTAACAATTATACTTCCATTAGACTTTAGACGTTAGACAAAATAGCTTGTTTCAGACCTTTGTAAGCAGGCCCTTCCAGAACTCTTGGCTGTGCTTCCTAATGAAAGCTTTTTCTTTGCTTTTATTTCGCATGCCTCTCAAAACTAATTTCTGGGAAGCCTTACGAAAACTATAATCAAATTGTAAATATTCAGGCTTGCAGTAAATTAATGATTCTGCTTGTAATAGGTTTGTAGGAAGCTGTTTTCAAAAATATAGCTTAGAAAATTTGCAACTTCGATATCCAAACTAAATACAAGCCTCGTAGAAATAATTACTTATAGAAATTCAAAAAATGAACCTTATAGAGGAAAAATTGTTAGTTGGGGGGGCTCATCTTTTTTAGATTTGGCTCATTTTTTTAAGAGTAAAAATAAACACTTTGGGTGTGACAAAAAACACATTTAGTGACGACTTAAATATTTCTGTAAAATTAACCATAATGGTATGGAATCTAACTAATTAACTGTACATATGGTACGAGTACGACCTAAATATTAATGTTAACTCTAAATAGTGAATAAAATATGGGGTTGACTTAAAAAAATTAAACATTCCATAAATAGTACATTATTTGTGATCAATACAAATAAGGTTAATTTACTGGAATATTTAAGTCCTTACTAAATATGATTATTGGCAAGGCACTTTATATACGTAATTCTGTTAAGCCAATTTTTAAGTGCAACCGCTTTTATTTCGTTTGCTGAACAAAATTTATGTTAAATAAGTTAGTTTAATAATATTTATGAATTAAATATATTGTTTTATGATTTTAAAGTAATTATTTTTATTGGGACTGATTTATTTTCAAAATTACTCATTTTTTCAGCGTCCAGGACTCATTAAAAATTAAAGCTGCTGTAACACTGTTCAGAAATGTTAATTTTCCAAATACGTGGCTAACGGCGAAGACGATAGATGCCTTTACCAACCTGCAACAAGTAAAAATATTCAGGGTTCTACTGTATAATATTAAAATTCGATTTCTATTTTTGGCCTTTTCATGTGGTTTCAAAAATAAATAGTTATGTTTGTTAGTTTAGTAGGTATAGTCAACTCAACACTTAAAATCCCATCCATTCAAATGCAATGATAAATTCACTTCGATCCGAATCGATTCGGTGTTTTTGTTTGTCGTATCTTGTGGTCGGGTGAACAATTCCATTTCTAACCCCTTTCGAGGTAAAACCACACAAATCTCGACTATAGACTTGCCCCTTGCCAAAATGTCATGTCATTACAGACATGCAGCAGCATAATTTGAAAATGGGTCCTCCCTATTATTATCTTTGCGTCTGGTTTAAATGTCAATATACTAATAAACGAGCAAATGGAATTTGGAATTTCCTACCTACCTTATACCTATTACTTTATGTTAACGAAATCTGCCAAATATTTACATAGAACATACCTATTACATATACATATACATATAAAAACCACCTGGTTATGAATAAATGAATCGCGAGAAGTTATGTTGATTTAAATAAATTTAAAGTGAAATCTTTTGCAAAATTCATGATATAATTTATAATGTTTTTGGCGATGAATAAATATGAGAGGATATTAATGCAGGTATTTGTAGATAATAATGTATTTACTACCTACAGAAAGTTGATAACTAAACACTAAGGACTAAAGTTTAAGGTAAGTATACATATGTATGTATGATGTTTGCAACAATATGAGACGTTATATTCATTCTTGTTCCTACCAGGGTTGCAATAGATTAAGTAATTTCTTAGATTAAGCTTGGCTTTAATTCACAAGCTAATTGGTGACTTATAAATTAAGAAAAAATATATAAATAGTTATAGTGACTTATGAATTTAAAAAAAATAATTCACAAGTCAACAACTCATTAGCTTATAAAGTAACTTTTTTTAAATTTAAAAACTCGCAACGCTGGGGTTCCTATAGGGTTATCCAAATAAGACCTACCGCAATGTCCGTTGACAAGAATAGAAAATTTAGGTAATTTGAAATGTTGTTGTGTGTACTGTATGACGTTTCCGTTATAAGCTAAATAACGATTTTGTCTATTCTTGCCGACGGTCAGTATGAGGTTTTATTTGGCCCTGTAGACTTATTTTACCCACCTTGTATAATATCTGTATAGTTTGTAGATGGTGAACGGTATGTACGAGTAAAACCATATATCTATTTCTAGTCTGGGGCAATTAGACGTTTGCTTGAAAATAATTCTGGGTTGAACTTTGACTTTGGCATTCAAAAGAGCATCAGTACACGAGCCGAAAACCACATTTTCACAACTGCATCTCTAGTCTCATTATGCCACCATCTAGTTTTTAACGTTATTTTGATTTTCAGGCATAACTCAGGTATTTTTGATCTTATAGACAAATGTTATATACACAACTTGTAACAAATTAAATTTCCTACAAGAAATTTTAATTTTTAAGTTAAGTAACTTTTTTCGGAAAATCCTATTGTTTTAAAGTTACACTGCTTTGCCAAGCAGCAAGCTTAAATATATTTCTCTTCCTATTTAGTCTAAGAAAGATAGGATCAGACCGTGAACAAATTAATTCATGAAATTTTACTGCTGGTATCAACGCAGAATTTCATCCTCAACAATATACCCAAAGTCCCCCAAAATCCCTGCTTTGCCTTTTTGTATAGACGCATTTAAAGAGGTGGAGAGGGGGAGAAGGCGGGAGTTTATCAAGCTGAAAAATTTGTTATAATACAATATAATCATATGACACCTGTTTTTAGGGTGCTTTTCAAGGCTGATTCTAAAGAAACCAAAACCGAAAAGATACATGTATCCTGTAGAAAGTTAAATTCCTTTTTTATGCAATGATGACTTTTTTTAAGTACAAAAAGTAAAATATTACCCAAAACCATTTTAAAATAATGGGATATTAATGAAATTTGGTATAAATGTTTCATTTGGCATGTTTACCCAAGAATCAAAAGAGTCCCCAAAAATATTTGTGGTTAAAGGGTGTTTTTTTTTGACGGAGAGATGCAAGTGAGTGATTATTACCATAACATCCATGAAAATATTCTGACACTTATGAAATTTGCTAAAAATATTAAATATGTCATGGTTTCCAAGTAGTATCAAAAGAGTCCTTTAAAATAACTTGATCCAAAGAGTTTTTTCAGAGAGTTTATGTTCGACCTGTCCTATACGGAACAAAATTAAAGGGCTTACGAAAAATTGTATTTTCGTGCAATCGTGAAAGTACATAGACATATGATATATGTTTTAAAGGTATTTTTTAACGCCGAATCTAATAAAAGAAAATCAATAAAATGATACAAGCGACCGAAAAAAAAGTTAGATTGATTTTGAAGCAAAAATTACTGTTTTTTCCGTTAAGCACGTCAAACATTACACCCCCATAAAACACTCAGGACATTAGATATTTGTGTGGACTCTTTTGATCCTTGGGTGTCAATATAAATTTAATATTTTTAGCAAATTTCATTTGTCAGAATCACTCACTTGCATCTCTCCGTCAAAAAAACACCCTTTAACCTCAGATATTTTTGGGTAATATTATTTACTTGTTGTACTAAGGATACAAATTTTCACTTTTGGTCTCTTTAGAATCAGCATTGAAAAGCACCCTAAAAACATGTGTCATATGATAAGATTGTGGTATAACAAAATTTTTCAGCTTGATAAACTCCCGCCGCAAGTACAAATGAAATGAAAACCTTTTATACGTAAAACTTAGTATGGTTTCAAAGAAAATCATACTAAATTTGTGCTAATGAAACGCTTTTAATTGCATATGTTCTTTGTTGAGTTATCGATTTTTTTGGCAAATATGTACATAATATGTATATGTTTTTCAATGGCACCAATAGAAAATTACTAGTGTTGGTCGACCCCAGACTCATTTTTTTAGATTTGTTTCATAATGTTTTTTTTGCCGTGCAATTAAGTGAAAATGTAAATGTTTTAAGTTTTTCAGCTGCATATTTTTAAGATTAATTAATAATTATTATTCAATTATGCAGGGTTCAATAAACCATTTGAAAAGATATTCTATTTAAACGAGAAATTTTCAAACGCAATTTTTTCGGTCAATTAAACAGGATGTTGAATTAAGCGAGGTGCAATTAAGCGGGGATTGCGTACAAAGCTATAAAGCTACTATTAGACGGTCAACGCAAATGGTCAATGCGTTGACTCTCTGACGTCACCAAAAAAACGGTCAAAGCACTGACATGGCAACGTCAACGCTCACCGTGTCAACACCTGAAATATTGACGATCACACTAATGACACAAGTCCGTCAATGTTGTCCCAAAATGCGTTGTCAGGTAATATGTGTCAACGAAATTTATCCAAATCGGTGTCAATGCGCTGACAAGTAATCGTTGACGAACACACGGCTTGACCATGTCCACGCACTTTGAGCGTTGACAATAGTACAAATCTGTAATTTTTCGAGTTGACGCCTACACATAGTAGTGCCGCGCTGTGACACAGTCAAATAAATTTATTTATTTCGGTTTAAATTTTTTTAATGCAAGGAAAAATGTTAAAAGCAAACGAAATGGAAATGACAATTTAGGTTTCGGCAGAAGGGGCAATTTTCTAAAAAAATTACTTAAAATATAAAAAAAATTATTAAAAATCAACGGCAACACTCAAAATATCATGTTATAGCGTTTTTGAAAGCCAAAAACCTATTCTTAAATTAACTTTTTAAACCAAGTTGTTTGAGCAAACAGTTTTTGAGAAAATAATTTTCAAACTCAAAATTCTTTGTTCTTTCCAAGATGGCGGACGCCCCACAAGACCAAAAATCCCGCAAATCGAGATTTATGCTAAGAAGCAACCCCTCTTCAAAACCCCGTTCAAACTTTTCAGATGTCAAAACTTTTTCAGATTGCCCTTATTTGACTCCCCGTTGCCTGTTCTAACTAGTTTATAGTCGCTGCATCCTCCATCCCAAAGCGCTGGTCGTTTCTCTACTGCCACAATCAAAGCGGAGACCTCGTATTGTTTGGTCCACGAGTAAAGTAATTTTCTTTTACGTTTCTCCGACAACTTTTCCTTCGATTCATCAGCAGCATTTTTTTTTTAACTCAAACTAAATTAACTTTAAATAATTTTGTTTGGAAAGGTTTTGTTTTCTTCTATGTTGCTGTTTTTTTTGTTGCTTTTTCTAAATGAAAAGAATGTCAACGCCAGCTACTTTGACACAGCAGAAAATAATAGCGTGTCCACGTTGGAACCTGGACAACGCGTTGATGGGCAGTCAGGAAATATCTGTCAATGTGTCCGAAAAATTCTGATGCGGTGATTACACGGTAAATGAAAACAGTCAACGCGTTGACTTTTCAAACCATGTCATCGCAAGTGCCAACGCTGATGTCAGTGCGTTGACAACGTTTTGCAATGACAATCACACGACTTGAAAGCCGTGGGACAGAATTTGACGTCATTCTGACGTCAGAGAGTCAATGCGTTGACCATTTTCGTTGACCATCTAATCATAGCTTAAGAAACTGTTCTGCATCAGTGGCACTCTTAACATTTATAGCAAGTTTCATGAGGGTAGCATTTTTTCCACAAGTGTTACGGTATAGTCCCACACTTTTACATATTCCCCTCAAAAAAAAAACCATTTTACCATAGATATTTTTCGGCAATATTTTGCTATCATACTGAAAACATAGTCATACATAAAAAAGGCTAACTTGTTTCCGATTGTTGCGTGTCGTCTTAGTTTAACCCTAGAAAGGTAACCTACGTCGAATCGACGTAACAATTACATGTAACTCTTATGGGACATGAAATAGGGTTATCTTTCTAGGGTTAAATGCCGTTAGATTCACCATTTAAAAGTACCATGAAATAATGTGCCATATGCTAAGACTGTACCAAAGTCATTTGTTCCGTTTGATGTACAACAATCTCCCCCCTCTCCCACTCAAAAAACACGCTTTCCTACAATATAATGTTGAGTCTTTTGATTTGTCACACAAATTAGATAAATTAAAAAAGTTATAAATTGTATATTAAGACAGACAAAGTGCAAAAACGGTTTTTTTCCAGATGGAGGAATTGGAAAACTTGGACCTTTTGAACACCCAAACAATGTCTTATCACCAGTGGCGGATCCAGGAGGGTGGCTATAGGGGCTAAAGCCCCCCCCCCCACAGCCGATTGCTAAAATAATTTGAAATGTAGAAAGCAATACATTACAACGTGCAGAGCTTTATATTCGTCTAAAATATTGTTAAGATGAGAATTTTGGTGGACAAAATAACATTGGTTGGGGCTGAACAATTTACATGTTCTGCAACTTCTTTTCTAAGCCCTAAGGTTGGGGCTAAAGCTTGAAGTAAGTTGGACAAAAAAAACAATTGGGGACTACGAATACTGGACAAGTTTCATGTAACGACAATTTTTCATTAAAACAAAACCCAGAAAATTGAAAAAAAAAACTTGGGACTAATAAGGTCTGAGAATATTAGACAAAAAACTTAGTCAAGGTTAGACAACTAACTCCCTAAAAACTAACATTATTCCAGAGATCTTTTGGGGCATAAGTCTAAAGATTGTCAAAGTCCGAAATTGGGGCTAAAGCTTGATATAATATAATAATATTGATATAATTTAAAAAAAAACGTGGTTGGGGCTTAACATTTACATCTCAAAAGCAACAACTGTTTACACTAAAAACTTAACTAATTTAACGAAAGAAACGCAATTGAGGCTAAAACAATAAGAGATCACCGGGGTGTAAAGCTTAGTGTAAATGTTTCATACAACAGGAATTTTTTCTTACGGCCTTGGCTGGGCTTAGAGAATTTTCAAAATTTCAAAGGTCTAGGGTACATACAAAATATTTTTGGGATAAGCAATTCAATACAAATTCTCTAGTCGAGGAGCCAAATTCCAAAAGCGCGAAAAACTCTGTGAACTCAGAAATATCTTGCAGGTGGACATGAATATTTACAATCTCTATAGACTCTTGAGTGACTTACGAATTTATCGACACATTTTTTGAGCAGGAATAGAAAGTGTATGTAGGTGCAGCGTAAACAAAAATTCATTTACACTTGCAGAATTGGGCCGTGCAGCTTATTTTTTAGAGCAGCTGTTTCTTATGCCCGACTAAAAGTCTTGAAATTTTGATAATTTATTTTTCAATCCACAAAATATTATTTTCGTGCTTCCCAGTGACAATTTTGAGAAAACAGGTAGGTTCGTGGATTTGGTTAATTAAAGAAAATGATATCTCAGAGGACTGATACTGTCAAAACACATATGAGCTTTTGCCAGTAAGACAACTTAAACATCATTTTTCTGAACTAGAATTACAAACAGTTTTTAAATTTTGTTAAAAAGGTGAAATTCAAAGCATACCTTCAGCTAATTTAAACCAACTCTTACATAATGTACATAGGTGGGCACTTGATACCTGATCAATTATTAAGCAATATAAATAAACAATTTTGTTCGTATGGTTTGAGGCTGTAACGTGGCTAGAACTTGAAGTTATAAAATTAGTTATACTACCATGTTTTTCTGAGCCTCAATATTGGCTTCTAGCTCCGCTTAAAAATAATTCCCATGCTTAACACATCAATCCCAAATTCTTGTTATTGTGCTTTATTTCGAAAAAAAAAATTTAAAGGGCGTTAGGAACGGATATAAAGGCACAAAAAGCACGGCTATTATTAAAGGAAAAGTGATGTCAAAATTCGTTTTCTGTTATATAACTTCATTATGTACAAACTGGATTTCCAAACTCAAAGCCCCCCCACAGCCAAATCCTAGATCCGATACTGCTTATCACAATTTAAAAAACTACCCTAATTTTGTTAGCCATATTATGACAATTTGACTGGAATATATTCATACTTTTTTGAAAAAAATACTTTCAAAAAACAAATTTTTAAGAAATAAAAAAACATAATGGTACACCACTTATTTTTTTTTTTTCAAGATTATGAAACAACATCCTGTTAAAATCCAGATTTGTTTAATAACGGCCTTAAATATTTTTTTGTTAAACATTCTTTCTGAAAGTTACATTATGTAGGAATATTTAACCAACGTCACACCTCTCCTTGTCCCACGTATATGTATATGAGTTAGGTAGTCGTTACACCAAGTATAATTCCATAAAATTTCACAAAATCCTCCGGTTACATATTTGTCTGCCTAACCAAACTATAAGTTTTCTGTTTTAAATCACATTCGATGTTTACCTGCTGAGAAAACCATTTATGGGGCCCTTCCTCATGGAATACTTCAAGGGAAATTTTATTTTCACAGAAAAATATCCTTCACATGAACTATTTTCTGCTATCGTATGAACATACATATGTACTTATGTACATTGGAATAAATTTCACCCGAACAACATCTCAACTAAAATGACAGCCAAATTCTACTAAATTTTGAATGAAACTCCAAACATTATTCACGTTTTCAATAATTTTTGAACGCGGGAAATATTTCTATTGAAATTTTATTCGAGGTTACCTGCATTAAATATAACCAGTAGCAATTTTGAATATGGGCATTCAATTAAATCAAATTACGTCTTTACTCTGAATAAAATCATTTCCATACCTACAATTTATAATGACTTCATAAATGTAAACAAATAGCTATGAATTTAAAGAGATGAAGAAGACCTATTTAAACAATTATTTACATCGTAAAAAAATAAATAAAATATTCTATCTCTGGAACAGAGATTTGGTATAGGTGGGGATTAAAAGTCAATTAAAAAACATATCTAGAAAAATAATTATTATTTTTTTTTTATCACCACAATAAAACAAGTAAATTTGTTTTAAAAGTAGCAGAACTCGGTATTTAAAAAAAATTGTTTAAATGGATTTTATGTAAAAAGAGTAAAATTCGAAAAAAATATGAATCAAACCACAAAGAAGATTATCGGTTCAAATATTTGAAAGTCCACTCTGACTGTTTGCGTTTCAGGAAAACTTATGTTCATTTACAGTTTAATATACATATTACATATATACCTATATATGCGAATTTATTGTGCACATAACATGAGGACCAATATTATATGGTGGTAGCCCACTTAAGTGGTTTTTGAACATTCAAACATTCATAAATAAATATAAATGACGGAGCGAAAGCTATGCAGCCTAACTGCGAGTGTGTTATCACACAAAAAACCCTATTGACAAACAAAATTGATCATAATAATTTGTTCTGTTATTGTTTCGCGTATTAAATGTTTGCTGAGTTAGTTATAATAATCTGTTTTGTTGTTCTTTTGCGTATATTTAATGAAATCAGAACTGATCTGCTTCAGACGAACAAGAACTTCGGGAAGTAAAAGATGACGCTTAGCCGCAAACAGCAGGAACACCAAAATCACCCTTCCCAAAGGAATAACATCCAGCCAGAAATAACGCGAAATACCTACCTGGGAATGCATTCCAACGAGCTATATTAGTTCAACCCACACTCAGCAGCTGTACTGAAAGCCAATTTCGACTTCCACCGCATTCATTCACTGATGCGAAAACAAAATTAATTCAGCCAGAAGACCAAGCTTCTTGTTTATAAGCAGGTCATCAGGCCCATAATCACGTACAATTTTCCCATATACAACGTCAAAAACTCATTTGAACAAGCTGGAAATATTCGAGAGGAAGATCTTGCAGATCTGCACGTGAATGCATTTCGTCAGGATACGGATGAAACACATCAGCAACATGTGACTATGAAGAAGCTAGAACTCAACAACTTGACAGATACATCATCAATTCCAACCAACGACCGACACGGTGCCTACAGAATCTGATCAACCATCCAAACCCTTTGATAGAAGGAGTTGTAAAACAGCCAAGAAATCTTTAACAGCGGTAACTTGAAGCAATGGAACTTCTGGATGAAGATCTCATATCAACAAGTGACGAAAGGATCATCCCCTTCCACGCTGACCAAGGATCAGCTTCAATATCACATCCCCCTCAACTATCCACCAAAACGACAACCGGACCTAAACAACTCCAGACAAGTAGCTGCCAAAAAGATTTTAAAATTTAATATTAAAACCCAAATGACAATTAAATGCAAATTAAGCTTAAAATAACAATGTAAAAAAGTTAGGCCCCTTCTGTGCCAAAATATTATTAATACAACCAATGTATACTTTAAGATAACTAGCGTTAAGCAAATTGTAAATACATAATAAATATAGTTCAATAAAAAAATTGTTAAAAATAAAAAAAAACATTTTCTAATTTAAGAGTAGATACTAATTAAATATCACACACATCTTTTTTATCAAAATGATGGGCCCCTTTTCGAGAAAAATAAGATACCGTTATTTTTGAATTAAGGAATATGATTTTTCAAATATTCTAGAAAATAATAAAAAAAATACTTTAAATTAAGTTCTGGAAATATTGAACAAGTCGTTTTCAAAATACTGAATTTTCAAAAAAAAAAAATAACTTTTTTTAAAAATTACAAAAAGTGTTTTTTTTAAACGTTGGCTTAGAATATTGTTAAAACTATTCAGAAAATTCACCATGAAAAAAATCATTATAATCGGGACAAAGTGAGACCCACTTACTTTTTCACGTTCTCAATCATCGTTCGTAATGCTAGGTAAAATTAATATCTCGAGTTCGATTTTTTTTTTTACGAATCCATACCTAACCATATAGTACCTAAATGTCGCAAGTAAAAATTATATTGTTTGACCTACTGAAGGGAATTCCAGACAGAACGAAGCCAACGCGACGTCACAATAATAACTATTATATATAAGGCTCGTTTCACACATATTTCACTATAATAAATGCATGAAAATGATCCGGAATTTCATCGTAAAATCATCTTGACTGATGAGGCCCATTTCCACCTCGGTGGCTACGTCAACAAGCTAAATTGTCGCATCTGGGGCTCGGAAAACCCAAGATTTATTGTTGAAAAGCTTCTCCATCCTCAACGAGTAACTCCTTGGTTTATGGTCCGGCGGGGTCATTGGACCTTACTTGTTCGAAAATGAGGCTGAAGCAACAGCTTTGGTGAATGGATTGCGCTATCGAGAGATAATTAATAATTTTGTGTGGCCGGAATTGGATGGTATTGATGTCGACAACGTTTACTTTCAACAAGACGGCGCTACGTTTCACACAAGCAACGAAACTATATCGATCTTTTACAGGAAAAGTTTCCGGACCTTGTTATCTCTCGAAGAGGTGATCACAATTGGCCACCGAGATCTTGTGATTTAACACCTTGCGGTTTCTTCCTTTGGGGCCAAGTGAAAAACAAGGTCTACGCCCAGCCCAGTGTCGATTCAAGACCTCAAAGATAGAATTCGTCAAGCTATTGAGGGCATACAGCAAACACTTTGCGATTTGGTGATGGACTATTTCAATAAAAGGATATTGTTGTGTAAACGTAGCCATGGCGGCCATTTGGCTGATATTGTTTTCCATTGTTAATGGCATACTTTTCTCTTTACATTGAAATAAACATCCGATCATCTATCTCAAAAAATGTCATTTTTCTTTGAATATCAAAGGGCACGGTAGTGCCCAGCCAAGTTCTGGCACTACACCCATTTTAGAGGATCAAACTCAGGCGATTTTTGACCCCCCCTCTAACTTCAGTACCAATAAAGTCAGAAACTTCAAACTCGCAGCATTTGCTAAACTCATCAGGTTCAGACAACTCACCAAATTTCAATTCCTTAGCATCAGTGGTTCCCGAGATATAAGACAGCAAAAATCGCAAAAACCGTAACTGACTCACTGACACACTCACTTACTGACAGATCATCAAAATTATGGAGCACTTCCCGACATCGTAGAATCTTGTAATTTGGCACAACAGTAGGCCTTGTAGTGTATACAAAGGAAAAAATCGAAAATTAAAGATTTTCCATTCAGGGGGCGTGGTACCCGCCCATTTTCATAGAACTGATATAAATTATTTAGAGCACTTCTTATTGTCGTAGATTGATAACATTCGGTACAGCGGTAGGGCTTAAACTGGAGGCAAGGGAAAAATTTTAAAATTTCAGATTTTTTATTCAGGGGGCGTGGTATCCGCCCATTTTCATAGAATTGATATAAAGTATTTGTAGCAATTCTGACTATCGTGGAACAATAAAATTTGGTACAACGGTAGGGCTCAAAGTGCTGGCAAAGCAAAAATTTTAAAATTTGAGATTTTACATTCAGGGGGCGTGCCATCCGCCCATTTGAATAAGAATTGATATCAATTATGAGGAGCTCTTTTGATTGTCGTAGAACGATCAAATTTGGTTAAACGGTAGGGCTAGAGATGCAAGCAAATGCAAAATTTTAAAATTTGAGATTTTGCATTCAGGGGGCGTGGTACCCGCCCATTTTCATAGAATTGATATAAATTATTTAGAGCACTTCTTACTGTCGTAGATTGATAAAATTCAGTACTGCGGTAGGGCTTTAACTGAAGGCAAGGGAAAAATTTGATATTTTACATTCAGGGGGCGTGCCATCCGCCCATTTGAATAAAAATTGATATCAATTATGAGGAGCTCTTCTGATTGTCGTAGAAAGATCAAATTTGGTTAAACGGTAGGGCTAGAGGTGCAAACAAATGCAAAATTTTAAAATTTGACATTTTGCATTTAGGGGGCGTGGTACCCGCCCATTTTCATAGAATTGATATAAATTATTTAGAGCACTTCTTATTGTCGTAGATTGATAAAATTCAGTACAGCGGTAGGGCTTAAACTGAAGGCAAGGGAAAAATTTGAGACTTTACATTCAGGGGGCGTGCCATCCGCCCATTTGAATAAGAATTTATATCAATTATGAGGAGCTCTTCTGATTGTCGTAGACCGATCAAATTTGGTAAAACGGTAGGGCTAGAAGTGCAAGCAAATGCAAACATTTTAAATTTTGCATTCAGAGGGCGTGGCATCCGCCCATTTTCGCAGACTTTATATCAATTAAATTAAGCACATCTGTTTGTCGAAGAATTATGAAATTTGGTACAGCGGTAGAACTTGAAGTGCAAAAATAGGCTAAACTTTTAAATTTGATATTTAATATTCATGGGGCGTGGTATCCGCCCATTTTCCCAGAATTGTTATTAATTATATCGATCACTTTTGATTGTTGCAGAATAATCAAATTTGGTAAACTGGTAGATCATGTGGTCAGTACAAAGAAGATATTGGAAATTCTAAAATTATCCATTCAGGGGCGTGGAACCCGCCCATATACTCGGAATTGATATCAACTACATATGTAGAGAACTTCTGATTGTCGTAAAGTGATGAAATTTGGTAGATGAATGCAAAGGGGAAATTAAAACTTTGAGATTTTACATTCAGTGGGCGTGGCAACCACCCATTTTCACAAAAAATTAATATTAAATATATTGAGAGCACTTCCAATTTGTGCAGGATAATGGAATTTGGTAAAGTGGTTAGTTTTCAGGCGTGGGCATGCAAAGAAAAAGTTGAAATCATGAACTTTTTCATGCAGAGGCGTTTCATCCACCCACTTTTCCTGATAAAAAGAATCTTTGCAAAAAATAGTGAAATCACAACAAAAACATAAATTTTAAAAAAAATATTTAACATTAATAAACTTAGAACTTGGCGTACTTTTAGATCTCACTACTTTTTACGGTTGACTTGTTACGCAAAGGTTTTTGTATATAGAAGAACTTGGCTACTTTTTTTAACATTTATGTTTTTGTTGTGATATAAATTACTTGGAGCACTTCTGGCTGACGTGGAATAATGAAATTTGGTACAACGGTAGGACTTAAAGTGCAGGCAAAGGGAAAATTTTAAAATTTGCGATTTGACATTCAGGGGGCGTGTCATCCGCCCATTTGAATTAAAATTGATATCAATAATGAGGAGCATTTCTGATTATTGTAGAATGATCAAATTTGGTAATACGGTAGGGATAGAAGTGCAAGTAAATGCAAAATTTTAAAATTTGAGATCTTACGCGCAGAGGGCGTGGGATTCGCCCATTTTCTCAGAATTGATATCAATTATATGGAGCACTTCTGGTTGTCGTGGAATGATGAAATTTGGTAGCGCGGTAGAACTTAAACTGCAAACAAAGGCTGAACTTGAAAATTTGATATTTAACATTCAGGGGCCGTGGCATCCACCAATTCTCTTAGAAATGTTATTAATTATATGGATCACTTCGGATTGTTGCAGACTAAAAAAATTTGGTAGACTGGTGGATCATGTGGTCAATACAAAGGAAATATTGGAGAATTTAAAATTATCCATTCAGGGGCATGGCACCCACCCATATTCTCAGAATTGATATCAACTATGTATAGAGCTTCTGATAGTCGTAGAGTGATACAATTTGGTAGAGCGATAGGACATGACATGGAAGCAAAGGGAAAATTAAAACTTTGAGATTTTACATTCAGTGGGCATGGCACCCATTCTCACAGAATTAATATTAAATATATTGAGAGCACTTCCGATTTGTGCGGGATTGTGATTGCGATTTTGAGGCGTTTTTTTAACAATTTAACTAAATAATTGATTTTAAATATGGTTTCTCAATGCAACCTGATAATTAAAAACTACCCGGAGTTATTTTTTTGTGTATCTGTAAAAAGTTACATATGTATATTGTGAAGTTTTGTTGTTGTGAATCTTCTGCTTTAGAATAACAAAAATATGTGTCATTTCCTTGAATATTAATGAGTGCATATGAATGTACATATACATAAATATAATTAAGCATCTAGAATCTATTTGGACAGACCAACATGCATTTTTATAAAATTTAATGTCAATTTTGACGCTGTCGCTTCGCTATTCTTAGCAAACATTACAAAAAAATAACCATACATTTTAGCTTATGTACAACATAAATCTCTTAAGGGGTACTTTTTCTGCCACCTAAGTTATGTTGAACTTAAGAATATTTATGTTTAAGTTTACATTTGGTGCAAAGCAATATGTGTTACTTAAGCGTTTATGTTGAACTTAAACATTTATGTTTCGGATCAGCAAACGGGCCTAAGTTTATTAATGTTAAATATCAAATATTTTAAGTAGAGTAATATTGAAGAACCTCAAAATTATCAGAGAAATCTGTTGTTTAATGATTACTGCCTTAAATTGAGTTAGTTTACTTGGCAATTTTTCTTTTATTACCTAATTACTCAATTTTAAAATGAAAACTTGACTAGTAAACCAACTCAATTTAAGTCAGTAAAATCATTAAGGCCCGTTTGCTGATACGAAACTTAAATCTACATCATAGCTAAGTTCAACATAGTTTGTATGTTCAACTTAATTTATTCTCTGTTGCTAGAAAATATTTATGATCTACCTAGCTATGCATAACTGTCATGAGAGAAATCGCTGCCAAAACGTCAATTTCGTGTGAAAAGTTAAACCTATTTTTAGTATTTTGAATTTTGTGACCTATTTTGGACGTACGGTTAACAATTTACTAAATATTTGATTTTAATTATGGTTTCCAATGAAATTTGATAATGAACAAATTGTCCGGAGTTATTCTTCTGTTTCTATAAAAGTTGATAATGTGAATATTGTTGTTGTAAAACTGCTGCCAAAATAAAATAAAAAATATGTACATATGTATGGTTATTTCCTTAAATATTAGTGAGACAACCTATTGCCTATTTCTCTGTGATTTTATTAAATTTTATTAAATTTAAATATAAATATAAATATAAATATAAATAAGCATTTGGGATCTATTTGGACAGTCCCACATACATTTTTATAAAATTTGTAGTTAATTTGTTCTCATTTGAATCGCTATTCTTAGCAAATAATACAAAAGCAACAATAAAAGTCCAACATAAATCTCTTAAGGAGTAGTTTTTCTGCCACCTAAGTTATGTTGAATTTTGAGGTTCTTCAATATTACTCTACTTAAAATATTTTATATTTAACATTAATAAAATTAGAACTTGGCGTACTTTTAGATCTCATTACTTTTTACGGCTGACTTGCTACGCAAAGGTTTTTGTATATAGAAGAACTTGGCTCCTTTTTTAACATTTATGTTTTGGTGTGATCAAAATAACACCTCTTATTGGAAAACCCTTTATTTTATGTGTTCATAATATTATGTATGTATGTTACCTATCCAAAGAGAGCAACAAATAAGCTATTTAGCTATTTAAAAAAAAAAAGTTCTTGAGTATATGTAATATCAATTATGTACAGAAAATATATTAAATTGCTGACGATACTCCACCTCGACATTAAATGGTATTTGAAGTGTTAATATAACTCTCTTGTAGTGGCATGATAAGGAGTGTATGAAAAAATAATTGTATTTTTTTGTTTTCACCCGAACTGAACTGAGCAAACAGAAAGTAACTTATTGTGGAGAACACAACGCACAAGGGTGTTATTTAGTTTGTAATCGTTGAAGCTTAATAAGTATATTTACACGAGAAAACGCATTATACCTTCTGTAATGGAAAATAGGATGAAAGGAAAATTACACAAATTGTTCAGGGACTTAAAAAATCAAAGCGAGGATATAATACTTAAAAGTCTTAAGAAAATGGAAAAAACAATATTGCATTTTTTTTGTTGCCTTTGTCATGATTTAATTTTTTTTTATTTTATAACTACACTTACAAAAGCATGTTTTTTCCGAGTATTTTGTAGTTTTTTTTTTTTTTTTTTTTTTGTTTTTTTTGTTTGGGATGTAAAAGCTGTTCAAATAAGCCGCCATCAGAGAAATATTTTCATACTGTAATTATTTCGCAGCTGGCTGATTTTGTAATTGTATGTATGTAGGTATATGTTTAAAAAAAAAGTTAAACCTTTAATCTGGTTATATTTATGATTTATTGTTTTAGTCCATAGTTAGTCAGATTCCTCATTCCTATGTTTAATTAAAAAGCGAATAAGATTAAAATCTTTTGGTATGGGAATGAAGCAATCATGTTATATTTGCTTTTCCCGAAGTTTAAACAGGCGGTGTTGGTGCTGCAGAAAAATAATACAAAACAGTACAATAACAATTGTATGACAACATTAGAAATGAGATCCGCGCAGAAAAACAATCTAGTTTTCGACAAAGCACTAGAAAATTTTACATACATTCTGCACAATGGGCTAGCAAGGGTTAGTTAAGGCTAGAACAAGTCAGTCAAGATCAGTTCCGATCTGCAACCCACCGTGAGTGGACGTGTGTAGGAGTGTGAATAACGTTGTGAATTACCTAGTAAATAACCCTATCAATTGATAATAAATATCATATCAACTGCAATATTCTGTTTTTTTCCTTTCCTATTGCCCCTTATTATAAAAAAAAAATAAATAAATAAAATATCCATTTCCCTCTAATCTATAATAAATAAAAAAAAAAAATTAGAAATACAAAACCTACACAAATCGCGCCGCGCAAATCAATAGAATCAATAGCCTACATACATACTTAAACAAGTTACAAATAAAAAAAAAGTGCAAGTGCCAGAGCATAAAAACAACAACAAAAGTGCACTCGTGTAGCGATGTTTATGATGCTCAAACCAAAAACATTCATAGCACAGCGGTAATTCCTACTCTCTCCTTTCCACTTCACTCACAGTGCTTTGGCTTAGTTATTATATGCAGTATATGTATGTATCATTACATGCAATTCTTATGATGGACTAAGCCGAAGCATATCAGATAAATTGCTGTTATTGATTTTGTGTATCCAGGGGCGGATCAGTACACTGCTTTTTTAGGCATAACACTAGTAGTATTGTACTGTGAAGTCATTTGGGGCCCAAACTTGATATCAGCATAGATAACTGTCTGATTTGGTTTTGTATGTCTGTTTATTGTAATGGTGGGTGAATTTAGGGTTGACTACAGCAACATTCGGGGACTGAGGCAGAATTTTTGTGCTGCATATGTCCATACTGTGAAATACAGGCCAGCTGTTTTGGCACTAAGTGAAACCCAGGTAGGGGAAAATACCGATCACTCGGAATTCAGCCTACATGGTTATAGCTTAGTGCCTCTATTTTTTTGCACATCATGGTCTCGCCGTGAATGTTCGCAGTGATGTAGCTTATCAGCTTCAACCACAATATGGTTCATGTTTGAATACGAACTTTAATTTCATGTGGTTTAAATTTACCATCCATAAGCGCATCATCCATACTTGTTTTATTTATCGTAGTCCTAGTTTGGATAGTAATTTGACTTCCAACGAATTCGATGCACTATCCGACTCCATCCAGAGAATTATTTCCCATTTTCCGCACAGTGAAATCGTTGTTACGGGCGATTTCAATGTACATAATTCTTCGTGGCTACGCTATTCGGGTCAGACAACACCCGAAGGAAGGTATGTCGAGATTTTTGCTGAGATAAACAACCTAACTCAGCTGGTCGACGAGCCTACTCGGATTCCTGACGTTGCAGGTCAATCCGCCAACACTCTAGATTTGTTTCTTACCTCTGACCCTGATAAATACACTATTAGTGTATTATCGCCTCTAGGCACATCAGACCATTGTGTCATATCTGCGAATTTCTCGTGCCACCAAAACACAGTTAAAGAAAAAACTCCCAAGAGAACCGTTTGGCAGTATGAGAAAGCCAACTGGGACGGTCTCAATGTTTTCTTCAGGAACTTTAACTGGTCACTATGCTTCCTCGATAGTGACGTAGATTCCAGTGCAGATATGATTACAAACTTAATTCTTTGTGGAATGAGAAATTTTATCCCGAATAGGGTGAAATCTATCAAACCCAAAGAAAACTCATGGTTTGATGCGAGCTGTAAAGAAGTTATTAGGGTTAGAGAAGTAAGCTTCCGAAGTTATAAAGCCAACCCTACTGAGGAAAACCGGAAAAAGTTTAAACAAGCTAGAAAGACCTGTAACATTCATATTCGACGAACCAAATTTTTACATGTGGCGTTTTTCTTTTTTAACTCTGAGCAGATCACGAAACTGTCAAACAAAAATTCTATGTTTTTTTTACATACACAAATCCGCTGGCCCGGATAGTATCCCTCCCATTGTTCTGAAGAAGTGTTCTTCAACGCTGGCAAAACCACTGCGTAAGCTTTTCCATCTGTCCTACTCTACTGGTCTCTTTCCGAGTGGATGGAAAACAGCATTTGTCCAGCCTGTCCCAAAATAAGGCGTGTCTTCTTCCTCCTCTAACTATCGACCAATTGCGGTTTCTATGGTCATGGAAATGCTGATTAACTTCCAGCTCAAGAAATATCTCGAAGAACGAAAGCTTCTTAATGACCGGCAGTACGGCTTTCGTAGCAATAGGTAGCAATAGGTGATCTGATGGTATATCTCACCGAACAGTGGCACAAATCTTTACATCGTTTTGGAGAAAGTAAGATTATTGCGCTTGATATTTCTAAAGCATTCGATAGAGTTTGGCATCAAGCTCTCTTATCGAAAATGCGTGCATTTGGTATCGATGAATCTCTTCTTCGTTGGATTAGAAATGACCTTTCGGACCATTCAATACAAGTTGTATTGGATGGTTTCAAGGCTGAAATTCACAAAATAAATGCTGGTGTGCCCCAGGGCTCCGTTCTGTCTCCGACTCTCTTCCTTATATTCATAAACGATCTTTTATCTCAAACTTCTAATCCATTAAATTGTTTCGCTGACGACAGTACCCTCAGCTTTTCATATTCGTTCTTAGAATCACATCCATGTCCTACGGATGTGGAACTTGAACGGCAGCGTATGGGAAGCTCATTTAATTCTGATCTCGACAGCATTGTCCAATGGGGAATCAAAAATCGTGTAGAATTTAATGCTTCAAAAACTCAATGCTGTCTACTGTCGTTAAAACGAAACCCACCCCCCATGCCACTATCCATGAGTGGCACTTGCATTGAGGAAACCGAAAAGCTTTCAGTCCTCGGTATGTGTGTCACAGACCACCATTTATGGAACGACCACATATTCGACATCGCCAAAAATGCTGCTAAGTGTTTAGGTTTTCTCCGTCGATGCAAGAAATTTTTCTCCTCTTCTGATCTGGCTGTGATCTACAAAGCCTTTATTCGTCCAAAACTTGAGTATAACTCTCACATTTGGGCAGGTGCTCCAATAACCCACTTGAGTTTATTGGATAGACTTGAAAAGAGAGCTCTTAAAATGATAGGTGAAAGAACTATAACGGAAACATTCTCATCTCTTGAGCACCGTCGAAATGTTTCATGTCTTTCGTTATTTTACCGTTATTTCCATTAACAATGCTCTAGTGAAATAGCCAGTTGCATTCCTCCCCTTAAACAATTCAACCGTAATACTCGCGCTTCTAGGAATACCTATCAGTTTACCCTTTAGCCCAATTTTGGACGTACTGTTAAGTACAGAGATTCTTTCTTTAGTCGCCGAATGTGGAATGCTCTACCCTGCTCAATTTTCCCCTCTCATTGTGATCTACAGACTTCAAAACCAATGTGCATCGGTATCTCCTTTTAAATCCCCTCCAATCTACCTAATCGCTCGTGCTGTGTATATCATCTTAAGGGTAGTCACAACCCCTTTTGCACGCGCTTAATATAAAAAAAAAAAAAAAAAAAAAAAAGGCCTTGGCGGGACCCGATCCCACGATCTTCTGCTTGTCAATCCAATGCGCTACACACTGGGCTAACTCGGTATTCAAAAATTCTGATAAAAGTAAGTACATACAATCATATTCTATTCTGTGTGTATTTGTTATGCAATATGGTATGAAACATTACAGTATGAAACTTTTTCACTTTCGAAATCGAATTTTTGCGATTTCGAAAGTGAAAAAGTTTCATACTGTAATGTTTCATACCATATTGCATAACAAATACACACAGAATAGAATATGATTGTATGTACTTACTTTTAACATTGAAAATGTTTATAGGCTCGTTTTGCACAAATTATGGTGTTACCAAAATGAATAAAGTACAAATGAATACAAATGAAAATGAACTTAAGCGTAGTAGGGGCATTTTGCGAAAAATTTGGTTGGTGTTACCACAGAATCTACCTACAAAATCAAAATGAACATATATTTGTAAGCGATGAACATCGCAGCGTATCGAATTGTTGGTTGGGCGATGTTTCGTGCTTGTGCGATTTGCTTGTGCTACCAAAGAAGAGAATGAAAGAATGAAAAATAAACGATGACATAAATAATGAGCTACATGTTATCGAGTATCGAATTTTCGGTTGATATGTTGTGTTGTGTACTAAGACGAAGAAATAGAGGAACTGCCCTTGTTGGAACAAAGTGAAGCAGTTTTTAAAATGGTGTGAGGTCTCACAAATGCATTACAGCAGGGACGGAGTGCTCTTTGAAGGCAACTCACTAGGGCGCCATCAGATTAGTCATTTTTGTTATTTTCCGAAGTTGTTTTAGTGGAATGTTCTAAAAAAAAGAAAGAGTAAGTGCGTGAAGCAAGTTGTCAATCTGAAATGTCAAATCGCTAGTGTGATTTTAAAAAAGAACAATAAATAAGTGTTACAAATTAAGATACATATATATAAAAAAAAACTTTGAAAAGACAAACCTTTTCAAGTGAATAAAATAGACATTGTAGTTAATTAGCAATCAACAAAAAAACAGTGAGTTTTATTATGTTTTTCTCAAAGCAAGTGCTGTTAACTGTTAACTGTTTGTGTTTATGTAGATTAATTAACCATCGAAGAACATATTATTTATAATGGATTAAACTTTAAACATAACCATGAACAACCAAATATGAACTGATAGACACCTTACTGAACAGACAAATTAACATTGAAATATGAACTTATAAGTTGGCGACGGAACAAATAGATATTTTATTACTAACTTGAAACGTAAAAAATCGATTTAATAACAAAAAATAATTTTCTCATAAGAAGGGCGCTTAACAGATAGTTGCGCCTTTCAACCTCCAATATAATCTCACTCACACCTGTTAACGAGAATTTCAGTTTGACATTTCTGGTTCTTAAATTCTAGCAAAAAAATTATGTGCACATTTTCAACTATATTATAGTATTCTTGACTTAATTTAAAGTGTAACCCATTCTAAATATATTGTTTAATAGTTTATCAATCTAAAGACAAAAACATTACAGCACTTTTTTTGAGACAAATATAATAAAATTCACCTGTGAAAGGAAAAGCTTTTATCCACCTTGTTTCGCTGATTTCAACACCCCTGAACAATGCAATTCATGTTTTTTTTGAATTTATAAGAAGATCACCACAATGTCTATCTAATGCACTTTAAATTATTTGTTTTTTCAAAGTACAGTGGATGACGGATATAAGAAACTCAAAAAACTCAAAAAATTCACAGAATTCCTTTCTTATATCCGTGTTTTCTTATATAAAAAATTGTACATAAGAAAGAAAAATTCTTATATAAATAAAATGTATGAAAGAAAGAAAATTTCTTGTATAATAAAATGTATCCAATGTCAATGTATGGGTTTTTTTTCTTTCTCACTGATCTTCAATCTGCCATTTCTTTTGGCATTCAATAATGGTGGGTTCAGAAATTTTGTAAAAATTAAACGGCGCATCATTTGAAAGTTTTCACGAGAAAATTTCTTATAAAAAATTAATTTTCTATGTAGTGAATGGAATTTGTATCAGAATAAGTTTCTTATATCAGTGTTTTTCTTACAAACGTTTTTCTTACAAATGTTTTTCTTACAAACGTTTTTCTTATATGAGGTTTATTTAACACGTATCTTTATGGGAATGTGCATGGTGATTTGGTTTGTCCGTCTTATAAGCGTGTTTTTCTTATATGAGACTTTCTTATATCCGTCATTTACTGTAATTGTTATATTAATTTGGGTTTCGACTTGTACCAATTTTTTTTTTCTAATCACACGCTAACGATTTGACACTTCTCAAAAATTGCTTCACTCACGTATACTGTATATGTGACAAATACCTCTTCCTTTATTTCTTCTTCTAAGGTTGTGTACATTCACAGTGCGTGTTTACAGAGGTTGGTGGATAGAAAAGGAACGGAGGATAAAAGGATACATGCAAAATTTACCACAGTAGAATCTACAAAAGTTTTGAACCTATTTATTATATGTATATATAATAATAAATTTAAAATAAGTTTTTCACAAAAAAAAGTAACTTTACTAAAAAAAAAAAATAACTCTTTTACATAAAAAATAGCTTTTCTACAAAAAAAAATAAATAACTTTTGTACAAAAAAAATTAACTTGCTTACAAAAAAATTAATAACTTTTTTCAAACTAAATTTCTTGTAAAAATAAATATCTTTGGTTACTTGCTTAAACAAAAGTGATAAGAAATTATTCAATTATGTTTTCTATTTTTATTATAAACTATACATACAAAATATGCATATATTAATGCTCTTTTTCTGACTCACTGACTGGGTAACGCTGCTATGATAGTAAAATCAGTAAAATCAGCTCCTAAACGAAAATGTTAAGGGTTGCCAATTTTCTGGAATTATGAATTTTTTTATGAAAGTGTAAGGTGAGTTTGTCAACTAAATTTTAAACATGTTTGCGCTCAGCCCTCTCTAACATAATTATGTTCGACAGGCGCCTTTTGGGTCCTGCAACCAATCTACAATTGCATGAAAACTTCG
The DNA here is from genome assembly GCA_949320155.1 of Melangyna quadrimaculata. Classification (NCBI taxonomy): domain Eukaryota; kingdom Metazoa; phylum Arthropoda; class Insecta; order Diptera; family Syrphidae; genus Melangyna; species Melangyna quadrimaculata. The sequence continues at coordinate 187,707,602 of OX439483.1, forward strand.
AAAAAAAAAATGAAAATCAATTTGAGTTAATGTTTTTGGACCTCCCCAATTGACTTAAGAATCTTAAATTACAACTTTACCACATCAATTTTGCGTATAAAGTTGTAATTTAAGATTCTTGGTAGCATATTCTACATATAGTAAAGGATTAAATAATTGTAGATATAATAGAAAATAGAAAATTTAGTACTTTTTGAATTATGATTAAAAAAGATGAGCATTTTATGACACCGTATCAGACGGTTACGATCGTTCCTTATTTTATTTTTTCCTGGATTTCAATGAAATAATCTATTTCGTAGCTCGTACCACTGGAAAAATAGAAGTACTATACAGTAGCGGCCGCTTATAGTCACAAGAAGGTGAGAGCCAACAAATGTGAATGTGCTTGTACCCAATTCTGAAAATGGCTTGTAATGTAAAAAAAAATTTGTTGATTAATTTAACAAAAGCAAAACGAATTAATAATAAATTCGTAGCTTACACAATTCTAAACGAAAATTCTAAAAATACTGCCCTTAAGATTTACTCAAAAAAAAAATATCTACAAATTCTTGAAAACTTCAAAAAAAAAAATTAAAAGCAATTTGAATTTTTGAACAACAACAACAACTTAAAGGCGCTACCACCAATTGGTTGGCTGGAGATATAGCTATTTCGTGCTTTGCCACTTTTCAGTCTCCTTTTTGTGGTGCTGAACTTTAACCCAATTTTATTTGAAAAACTTTTTATGCACACCATAGGATTCGAACCCACGCATATCAGATTTGCTTAGTCTTAGCAGTCGTGTGCACTACGCACTCCACCGCCTTAGACCACTTACGTCACAGGTCGAGATGTGTTATTTGTTTATCAAATGCATTTGGAGCACAAGACAGCATACTTAAAGGCGCTTATAAAAAATGCTGATGCTCCAAATGCATTTGATAAACAAACAACACATCTCGACCTATGACGTCAGTGGTCTAAAGCGGTGGAGTGCGCGTAGTGCACACGACTGCTAAGACTGAGCAAATCTGATATGCGTGGGTTCGAATCCTATGGTGTGCATAAAATTGGATTAAAGCTCAGCACCACAAAAAGGAGACTGATGAGTACAAAAGTGGCAAAGCACGAAATAGCTATATCTCCAGCCAACCAATTGGTGGTAGCGCCTTTAAGTTGTTGTTGTTGTTCAAAAATTCAAAGAAATTGACGGAATAAAGAATGGTCAAGCCTAATAAGCTGACATTCTAGTACGAAGAGTACAATAATAACAATAATAAAAACAATTTGAGTTAATGTTTTTTTTTCACCTACTTAATTTACTTAGACCCGTTTGCTGATACGAAACATAAATGCTTATGTTCAACATAAACGCTTAAGTAACACATATTGCTTTGCACCAAATATAAACTTAAACATAAATATCCTTAAGTTCAACATAACTTAAGGGGCAGAAAAAGTACCCCTTAAGAGATTTATGTTGTACATATGCTAAAATGTATGGTTTTTTTTTTTGTAATTTTTGTTAAGAATAGCAAAGCGACAGCGTCAAAATTAACATCAAATTTTATAAAAATGCATGTTGGGCTGTCCAAAAAGATTCTAGATGCTTAATTATATTATTTATATATAAACAGAAACACAAAAAAATAACTGCGGGTAGTTTTTTAATTAGCAGGTTTCGTTGAAAAACCATATTTAAAATCAAATATTTAGTTAAACTGTTAACAACACGTCCAAAAACGCCTCAAAATACAAAATACTAGAAATAGATTTGACTTTTCACACAAAATTGACGTTTTGGCAGCGATTTCTCTTATGAGAGTTATGCATAGCTAAGTAGATCATAAATATTTTTTAGCAACAGAGAATAAATTAAGTTGAACATACAAACTATGTTGAACTTAGGTATGATGTAGATTTATGTTTCGTATCAGCAAACGGGCCTTAATTATTCAGAAATTATTAATTTAAATTGGTTTGTTGGCATATTCTTTACATAAACTAGAGATTACAAAGTTGGAAATCTAATACAAAATTCAAATTTATTGCTTTTTGAATTATGGTTATTAAAGACAAGCTGTTGTGACACTCAATCGGACAGATAAATGGAAAAATCGTTCCTTACTTTATATTTTACTGAAGGATTTCAATCTTTTGTTTCTCTTGTCAGCAATTAAGCGCTTATGTTAATCAAACATAGCTGTGCACTTACTGAAAGCTCCAAACGTTCTGAAACAAACAACAAAAACTATTCTTATCTATTCCATCAATAGCAGTAGGTTCACTTATAGTTGAAGATAGCTAGTACAATTGACGAAGTCGAAAGGAAGAAAACATTATACAGTCGAGCCCGTTCATAGCCATATGAAGATGAAATAAAAAAATGTGCTTTTATCCGACTGCAAAGTTGGTTTGGCGCACAGAAAAAAAGATTAAATGACGATAACAAACAAGAAAAAGTTCCAGTGTTATTTGCAGATATTAATTGCCAAACAAAATTCGGTGCAGTAAAAAATTGAGAAAATTTCAACTTTTTGCTACAGGTAGGTTAGGCAGTCAATTAAGTCAGAAAAAGTCATTAGTCAGTAAAAGTAGAATAACAGGTTCAGGCAAGATGAAATTTGACAAAAAATTAGTAATGATAGGAAGGGGTACCTAATTCGCTTGGAACTTCAACCTTCCAAGCACATTGGGAAATGGTTAAGCCTAATGGTGTAGGTAAGCTGTGGATGAAGCTTGTATATCACTGTCAAAATAAAAAGATACGAAAACAATGAAGAGCTCTATAATATAACGTTTTAACGTTTTAGTTGTTGCAAGAAATGTATGGTATGACACAAAGTTGAGCACTTTTGATTGAAGTTACAGTCTTGTGTTCAGCCATCAGTTACCTACAACTATTTTTGTAGCTTTCACAAATGATAAGCTTACCAAATTAAAATAATTATAAGGTACCTTATTGATTGCATCACGATAGGTTGTCAACATCACCTCCTTACAAGAATTTCGAAATTCAAAAACATATGGAATTATTTAAGTTTATTGTGTATTTATGTTAAATAACGAGTTCTTTATAACATACCTAGCTTCAACTTAATTTTAATTAATGGAATTTTGTTTAAGTGCAAACACTTAGATATGTTTTTGTTTTATCTAGCAAATGCAAGTAATTTTCAATGCTCCCATTCTTACTCAATTAGTGAAATCTGTAAACTTTTTTAGGTAGAACAAGTTAGAACAGGTTTTCTGTTCTAACTTGTCTGGCGTTTCTCATACATCTGTGCTGTTCTGTTCTGATCTGACTTTTACTTCAATGAACAATCCTATAATATACAGATGTCCCACACCCATAGTTAAAAAGTGTGATATGAAAAAGAAGACAAAGGAAAGAGAGAAAAAAGTGTATGATACTGAAATTGCATGGTGCTTATAATTTCTTTGTTTTTGGTGTACAAGAGACATTTTTGATGGGGTACCGAAACATTTCGAACAAGTTTTTGCCTCACGAGTCACGAGTATTTGAAAAGTTTCGCTCGTCAAAATGTTTTGTACTGAAATCCAGCAAGGTCTTGACAAGTATCTGACAAGTTTTCCTTATCTAGATTTTCCGTACTAAAAACTTACTAGGGCCTTGCCCAAACTATATATATAAACTTGACATTTTTCCAGCTGGGTACCTGTAAAAACTAAACAACAACCTGCGTAAAACTAAGCAACATTACAAATTCGATGCGATGGTTCTTTTTTTGAATCAAAAACTCTCTCTTCTCGAAAAATTATTTTCGATATAAAAGTTAATTTTGAACCTAAACTGCTATTTGGCACTATTATTTACATCTTTTGTTTTCAAATAATTCTTCAAAACGGTTCATTTTTGTTTTTATTATTTTTGGACAATTTTTCACAACTAATACTTATTTCCCAATGAAAATTTCTCTTTGCTTATTACTGAAAACCTCTTCAAAATTTGAAATAAAATAATTTTCAAAGTTTATTTGTTTTGTGAAACGAAAATAACGAATACTTTGCAAACTAACAAAACTTTCACTTTGTAGAAAAGAAATCTTCAATTTGCATATTTGTGTTTGATAAAACGTATTTTTCAAAAAGAAAAACTTTTTAGTTTTTCTTTTCAATAATTTCCTCTTTGCAAATTATTCCTGTTTGAAAGCCTAAAATCAATACAATTTGTGATCTTTTTTTTAAGTGGCCTGCTTTGAAAATAATCGATTAAATAAGGGTTGGTAGATATATTTCTAATGGTTTAAATAAGCGACCTTATTCTGTAAGTAAATGTAGAAGGTACCTATACTTTGTTCAGTTTCTATTTGTATTTTCAGTACAAGACAAGGAAGATAGGGTGTGTGCCTCTCACCCTTACTTTTATTTTTTCAACAAGCTATCTCTTTTTTTATAAAGCTTTTGTATTTTCCATGGCTGCCGTATCGTGCATTATAAATTGGCATATTTCTCTCTTCTCTCTCATTTAAATGTCAGTAGGGATACCAACTGCTAATTTAGATTTCATAAACAGAAAAAAATTAATGTAAATGCTAATAAAAATAAATCTATCTTTTTCGACACCACCAAGAGGTAAGATCATAGGCGCGTTTTCTTAAGAGTTCCCCAGAAGGCCTAATCTCTTTTTACGTAAAAATAAATCACTTCACAGAAAAAATAAATAGAATTAAAAAAAAAAAAAATATATCACTCCGACGACGACGAGTAGTTGCTGCTGCTACCTTCTTCATTTAGGTTTATAACAAAATTTTCCACTGCTCTTTCAGTGAAAACATCAATTTCCCACATCTATTTATTTATATCCGGGATAATCCCGCAGTGTTTTTTTATATGGGGTTTTCCAGGTATACTGGTATACTGTTGCGTTTTTCATATAAATAAAAACAAACAAAGTTTATTGTTCTTTAAAGTTTTATTGCTTTGTTTGTGTTGTGTATGCTTAATTTTTCATGATATTTAAGGATTAGGTTATAAGAACCCTTGGTAAAATATTACAATAAACACGAAACCTTATTCTTTTTATTTTTATTTTCATGAAGAAAAAAACTATTTGGCAATTCAAATTGCAATTAATTAATGAACCAAACTCCATCAAAAACTTGCTGAAATATTAATTCTTCTATAAAAAAAATACCCAAAAAATATTGTATAGCAGCATTTTAACCAAGAAAAAAATAAAACGAAAAGATCTAAGCAGAAAAACACGAAGGGACAACACTTTTTTCCTTAAACATAAAGTATATGCTCTCAAAAGCTTTTATAAAGTTATAATTCTGAAAACTACATAGCAAAAACCAAAGAAAAGGGTATTAGAATTTCCATCCCCGACGTATGGGAACTCTCAATCAATGTGTTGTTTAATGTTTTTAATAAACACGAAACACATTACCCCCTTGAACACAATGCAAGTCGCTGGTCGCGGTAAAAATCGCTGTAGCACAAGCTGTCATTAAAATCGCTCACTAGGTCGCAAAGGTCGTCCAAAATGGTGTAGCGCAGAAAGAACGTTTTTTTGACATTTAGATTTGTTTGGGTTCGTTCAGATGTTTGGAATCTAATTTTTACAAGGCGTGTTCCATATGTTGCTTTTATTTCTATTACAAATGCGAGACTATCATGTTTCTCTTTTAATAAATAAAACACAAAGTATGCCGGTATTTGACACAACAGAAAACAAAGACAAGCAAACAAAATTTAACATGGCAGGGCACAACACAGAATATTTTATTGAACTTTTAAAAAGAAATAATATTTTGTGCAGCTGCATTATGGGCTCTATTTGATAGCTATTTCAGATATGGCTTCAGTTCCAGTTGCGGCACTCTTTTGTGTTCATTTTGCAAAAAGTGCAAACGTGGAAAAAAATATCTATTATTAGACACTTGCTTGCCAAAAAAAAAAATGAAAATCGTGTATGGTGACTAAAATTATCTGTCAACAATTTTCGCATGTTTTTTTTGCAAACAGGTGTCTTTAGCATAGATGTTTATTTCTCACTTTGGCACTTTTTGAAAAAAGTAGGTCTATGTAGTTAAACCTTGCCCTTGACAGATACAAAATTGGAAGGAGAAAAGGACAACAGTATCTAGAAAAATTCCATCAGTTTTATAAATGTGAAGAATTTGTTTATTTTTTTTTCATCCAAGCCCATTGGAGCTTTCATACAAAATGGTCTCACTTGTAGCGTAAACACTGCGCAATTTTAAAATTGAGTTCTCAAAGTTGTGCAATTTTGAGCTCAGTGACAACATACTCAAATTATTAATAATAACACTTTATTCAAATGCTTTTTTTCTACAATCATTGCTATCGAAGCCAATTTTTTCCCAAATTTCAGTTCATAATAAACATGACAAAAAACTCAATGTGTTGAACGAACCCAATGTCTAGTTGACATACAGTGTTTTGAACAGACCCACAGATATGTCAAAAAGTAGCGCGACTAAAAGCAGAAAGTTGAAAATTATTCAACTTTGGCGACAGCGATCGCTATAGCTACAGCTTCTCATTGTGGCGCTGTGTACCGTTTTCGTATATTTTAACTGCCCGAGCAGAATGGAGTCGCTGTAGCGGCCGCTTGTCGCACTGTCAAAGTTAAAATATACGAAAACAGTACACAGCGCCACAATGAGAAGCTGTAGCTGCAGCGATCGCTGTCGCCAAAGTTAAATAATTTTCAACTTTCTGCTTTTAGTCGCGCTACTTTTTTGACATATCTGTGGGTCTGTTCAAAACACTGTATGTAAACTAGACATTGGGTTCGTTCAACACATTGAGTTATTTTTTCATGTTTATTATGAACTGAAATTTGGAAAGAAATTGGTTTCGATAGCAATGATTGTAGAAAAAAAGCATTTGAATAAAGTCTTATTATTAATAATTTGAGTATGTTGTCACTGACCCCAAAATTGCACCACTTTGAGAACTCAAATTTAAAATTGCGCAGTGTTTACGCTACAAGTGAGACCATTTTGTATGAAAGCTCCAATGGGCTTGGATGAAAAAAATAAACAAATTCTTCACATTTATAAAACTGATGGAATTTTTCTAGATACTGTTGTCCTTTTCTCCTTCCAATTTTGTATCTGTCAAGGGTAAGGTTTAACAACATGTACCTACATTTTCCAAAAAGTGCCAAAGTGAGAAATAAACATGCATGCTAAAGACACCTGTTTGCAAAAAAACATGCGAAAATTGTTCTGACAGATAATTTTAGTCACCATACAGGATTTTCAATTTTTTTTTTTGGCAAGCAAGTGATATTTTTTTCCACGTTTGCACTTTTTGCAAAATGAACACAAAAGAGTGCCGCAACTGGAACTGAAGCCATAGCTGAAATAGCTATCAAATATAATCGTGCGTGCTATTTTTCATGTGCCCACAATGCAGCTGCACAAAATATTATTTCTTTTTAAAAGTTCAATAAAATATTCTGTGTTGTATTTTGCCATGTTGAATTTTGTTTGTTTTCTGTTGTGTCAAATACGGACATACTTTGTGTTTTATATATTAAATTAAAAGAGAAACATGATAGTCTCGCATTTGTAATAGAAATGAAAACAACATACAACATATGGAACACGCCTTGTAAAAATTAGAATTCCAAACATCTGAACCAACCCAAACAAATCTAAATGTCAAAACAAACGTTCTTTCTGCGCTACACCATTGTGGACGACCTTTGCGACCTAGTGAGCGATTTTAATGACAGCTTGTGCTACAGCGATTTTTACCGCGACCAGCGACTTGCATTGTGTTCAAGGGGTAACTTTGACAGTGCGACAAGCGGCCGCTACAGCGACTCCATTCTGCTCGGGCAGTAAGCGAGCGAGAGGCAAATTGTGTGTATCTTGTTTCAGTCTCCTCACATCACAACCACGGAGCAGACAGGTCATAAATCATAATGGGATGTATAGGGAAGTCAGGGTTCTGTTTTTTATTTCACAGGCAATATCTTAAGTTGAGCGCAATGCAAACACCAGCCAGCACGTGTGTGTTTGAAAAAACTCTCCCATAAGGCCTGTACTGTAAGGTACTGAAAATACAAACTGAACAGAGTATAGCTACTGTTAATTTAAACAGGTTTAATTTGACACTTCTTTTCACCTATCAGTCTTCAAATTCTTCTGACAGGATATTTTAATATTGATAATTTTAATTGTGATTAAAGTTTATTTTTATCCTTATTTCACATCATACTCATAATGTCTACCTACAATACAAAGTTTAAGCAACAACATACCTACATATGTACATTAGGGTGTCCGTTATTTCACAAACTCATTTTTATTTTGATAGCACACCCCGTCAATCGAATGTTTTTGCCGAAAGAAAAAACTATTGACCACTTTAATATTATATATTTTTCCCTTATTTTTTCTCTCTCGATCTCCAGCAGTTTTTGTTATTTTTTTTATTGATTATCATTAAGTAATAAGTTTTTTTTTTAAAAAATGCATTAAAAAAAAACTGAAAACAAATCAGAAATAATTTATTTCGATTTTTCAAAATATTAAATGTTTTATTTTTTAACGTTTTTAATTTTTTTTCTTATCAAATAAAGTTTTTTAAATGAGTTTTTTTTTGAATAATATCTTGTTTAAAAACCACATTCAAAAATTAATAGAAAAAATAAATCAGAATTCCCAAAAAAAAATTAGAATAGGTAAGTGTTATAGTTCCAGAGAAAAAAAAATTAAATGTGTATGGGAAAATACAAATTTGTAAAAGTCTGACCTTAGATCCACGGGTTAATGACCTTGGATTTTGGCAATTTTTTTTTTCTTACGCCATAAACTTTCGATTGACCAGGTGTGCTATCCAAAATAATAGGTTTGCGAAATAACGGGACACCCTTACACATACATACATACATACCTACCAAAACCAATATATACTTTTCATTAAATAAAACGCAAATGTATCTCTGATGAAACATGCCCAAGGCAGCGCTTTGGAAAAAAATTGTTTTTAATTCCCAATCCCAACAAAAAAAAAAAATTCAAATATAAGATTCGTCTCTGGGTCGCGGAAGCGGTTACCAACACATTTGTTAGTAAAAATGTGATGTATGTGTATATGCATGCATGTGTACCTTGTACCATAATCGTCCTTATTATATGTTTTCTTTTCGCGTATCAAATTGGGTTGCTTATATAAGTACATATGCATACATATATGGAGGTTCATATGGCTCATGTTAACTTTCTTATTTAGGAAAATCATTATCACCTCCCCCATGTACACCTAGGTATTTGAAGTTATGATTCAAAAAAATTAATTTTTCACTTTCTTATCTTTTTAGATTAAACAAAATAACGTGTACCTACCTAACTTTATTTAGGATGGTAAATACTGTAAAACTTCGTAATATGGTAATTTTAGAATTTACCGGTAAATCTTAGAATTATTTTCTTTAAATACAAATTTAAAATCTATGCCTGTAAGACCCAAGGTCTTTTAAATGCAATGCACTACACTGTTAGATTGAGAACAAGGTGTTTATTATTCCAAGAAATTCCGCAGGTGGCATCCCGTTGATAGTGGGGAATAGAAAAAAGAATGCTGCCCAAGGTTTGACTCGATGCTCGAACCCACACCTCCAGAGGTAAGCAGTCAAACACTATATCCTTTGTGGAATTGTCAGTAGTCACCCGCGACCGACATTATTAAGAGTGTGAAATGATTTTTATATTATCATTCATTCCGGACTTTTTTCATGTGTGACTCCCTTCAAGGGTTCCACCCATTTTATACTCACTGCTTAGGTCGTCTGTAAAGGTCACGCATCTCCGTTGTTCCGCTTAGAGTACCAATGTTCAGTCGCCCTTTCCAAGTAGTCACCAATGTCAACAGTAGGATTTTTTGGACAACAGAGTACCTTGGGTGACCTGCCAGCTCCTTATCAAATGCATGGTGGTAAAAGTCTGGAATGAATAAATTATGAAAGTCCCGATTTACATTGTCCGATTTTTCCAGTGCCGATTTTGTGTTGTTGTTGTAATCGTGTGAGATTATGAGGCACACCCGACCTATTCCATGTCGATTACGCTTCTCAATCTCACATGATTACAGCAAAAACAAAAAATCGGCACTGGAAAAATAGGTCAATGTAAATCGGGACAAAACAAATCATTTTGGACTTTTACCAATGTTGCTGAAAAATTCTAGGTTTTACCAGTTGATTCCAGAATTAACCAATTTTGGAGTTTTACAGTGATATTTATACAGGCATATACTGGCATACATAATGCAAAAAATAAACAAGCACGAAACGGAATAAGAATGGTAATTGAGTTGCAAGATTATTATTATTCATTTATCATTATGCTCCTTATTTTAAAAAAGCCTTTAACAGGGTGCCAAAGGAGATTTAGTAAAACAGCTATGTCATCACAAAAATTTATAACAACATGGACTTTGCATTTTATTTTTGCACAAAGGCTATAAAACATGAATAGGCGTACCTCTTCCTCCCCCATCACCCTCCCCCTTATTTCGCCCTTTTATTATAAAATCGATTTTTTGTTTTCAATTCCTTTTGTTTTCTAGAAAAATTGCATAGGCTAGAAATATTCAGGTAGCAGTTTTGAGCATTTGCTTACAGTTCTGTTGCCAGGCAGTTGCTTTCAAGTTTTATACTGGCCTCGTTCTACTTTTAGTAGGACATCCTATTTGAATTCTGAGCTTACATTTTTATTTAAATTGCTCAAAACTATGACGAATCGTACTTCGAAGACGAAAATGAAAATAAAATCTCAGTCTCACCCTTTTTTTACGTTCATGGAAATGATCAACAAGACGCCTTTTCCCGCGCGAAAATTTTTACTCAAAAATTTTGATTTTCTTAATAATAATTCTCAAAAATCAAATTTTTTGGATGATTTTAATCCATCATCATCTTAGCCAGCCTTCAATATAATTTGATAGTTTAAACCTTGATAGATGGGGAAGAAGATACATTTTTGCGAAAACAGAATATTTCGTTCCAATTATCAGCCAAAAGACCTAAAATAACCTTTTCCCGAGCAAAAAAATGTAATCTCAAAAAACTCAGATTTCCTTAAGGTTTTCCAATACATAATCTTTTAAGCAAGCCTTCAATTTAATTCAACAATCTATGGCTTGATTAAACGGTAACAGAACATTTGTTTCCAATGACATCCGAAAGCCTCACGCCAAAAAATTAAATCTTATGGTGTTTTCGATTGGTAAATTCAGATTTCAATCTAATAATTGATTATTTTCGTGGTGAATGGAACACCATTTCAAATTGATTTATTTTTGTCATAGTATTCATGTAGTTTTATGTCTGTTTCATAACTTCAAAAAACTCGTCATCACTTGATGCACTTTCAGAAGAGAAAAATGAGCTTCTAGTTAACCAATTAATTTTTAACTGCTTCCATTTTATATCAGAAATTGTTTCCTTCATGTTTGGAACACAATTTTCATTTGATCGCAACAAATTCAAACAATAAAAAATAAAAACAAATTTGTAAATTGACAACTTAAAATTGTAATGGTGTAAGGGACAACTTAAAATTGTAATGGTGTAAGTGAATAAAGGGGTAAATCTGCCAAAAAATTTGTATCTGCAAAATTAATTTTAAATCAAAAAATAAATCAATTTATTAACCCATTGGAATAGAAAATCTGCGTTTAGGTAGATCCAAATCAAAAATAAATTGATTTATTTTACCAATGGAAAACACCATTACAAATTTCTGATTATATAATAATAATAGCGATATTGCGACAGCTACTGTTCGACCAAGCTGATGTCACACACCATGAAGATCGTTCAGAGGGTATTGGATGGCCGCCTACGGAAAATAATACGGCTATCTGACGACCAGTGAGGGTTTGGTTCGGGTAAATCAACCAGAGTAAAAGAATCAGAATGGAAAAATATAGAGATTCCTCGAGAGATTTGCATATTGTATTGGTTGATTTTGAAAAAGCATTCGACAGACGGTGCCGTGACATTTGGCCATGTGTCATATGGCCATATTTTGAAATATGGCCATGTGACACATTGTGAAAGCGTCAAATGGCCATATTTCAACATTTGGCCATTTGTCGCTTTTACAATTTACAAAGTGTCATACGGCCATTATTCTTTTACCAGAAGTACGAATTTAAACAAAAAACTTGTAAACGTTTTCAAAAAGCTGTTTGAAAAATTTTAGTTTAGTATTTAAGATATTCTCCTTAACATTTTAAAAATTAGTAAACATAAAATTTAAAAAACCAAATTTAATTTTTTTAAAACAATTTTTCGAAAACGTATACAAGTATTTTTAAAAAATCGGGAAAATTTTTAAAAAATACTTGTATACAAAAACGTATATTTTTTTAAAAATTTCAAAAAATTGTTTTGAAAAATTTTCATTTTGTTTTTTTAAATTTTATATTAAGTAATTTTTAAAATGTTAAGGAGACTATCTTTAAGAAAAAAATTAAAATCTTTCAAAATAAATTTTTGAAAACGTATACCTACCAGTACTTGTATACGTTTTCAAAAAGTTGTTTTGAAAACATTTAATTTTGTTGTTAAAGAGTGGTTTTTAAAATAATTTACATAAATTTACATTTGGCACATCAGGGTGGGTCAAAGCTCCACAATTTATTTATTGAGTTTTGACCCACATATTTGGCTATTAGAGCATTAAACCATATGCCCAAAAGTCACAAAGAAATATGGCCATATGACACTTTGAAAAAGCGTCAAATGGCCATGTTTTCCAATGGCCATTTGACACTTGCACAATGTGTCATATGGCCATATTTTGGGATATGGCCATATGACGCATGGCCAAATGTCACGGCACCTCGACGGACACCACAAGATCTGATATGGGTTGCACTTAGGCAACGAGGAGTTCCGGAACTCTACTTGTGGATGGTCATGGACATGTACGAGCAAGTTAAAACAACGTTAAGATGCCCTGCAGGAATCACCGAAGAGTTCCCAATTAGAGTAGGTGTGCACCAGGGAAGCGTCTTGTGTCATTTGCTCTTTATTACTGCCCTTGACTTTCTGCTTGCGGATAAGGTGACGGACCCCAAAGTGAATCAGTTTTTTGTTGCTGACGATTGAGCCATCATAAGTGAAGATCCAGTGTCCTTGCAACGAGCACTTGATTTATCGGTGGATGCTCTGGAGGGAAATGGATACCGCATTAGCGCGAAAAAGACCGAATACCTATCTTGTCCATTTTCTGATCCACACAGGACTATTCCGGACATCTATTCAAATGGAACAGTGCTTCCCAAGTGCGAAAAGTTTAAATATCTTGGATCAATGATCAATAGTAATGACGACATCAAACATCGCGTAAGCGCAGGGTGGATGAAGTGGCGGGAAAACTCTGCCATCTTCTGTGATATAAAAATGCCCCCTAAACTAAAAGGAAAGCTCTACACGGCAGTTGTTCATCCAGCGCTTACATACGGTTCACAGAGTTGGACAATGTACAAGAAGTATGACAGTAAATTGACGGCAGCTGAATTGAAGATGCTTCGCATGACAGCAGGAGTGACAAAGCGTGATCGAATAAGAAGCAAGAGATCCGAGAAAGCCTACACGTCAAAAATACCATCATGGACAAAATACAGCATGACCAACTTCACTGGTACTGTCATGTACGCAAAGAAGATGCCATGAGAACCCAGTTCAAAAGGCAATAGCACTACACGTTCCAAAACTATCGCCGAAGAAAGGCAGGCGCAAAAACTCCTGGATGAAACAAATGCAACGACACCTGCATTTAGTTGGCCTCAGACATGGAACAATTCAAAACCGGGAGGCCTGTCGACGTTTTCTGATGTCAACCCGGCGGACCCCACAAGTGGAACCTTAGGCGAAGCAGTTGAGTGGGAGAGTTGTAGTCCCCCTCGAGATCATGAAAATCGCCGGTAAAATGAAGAAGAAGAAGAATAGCCATCCTTCAATCAAATTTGACAGAGTTGCTTGTTTTGGAAAAAATGATTAAATTTCTTGGCCCCTTATCTTTTTTAAAAGTTGATTCAGAAAGAATATTTTTAATTTCAAAAATTACACGAAAAGCTATTTAGATCGCTTCGTTTACAAGTCTGAACTCTGAACGAGCATATTTGCATGTCAACTAGTTTCTCTACTGGCTTCAGAAATCTAATGCAAATAAACGAGCAAGTTGCTTAGGTTTGTGTGTATAAGTAAAAAAATGTGTGTGTATAGCTTCTTGTTCTTCAGTACTTGCCCGTGTAGCCTCGGGGTAAGGAAAAGGGGGTTGCCAGCAACTGTGAGTTTGTGAGCGAGCGAAGAGCGTAAGGGGAGGCACAAAACAAAACTCCCAGTTGCTGGCAACTCAGATTCCTTGTGTGAAAGGGAACTAAGATTTTCTCAAATGAGATTGGGCTAGTTTTAGTGCTGCATTTAGGGCAGACATTTTTAACTACAAAGATTCTGAAATTGTGCTATCAAAGTGTTTTGAGACCTGGGGCCTCATCACGTAAAACAAAAACGATTATCATTTTCAATACTGCTATCTCTATCACTTCAGTAGAGAAAAATGAAAACAGCTATCTCCAACACGATATCGATCGAGCGTCGAAAGTGGCCCCTGGAAACCACTACTCACTTTACACTCCGAAATAGGACTATAGAAACTATAGATTCTTCGAAAATTGGATTTTATTCTAAAACCTCTATATAAATCTGAAATATCATTTTTGTTCATATAGAAATGACACAAAAATGAGATTTAAAACTGAGATAAAGCATTCGGCATATACTATAGCTATTATCGAATACTGGTGGACTATCCCTGTGCCTGTACCGATGGGACAGTAAACCCGAATTTTCCAGGTGGAGGTAAATGTGCAGAACGTAACCTTGAAAGAAACTACCGGAACATTGCCATTATGTCAGATAGCCAAGCCGCGCTTAAAGCGTTAAGCTCCTACACCTTTAGCTCAAAACTGGTATGGGAATGCTTGCGGAGGTCTAAGAAACTGGGAAAGAATAACAAGGTCACACTCTATATTGGGTACCGGGTCACTTGGTTATCGATGGTAATGATGAGGCAGATTCCTTAGCCAAAATAGGAGCAACAACCCCCAATAGATCTATATCGCAGTGCATCATTCCCCGAATAATTTCATTCATTCATTCATCGAATACAAAGAGGGAAGGCTATAGCGACTATAACTGGCAAAAACTTTGAATCTTTAAAGGTTTAAACTTTTAAAAAAGTGATGGACAATTTCAACAAAGGACTGGAGAGTTGGAAAACATAAAAGATTGGTAGTCCAGACAAAATTATTATTTTTTATTTTAACATCATGTCCTTATAGTTTTGTCATAATTTCTACAACACCTTCAAATAAAACGTGAATTAATGTTGAAAACCCATCACATATACGATATACCTAACCGTTTTGGCCCACCCTATACTAATACTTCTTTCGTTTGGGGATTTAAAGAAAAGAGTTTTTTATTTGCCTAACATATTTGAATACTTGAATCATGATTATTATGATGTACGTCCATTTATGTATGTACATATTATAAAAACAAATAATTAAATACTTTCTTAATAAAAAAAATTAAACTCAAACATAGGGTTGCGAAAAATGTATTTTACATCAAGAAGTTTTAATTAGGTTTAATTTAACATCTGCTCTGTTTGGAAGGGTTTCACACTTTGGATCAAATCATGTTTCGCTTCATAAAATTATCCACAGCTATTAAAATATGCCTCTTTACTCCATGCAATAAATAGATTGCTTTCTAAGAGGATTAAAAAGATATTTTAATTTAAATTAGAAACATTAGTAGAACGAGTTGTTTTTTTTTTTTTTTGTTTGCTTTACCTTCAATCGCATTTCAATTAAATTTATTTTTATGAGGTTTGTAAGTTCAACCAGTGAACCAGTCTATTTGTATGGTAGAGTCGTGTAACGAGTCAGGAGAAGTATCGTCTGATTTGATTATCTACTCTCAAATGGAATGCAAGACTCGGAAAGTCAGCGGAGAACACCTTGAAAAAAAAACGAACCCACCCCCCATGCCACTATCCATGAGTGGCACTTGCATTTAGGAAACAGAAAAGCTTTCAGTCCTCGGTATGTGTGTCACAGACCACCTTTTATGGAACGACCACATGTTCGACATCGCCAAAAATGCTGCTAAGTGTTTAGGTTTTCTCCGTTGATGCAAGAAATTTGTCTCCCCTTCTGATCTGGCTGTGATCTACAAAGCCTTTATTCATCCAAAACTTGAGTATAACTCTCACATTTGGGCAGGTGCTCCAATAACCCACTTAAGTTTATTGGATAGAATTGAAAAGAGAGCTCTTAAAATGATAGGTGAAAGAACTATAACGGAAACATTCTCATCTCTTGAGCACCGTCGAAATGTTTCATTTCTTTCATTATTTTACCGTTATTTCCATAAACAATGCTGTAGTGAAATAGCCAGTTGCATTCCTCCCCTTAAACAATTCAATCGTAATACTCGCGCTTCTAGGAATGCCCATCAGTTTACCCTTGAGCCCAATTTCCGACGTACTGTTAAGTACAGACATTCTTTCTTTAGTCGCACTTCTCGAATGTGGAATGCTCTACCCAGCTCAATTTTCCCCTCCCATTGTGATCTACAGACGTTCAAAACCAATGTGCATCGGTACCTCCTTTTAAATCCCCTCCAATCTACCTAATCGCTCGTGCTGTGTATATCATCTTAAAGGTAGTCACAACCCCTTTTGCACGCGCTAAATATAAAAAAAAAAATATGTAGCAGGGGGTGGGAGCACTTTATACCCCAGGGGCTTCTCAAAAGCAAGCTGCTGTTTTTAATATTCACAGTTACACATGGTCTTCGAAGCGTGGGAATTAGAATTCGAGCACCTGGTAAAGATGAAGACTAAAGTTCCATCACCGATAGTATAGAAGAGGACTTAGATTTCTCCGGCAGTTGAGTTATTTGTCCTGCCTTTCATTCCTGATATACGACAATTGTACTGCACTTACGAGGGATCATTAGAAAGAGAAAACTGATGTATTCTTTTTTTTTTGAAAAAAGATTTTTTGGCATTATGTGCGAGTAGGACGAATAGGGGGTATGGAGGGGAGGATATAATCTCAAACTAACTGTGCCAAACAAAGGTACCGTATTTGAACGTCAACTTTATAAAAATAGGGGATACAGATTTTGTGGAAATCAACTCAGAAAAAGAAGTGCTACATCTAATGCCACTTTTCTAAAATTGTAATAGATAGGAAGAGGACTTTCAATGTTTAGGAAGATGTCTAGAAGAAGAAGCTTTTACGAACTGCATCGCCCTGGGAGACTTTAACGCGAGGATAGGAGAAAACCAAACAATTTCAGATGATATCGCAGCTCAAAACAGCCAGTTGTCAATAGAACGAAAATAATAAAATAATTGAAGCCATTAAATCGGTAAATCCAAGCCAACAATATTCAAGAAAAAAAGGAAAGAACAAATGGTATGATGAAGCTTGTGAAAGTGCAAGTAAAAAGTCCTTCGCGTGGCTGAAAAAAGTCAGGAAAAATTCGTCCGAATGTATAAATATAGTATATCTTCGCCTAAATAAAGCATACAAGTTGAGTTAGATCCTTGACCCCTATAAGGGACACAGGGCGTCAACTACCGCTACACGCCATCTCGTTCGGTTTCTGGAAATGTATTTTAGCTCTCCCCAACTTTTACCGAGCTTTTGTGATTCCTTGTCGACTGTTCTGCGCCAAGATTTTCTCTGGCCTCCAGGTCTTCTGCCATCTTGGATGAGTGGATCCCACTCCATTGCATGTCTTGCAATAGAGTCTGCACCACGACGTAGGGTGTGACCAATCCACTGCCACTTTTTTTTCCTAATAACGATGTCAATAGGACTTTGGCCCGTTCTCCGAAGGAGTTCTTGGTTGGAGATGGTGTTCGGCCAAAAAATCCTTAGGATGTTTCGGAGACATCTATTTTCGAAAGTTTGTAGCTTCCTTGTGACAGAGGCGGTCACTTTCCATGTACTACACCCATATAGTAGTACTGACTCTACGTTCGAGCGGAACAGTCGCAGCTTGGTCTTCGTACTGTAGACGTTGCTCCTCCAAACTTTAGACAGCATGCCGAAAGCAGCTTTAGCTTTGCCGATTCGGCAGTTAACATCTTCATCCGTACCACCGCCGTCTTTTGAGACAACACTACCGAGGTACAGGAAGTTGTCCACCGCTTCAACCTGCTGTCCCGCAACGACATTTTGAGAAGAAGATTCAGAAATGTTGAGGATTTTTGTTTTCCCGGTGTTGATCCTCAAACCGACTTTGTTTGCCTCGCATTCCAGATTAGTCACCATATGGTGAAGATCCATAATGTTGTGCGAGAGCAAACAAATATCGTCAGCGTAATCAAGATGTTGCAGGAACGAAAACATCGGCTAGAGCTGCATGAAGGACATCCCCTATAACCACCAGGAAAAGTAGTGGAGATGGCAAACATCCTTGACGAACTCCGCTATGGATATCGAAGTCCTCTGATACCTTTCCGTTGTGTAAGACTTGACACGATGCACCCTCGTAGGTAGCCTTTATAATGGCGATAATCTTCTCGGGTACTCCTCTCCTGAGTAAAGCTGACCAAATGAAATCTCGATTCAAACTATCGAAAGCCTTTTCGAAGTCGATGAAGAGCAAATGAAGAGGGGAACGGAACTCCACGCATTGTTCTATTATGATCCTCAAGGTGTTGATGTGATCAATGCAGGATGAGCCTGCACGAAATCCTATTTGCTCTTTGTCGAGAGTAGAATCGAGATGTTCTTTGATTCGTTCCAAGATTATTTTCGCCATTATCTTTGCCACCGCGGGGAGGACACAGATCCCTCTCCAGTTTCCGCAATCCGTAAGATTTCCCTTAAAGCATACAAGGAATTTTGTAAAATCAAAAGAAAAGAATACTTCGAATCTATGGGTAGAAAACTCAAGGAAGTGAAGACGTCAAAAGACTGGTGGAGCCTAGCAAGGGAGCTAAAAATAATCAAATTTGTGAAAGGAAACAATGTGTCTAGTGCAGACTTCAAAGAGTAGGTACTTCTTCAAACTACTCATCCCTCAGATGCGTCCGGTTCAAATTCAAAATTTTTCGATGAGAATTGCAGTGCCTATAATAATCGATAGACCCATCACAGCCACCGAAGTAACGGAGTTCCTTAAGAATACTACAAGAAACAAAGCGCCAGGGTAAGATAGAGTCCCCTATGAATTTCTTGTAAATGCACCAGAATCAGCAATAGTTACAATATCTCAAATTTTCAATCGAATGCTTGAATCTGGAAAATTGGAACCGGATTAAAAAAAAAAACGTTATCTTCCCAGTCTACAAAAAAGGAGACCAGAATTTGGTCCAGAACTACAGAGGAATATCCTTTATGGACACCATTGCAAAGAGTTTTGCCGGAGTATTATTAACAAGAATGCAGCTCTGGGAAAAGGAGTATAGTGTTCTTAATGAATTTCAAGCTGGATTTCGGGAAGGCTACAGTACTGCGGGCAATTTGTTTAATCTCTTCAATAACATAAAACTAAAAATGAATGACAATAGGAAAGTTATCGACCGGATGGCATATAAACTGCAGAGAAAAGGAGTTTCCGAGAAGCTTAACAGAATTATTAGAGACCTTTATGACAAAACTGAGGCAGCGGTATGAGATGGAGAAAATTTATCAGACTGGTTCGGAACAAAGATGGGTGTTAAACAAGGTCGCTTACTTAGTCCACTCCTTTTCGCATTTTACATAAACGACATCCACGATTACATAGGACGTTCTGTGAATGGAAGGGCGATCCGTCAACTTATGTATGCAGATGACATCGTGCTGATAGCCGACAAGCCAGACGTGCTTCAAACCATGATAAGTAAGATTGCAGGGTGCTGCAAACGCTGGAATCTCATAATAAACATGGAAAAATCGAAGGTTATGGTATGCAGAAAAAAAGATGGGAGGTTAAGTCATCAAGAAAATTGGGAGCTTAATGGACAACCCATAGAAATTGTCAACAAATACAAATATCTAGGTGTATGCTTAACTTCCGGCTTAAGCTTATCGGAGCACTTTAAGGAGCGATCGAAACAAGTCAGGCAGAGCTTAAATTTTACATGGAACCGATTCATCAACAACAAAGATGTCAAATTCTCCTCGAAGATGGATATCTTCAATGCGGTCGGCAGAGTCATTCTGGGAGATGCAGCCCAAGTCTGGGGAGACTCACAACACGATCAGTTAAAAAAGCTGCAGAGGTACTTTACCAAAAAAAAGTGCTAGGTTTACGGTTTACCTAGGATAACACCAAACGATGTTCTCAGTCTTGAGTGCCAAATGAACCCTGTCTTCGAATACACCATGAGATGTCATATGAATTATATAGGAAAAGTCCTTTACGCCTATAGAAATAACAGGCTGCCAAAATTCTTAGCCAGGATTATAATGGAAAAGCGTCAATGTTGTTTAAGAAACTGGGAAAATAGACTTGTTCATGAAGATGTCCAGCAGCTCGATAAGATAGTAGCAAACAAAAATATATTTAAACTGGTAGTAGATGGAGTGGTATGGGGAATAATAAATCTAGAAAAGGAAGAGGCTTTGCAAAGAGCACAACAAACAAGAACTGACATATTATACAATATTCTCGATTATACTGCGGCAAAAATTTACTTTTCGGACGACTGGGATATCCCAAAAATCCGCTGGATATTAAAGGCAAAAGCAGGACTTATAATGCTCAATGTAACACAAAGAACACGGACTGAATATTTGAACTGTTCCCTGTGCAATATAAATGAGAAAGAGTCTGTTTTGCATTTCCTAGGAATTTGCCCAATTCTGAGGAGTATACGCCGTGAGACATTAGGAAATATCACGCTCGATGTAAACACTACAATCGATTTTCTGAACGGAGTGAAGGATTGGAATTCTGCTGTCAAATACCTACAAACAGCACTTAAATATCGCCAACAACTTGTTAATGAATTCAACAACTAAATTGAAACAGTTCGGGACTAAAGGTAGAACTATAATAATCGGTGGCTGTTGGAAGCTTATGTCAAAACAGAACAAAAAGTAGCGCTCCGCAACGTCAAATTGACATGTAACCTATAATTCACTTGAGTGGTTTGAAGTTGTACCAATGATATCCCCTCCAGTAGCTGATGATCTTCTTGCAATTGCAGCACTCACTTTATTGAGAAATTTAATAAAGTTTCAAAGAAAAAATTAACCAAATTAATTATTGTTCTAATTCGATGGAACAAAAACTTTGAAGGAGAACAAAGATATTTTTGTTTTTGATGTAGTTTAAACTTTGCTTCACAAAAAATTCACAACACAACCCGTACCAATTTCTTTTTTTTATTTTGATTTCTGTTATCTGTCAGTTTACTTTCGCAAGAGCGCTAGATGAAAGCGCTGTCGCTACCGAGAGCGAAAGATAACGAAAACTTAACGAAAATACCAAATCGCAATTTTGGGGGGCTCATATCAATTCTTTGTATGGTGGATTTACATGTATCTTCGTCCGACTTCTGCAAAAAAAGGGGATGCAAATTTAAAATCTACATTTGTTGGATAGATAGGGAACACCAAAATGCAGAAGATCTTCGTACATGCAGATTTTAGGAAGTGCCATAATGCAGATATGAAGACGAACATGTTCATCTTCTTGATGGTTCTCTTTCACACGCTCGGAGTTTTGGCATACATCTGTCCCGCTCTACTTTTCTTCATATTTACAGGCGAAGATACATGTAAATCCAGCAGTATTCGCTCAGTTTCGTACGACTGCGTAAGCTGACTTCTTTCTATTATAGTTCTACCTTAAAGGACCTTTTACATGAGAGCGACCAACCACCGACGAATGAACAAACAAATGGGAATTTAAACATTAATAAACCTTAATATTTCACAAAATCTAGTCAAAATGCTAGAATTCGATTTATGATTAATTTTAAAATTATAAAATCTGAATTTTTATTTTCTTAAATATGATAAATTTGAGAAAATAAATTGGTCGTAACGAATTGCAGCAATTCGCGACGAACAAATTATTTTCTTAAAATTCTATTGTTTTAGCAATTTAAATGCAAATTAAAGTAGGTATCTTAAATTAATCCTAAATCATATCCGTTTTGTCTAGATTTTGTAAAGAATTTAAGTTTATTAAGAGAAGAGATAATTGAAAAACGGGGTCAGGGCTGAATAATTTACATGTCAAATGCAACAACAATTTACCCTTAAAACTTATCTTATGCAACAAAAAAATGCAGTTGGGAATAAAACCCCATTGGAATATGAGAAAAACGAAGTGTCAATTATAGTGTAATTGTTTAATACAGCAGGAATTGTTTCCATCCTGGGGTTAGAGAATCTTGGGACTTCTGTTTTCAAGGTCGAACTCAATTATACATCCAAAACATTTTTGGGAAAAGCAATTACATACCTACGTACAAGATCTCTAGTCAAGGAGCCAAATTCCAAAAGCGTGATTTTTCTTTGTACACTCGGAAAATTATGCAAAAGTAAATGAGTTATTTTCAATCCCACTTGACTCTAGAGTAGACGTGCAAATTTTATCGATATATTTCTTGAGCTGGAATATAAAACGTATGCAGCGTATACACGAATCTTCATTCACGCTTGCAGAATTAGGCCGCATGCAATTTTTAGAGCAGCTTTATCTTATAATCGAATTAAAGTCTTGAATTTTTATTTTTCAATCGCCAAAATATAGTTCTCTGTGCTTTCATACAATAATTGACACAACGAAATCGTAAACGAAATATTTCTTCTCGGTTTATACAGCCGTACGTAGTTCGATAGCGAAAATGAAAGATCGTAGTAGATTACTAGAGTCAAGTCTCAACTTTTGTTGGTACACAATTTATTGTCCGTAACATTATTACTGGTGAAAGTTTGATGTTTTCAATTTTTTTTTGGTTGCCGTTGAAGAAACAAAATGGACGAAAATTATAATTATTAATTTCAAACTAATTGTGTTTTGATTTTTTTTCGTTTTTGGCATACATATGTTATATGTTCACAGGTACATGACATTTGATAGAGCTGTCAAAACGCATGACAAGAAATGACGTCCACTATTTCTTATGAATCTTGCGCCAAGCCAGGTCAGTGTAAACAAAAGACTTATTCTAACATGTGACCGTTACCCTTTTTTAACTTTCCTGTTTCTCTTTTCAAAGTTAGCCTTTCGTCAAATTAGGAATCAACAGTTGTTGCGATTTGCGAAACATAAGTAGAATGTAGAAACCTATTAAATTTGCTCCTACTTCTCAAATGGCACACCCATATATGTAATTATTGCACTTCAGAATACGGAATTTACTTTTACCGTAGAATTGGTTGTTCGGTCCTAGCAAGGATATAACCCAGACGCCCCCACTAGAATGTAATCCTGCACTGCTTCCTATGACGATGATATCGATGAGTCGGCTGAGGGGCTCTTTTCTGTTATATTTGGGAAAATTTGAATATTGTCTCGAGAATACATTGCTTCGAAAGCAAACTGTATAAGTGAACCTTTACATAAAGTTTCTTTTAAACATTTTTAAAACCTTAATAAAAACAAAGAGCCCCTAAAAATACAAACATAGATAGCATGAAGTACATACATATGACAATCAAACACGAAAATTGTATTTGAGATAAATGCGAGGGAAAAATTTGGCTATTTTCCCGGACAAAGACAAAGCTTTACCGCAATGCAAAACTCAACTGAAGAAGTCATAAATTTTCCATTACGCATCATATAGGTAGGTAGGTACATAGTTTATATTTTAACAAAAGTGTCGGCCTCTTATTTTACATATTTGTGCTGGATTTTATGAGTTTTGTCTTACGTGACTGCAAAAGGAAAATTTATTCCGCTTCCGCAGTGGAAAAATAGGATGCTTGAATAATAATAATTTATTTAAATTACTCCTAGACAGCATAGGTTTATGCAAATAGTAAAACAAAAATTCTAAGTAAATATAAATACATATGTACATATACCCCAACATTCTACGAGTAGTAAAATGCTTTTAGGGCCAGTTTGTTCACAGCTTATCATCTTTAATCCATGATTAGTGGAGCTGGGAAATCCTCAAATGTGTTCGTTGATCAAATTTTTTTTTTTAATTCAAAGTTTGAGTTGCTAATCATGGATTTCACTAATCAGCCAATTTTGGTTGATTAGCGTTGTTTAATTAAAGCCTATGAAAGTCACATTCTAAATTTAAGGCACTGTGAACAAACTGGCCCTTAAGCATAAGCATATTTATTGAACAATGATATCTACAATTTGACTTATAACTAGTTAGATTAGATACGATGCACAGTGTGAAATGTTCACAATTAAGTCAAGAACAAAAGTTGAGCTGTCGAGTACAAAACCGATTTTTATCAGTTCTTAACATTACGGTTGATTCATTTCAGGTAGTAAAAGCTTCATGTTTCCATTATATTTTGTACAGTTAGCTCAAAGCCAAACATCGTGTGAGTAAAACTTTAAAGGCATTTTAAAGCGGATGAGCTGAGCTCTGCTGTTTTTACATGTGTTTAGTGAATGGTAAAATTATTCGATATATTATATCTCTGAAGTTAATAGTACATGCTTAAGTGAGTTATATTAATTTTATTTATTTATTTTTGTTTTTTTAATTAATTTTCACTAGGGTATTAAAAAAACGTCTTTTTTAACTTTCAGACAAAGGTTTTTAATTTTACCTGCGTGTGCCCGCTCTAATTTTTTCATATTTTGATTCTGTGTATACTTTATATAATTAGAATCAAAAGTAAGTTCTTGCAACCTTTTGCAGATCCCATACAAATATTTTTATTTTACAGAAAAATTAATAGGTTGTGTTTTTGAAGTGTGGCACCAAACTGCAAGTAACAAAAAGTTTCGTAAAGTCATCAGATCCACTTCTTTCGTTAAGATTTAAATGTCATGATCTTTCTGAAGAAATAGTTTCAAACTGACTGAATTTCAAATTATTTTCAATTATGTATTTATTTTGTATTTAATAAAGGCTCTCCCAAACCAATGCGAAACATTCGTTGCGGCGAAAAAACATTCGTCACTCAAAATTATTTCATATGTTTCTCCGCCGCGTTGGTGTGGGCACTCTCATATATCACCATGTAAATAAATTTTGACATGCGAATGTTTTTTCGCCGCAACGAATGTTCCGCATTGGTTTGGGAGAGCCTTAACTATGCTTTAGCTAATTTATTTGTAGTTAAAATAAAATTAAAATTAGTTATTAAATTTAAATTAATCTGATATATGTGATCATTTCCACGAAAAAAAAACAAGTACAAAAAAAAATATTATATAAATTTAGACTTAAGTTCCACTAGAATCTGAAAATTTCACACTGTGCGATGATATTAAACATTTATTGGTAGATTGGCACACAGGGGGCCAAATTATATACTATGTCTTAAATTTAAAGGATTATAAAACATAAAATACATGTCAAAAAATTAAATCTAATATCTAAAACTCGGTTGACTTTATTGTCCTCGGGGTGTTCCGTCCCGGTTGTCAAGTTGTGGTTTTGGTGGGGAGATGGGTTGGCATTTAGCCACAGTGATATGCTATGCTGACCCAGTCACGGAAGAACGAAACTAATTGCTCGTTGTCTGTGATGATGTTGTCATCCAGAATCGTACTAAGGTATCTCGGCTCGGGATGTCGCTGCTTAGTGGCCATCCTTCTCATCAGTTGATTTCGGTGACTGTTGGTGAGTCCTACAAGCTACAAGCTTCTTTGCTTGAAGCAGTAGGTACCTGTCGAGGGGAATGATGTTCGCCTCTATGTACAAAATACAGACGCTCATTGCTTTGATGTCTTAGTCGCTAGCAGTCGAAACGTAGTCCGATGCATGACGTAGTAACTTTCTTCTCTTTCTTTTTTAAAAGTCACTTGATGTAAATCAAATATTAATTTACAGGAGATGTTGGCAACCAGTTAGCATAGGCTGATCAGCTGTCATCAGGTAACTACGGCTTTGATGTTCTTCACTTGTAATTTACACTTTCTTTGTTAGTGACGGAGGAAAATCAAATACGTGAAGCTTATGGATAAGGGCTTCAATCCATACGCTTTCGAATGCTTTCTCGACACCCAGAAAGCATCCAACGGTGATACGATGGTTGTTGTGGGCTATGGTGATGTCATGCTGGAACTTCAGGAGCGGATGCAAAGTAGAGTGCTTTTCCCTAAAGCTAAACTGCATGTCCGGAGTAATAAATGTTCTTATATTTTTGTTTTAAAAAAAAATAATTTTTGACTGAGTTCACATTTCATAAATATTGATTTAATATCTGGAGTTTGGCATACAATTTAATTTTGTTATATTTTTTGTTTGTATTTAAGTTTTCAAAATTCACGAAAGTTTAAGGCTTTTGTATATTTCCTCAAATGAAAATCAACTCTAACGACATGGGAATTAAAACATTAATTAACCTTAATATTTCACAAAATCTAGTCAAAATGATAGAATTCGATTTAAGATTAATTTTAAAATTATAAAATCTGAATTTTTATTTGCTTAAATATGAGAAATTTGAGAAAATAAATTGGTCGTAACGATTTGCGGCTACTCGCGTCGAACAAAGTTTTCTTAAAATTCTCTTATTTTAACAATTAAAATGAAAACTTTAGTATCTTAAAATAATCCTCAATTAAGTTGCTGTTGTTGTTCAAAAATTCAATGAAATTGACGGAATAAAGAATGGTCAAGCCTAATAAGCTGACATTCTAGTACCAATAGTACAATAATAACAATAATCCTCAATTATATTTTTTCCATTTTGTCTAGATTTTGTAAAGAATTTAGTTTTATTAATGTTTTAAAATAATAATTTATTCATTCATTCGTCGATCGTTAGTCGCTCTCATGTGTACCTACAGTCTCTTATAGCCAATTTTTGAATGATCAGTTAAAAATTCAGCTATCCGCCAAAGGCTTAAAATAGGAACAAATTTTCGCTATATGTGAAAAAAAAGTACTCTCTGATTTTTAACTTACCATTCAAATAATTGTGTCTTAATCTCACTAACAGTGGTTTATGATAGTCTAAGCTCTAAGGGAACATTTAAAATGTATTCTGCGGGCGATGGCGTTGTTGATGATGTCCTACTCTACTGGTCTCTTTCCGAGTGGACGGAAAACAGCATTTGTCCAGCCTGTCCCTAAAAAAGGCGTAGCTACTTCACCCTTTAACTATCGACCAATTGCACTTAAGTCCCTTCTTTCCAAGGCCATGGAAACGCTGATTAATTTCCAGCTCAAGAAATATCTCGAGGAACGAAAGCTTCTTAATGACCGGCAGTACGGCTTTCGTAGCAATAGGTCGGTCCACTGGTGATCTGATGGTATATCTCACCGAACAGTGGAACAAATCTTTACATCGTTTTGGAGAAACTAAGATTATTGCACTTGATATTTCAAAAGCGTTTGATAGAGTTTGGCACCAAGCTCTCTTATCGAAAATGCGTGCATTTGGTGTCAATGAATCTCTTCTTCGTTGGATTAGAAATTACCTTTCGGACCGTTCAATACAAGTTGTATTGGACGGTTTCAAGTCTGAAATCGACAAAATAAATGCTGGTGTGCCCCGGGCTCCGTTTTGTCTCCGACTCTCTTCCTTATTTTTATAAATGATCTTTTGTCTGAAACTTCTAATCCATTAAACTGTTTCACTGACGATAGTACCCTCAGCTTCTCATATTCGTTTACAGATTCTCATCCACGTCCTTCGGATGTGGAACTTGAACGGCAGCGTATGATAAGCTCATTCTGATCTCGACAGTATTGTCCAATGGGGAATCAAAAACCGCGTAGAATTTAATGCTTCTAAGACTCAATGCTGTCTCCTGTCGTTAAAGCGAAACTCACCCCCAATGCCGCTTTCCATGGACGGCACTTGCATCGAAGAAACCGAACAGTTCTCAGTATGTGTGTCACAGACCACCTTTTGTGAAATGACCACATATTTGATGTCGCCAAAAACACTGCTAAGTGTTTAGGTTTTCTCCGTAGATGCAAGAAGTTTTTCTCCCCTTCTGATCTGGCTGTGATCTACAAAGCCTTTTTTTCGTCCAAAACTTGAGTATAATTCTCATGTTTGGGCCGGAGCTCCAAAAACTCAATTGAGTTTGTTGGACAGAATACAAAAAAGAGCTTTAAAAATGATAGGTGAAAGATCAATAACAGAAACAATTACATCTCTCGAACACCGCCGTAATGTTTCGTGTCTTTCTCTATTTTATCGCTATTATTATAATCAGTGTTCTAATGAAATAGCCAGTTGCATTCCTCCCCTTAAAAAAAAAAAATAGAGATCGCAGAAAGAAGCGATTGTCTTCGAAATTTGGAATTAAGCTAGTTCCCCAGATGGAAATTAAGCTTTAAAAAAACCGTTACAACCTTTATGATTAAAGTTATTTCTCGAAAACGGCGATAATGGTTTTGATAAAAAAAAAAATTGGTTGGAAGAAGAAAAAGCTTGCAACAATTTAGAAGAGCCCTAGCACAACCTGAAACAAGTTTTTGAATTTTATTATTCGTAAAAAGGGGACTAGAAAGAGAGGTTTTACTTTAGATTGTTTATTTAGTTTTTCAATTTAATATAAAATCTGTTTTGTTTTAAATATTTTCGTATGACATTATAGAGCAATGAGGAAAATGAAAAATGCATTTTTGCTACCTTGTAAGCGTTTTTTCCAAATATTTTTTGAACCCCATGGCTAACCTACAGCTAATTAACCATATACCAAAATGACGTATGACAGATTACTGTTGAGTTGTTAGACCTGTTGCCAATGAAGAATTGCATTATTTTTTCTTCCGTTTTTGATAAATCTGGATCTAGCAAGATCTTAATGGCCTTATTACAACGTACAGCGTAATAATATCTTCAAAGATGTATGACACTTTACTGTGAGTAGTAAGACAAGCTCCAAATGAAGAATTGGTTAATTGTCGGAGTTTTGAAGCGCCGTATTGTTCGATTCCCATGGTTAAGACCTTTACGCCCAGGGTGTTTGATTTTGACAGCTCGTGGCGGCCTTATTGTTTCTTTTACTTTCTGTCAAAATATCGTCTTTCAATCAGTTACTAAATACAAATCATGATGGTAAGTTACAGCGTCGAGCAACACGTGCAAATGATAATTTGGAGCAGTTGGAAGTTCGTACCAATTTTGGTCGAAAAATCATCTTTAGCGATGAGGCCCATTTTTGGATGAATGGGTACGTTAATAAGCAAAATTGCCGGATCTGCAACGACACCAATCCACGCGAGATGCCAATGCCAATGCATCCAAATAAAGTTACTGTTTGGTGTGGATTTTGGGTTGGAGGCGTCACCGGTCCGTACTTCTTTGAAAATAATGGTGGCCAGGCCATCAACGTCAACGGCGATTGCTATAGGTCGATGATCACCAACTTCTTGTGGCTTGAATTGGATGATCTGGACACCAAAGACATATTATGGTTTCAACAGGTTGGCGCTACGTGCCACGCAGCTCAAGACACAATCGATATTCTGCACGAGCGGTTACATGGCATGGTTATCTCGCGCCGAGGCGACTTGAATTGGCCACCAAGATCGTGTGATTTGACCTTGACCCCCCTTTTTCTTGTAGGGCTTTCTTAAGTCGTAGGTCAACATAATCGATGCCATCGGTCAAATTCAGCCTGATTTATGCGCCAAGGTCATCGAAAACTGGACCTTTCGAATCCCCGCCAACCAGCGAAGCCGCGCTGGCCATTTGAACGATGTTATATTTTACACATAATGTCATTGATAGGGCTCTCAAATAAAGATAAAACGTTATTGATATCCCATATACAACTTGTTTTATTCAATTTTAAAATCGGACCCGCCCTTTCATTAGCTTTTCAGCGATATATGACACATTCATGTTGAGTAGGTAGACCAGCTCCCATACATTTTTGCCCATTCTCCTTTAGTTTGGGTTTAAAATCTTCCATTTCTTATGTTTGTTAATGCTTAATGCTTTCTTACATTTACATATGGGTCAATTAACATTTGGGAACAAATTTGAGATTTTCAATTTTTTTTTGTGGGGGGGGGGGGCAGGTTAAATAGGGACTGTTTTCCTTTAATTTTTTTTGAATGTATGTTTTTTTTCATAATTTGTACATTGGTAAATCTTAGGGATGCTTTTTTAAATAAAGAAATTTTGCAACTTTTGTATTTCGAAAAGGGGGCGGGCCGAAAAATAATGTTGAATTAAAATCGTAAAAAGTGTTTATTTAGTTGTACAATCTTTGCTTACGTTTATTTTTACATTAAATATTGGAACAATTTCATTAAGCTGTGTGTCTATTTGGATCCATTTTTGTATTTCTGGGTTTTTGAAAAGGGGGGCGGTGGGGTGTTTTTTTTTTGAAATTTTGTGTTCTTTTAATATGCATAAAAGTAACGCGATTTTTTAAAGCGTATCGATAGTTTCTAAAAAGAGTTTATTTTTTTTTTAATTTTAAAGTTTTTAAAGGGGGGATTCGGGGTTTAAAAAAGTTGAATGTTCGTTTCTAAAGGATCAGGCTTTTAATTATTTATAAAGGGTCCGCCAAATAACTTTTTTTTCTTTGAAAATGCATCATCAACATCGAGTAAAATAAACAAGATTCTACTTGAAACAACTTTCGGGTTTTTGAATCTTGCAACAAATTAAATATGTTTTTTTTTTTAATTCTTATTCAAAGACACAATATTTTTGCACATTTAATGAAAACAATGATCTTAAAAGAAATAAAAATAAAAGCGCGAGCCATATTTTGCATTTTTTTAAAAAAGTTTCAACGATCATATCTTTGAAAATACACACTTTAAAACTTTATTTTTTTGAAAAACATTGTTATAATCTGAAAAAATTCAAAACAATCGAATTTCGAAAAAGGAGGGGCTAGAATTTTTTTTGAATTTTGCCATAATTTTCAAAATTATGATCACACGAGATCCAAAATCATGGACAAAAAAATAAATAAATTGGGTCGCGCAACGGCTCGTGAAGAACCAGGGCCTAGTGACTAACAACTCGCAACCATTCCTGTGTGCGCGTGTCGACAGGAATGGAGGGGGCCTACAATTTTATGCCGAATTCGAACGGCTAGACGAGAAGCACTTATTCATGACAAGTGATACTCTTGGAGAATTTGTCAATTCCTCGCAGGCAGTAGCCCTGAAAAAAAACTATTAAGTTTTTAGGTGGACGAGGCTGGGAAGTGAACCCAGACCTCCAGGGTGACACTCCATCGCATTCCATCCATTACGCTACAGGCTGCTACTCCAAAATCATGAAACAATGTTCAAAACATCTAGAACAATCTAGAACAACTTTCAAAATTTCAATTTTCGAAAAAACGGTTTTTTGGATCTAAAACCACCATTTTTGAATATTTAAAAAAAAAATCGAACAAACAACTTTAAAAAAAATACAAATTAAAAAACGGGTGGGGGGGGTAAACTTCACGGACTCCCAAAAGCGGACTGTAATTCAGCCAGTGAGTCAGGAATGAGTGTAAACATATAATCTGAAATGTGTTCTATAAATTATTTGAAGAGCCCCTGTCTATCAAAACTTCCATAGACAATATTTGAATTTTTTATACACGAACATACTCGTATACATACATATGCATGTACCTCCTACATACATAGTGTATATTTTTTGTGATCAAACCTTATTATAAGCTAATTTAAAAACAATCAAACAATCAACGTGATGGCCATAAACAAGTAAAATATTTGTGTAAGGTATGTATAAGTACATTGTACATAGGGATAGGTACCCGATTTTGATAAAATGACAACGCAACCAAGTACCTTATATTTTCTCCAATCTTATTAAAAAGTACTTTTTCAACTTTAAATAACTTAAACCCAACTTTTCTGATTAAACAGAGTCCTCTTTACAGGCCTAAATGTCAATGCTTTGTTTATGGCATCAGAATATAAAAATATTCTATTCTTAGCGAAATAAAAAAAGGATATCGTACACTTACATTTTCCAAAAGCAGTAAAGGAACAAAATTAAATTTTCCAACGATTCAATTCAGTTAATAAAGTTTAACAACACCAAGGAAGAACAAAAGATATGACTTAAAGGAATTGCTATTAGATTTTAAGGACAGTACACATTACACACCTCTATATATATTTACATATACACTCACAATCTTGGAGGGCGGATATAATGTTTTGTATTTACAGGAAACGTGCCAAAAGTTGTCTGCCAAAATAATACAAAGTGATGCGATGAATAGTAAAAATATGTCAAACGTTGAATCGTTTCATTATATTAAATTGAGCAAAGTTTAACTTAAATTAGAATAGTATTTGCATTAATCGATATTCGAGGAATTCTTTAGAGATGATAATTGTATAGTGATGATAGTGACGTTTAACATAAAACTTTTTGGTGTGAAGGCTTAATTCCATTGAAATATAGTTGTTTTAAATTGTTTGCAGCCTCACAAGTCGCAAGTCAGATAGATAACCTCACACGAATCCCCTTCTCCATTGATGTAATATACTCTCCAGGAAATGTATGTATACGTTATGAAGGACTAAGAAGGTGTAAGAAATGGAGTTACTGGAAGTTAAGGTATAGGGTGCCTCACTGACCATCATGAACTCTGAATGAATTTCAGGAAACAGGGCCAAAAACGAGACTTCCTTAAAAAAGCTATTCTCCGAGGACTACATATACTTTTCTGGTTCACCCCTCCACTTCTTCATCCTAACACCCTCTCAATAAGTAAGATATGGTGATGCTGATGCCGATTCTGGTCAATTAAGGTGTAAGTGTATTGTAAATATTCTGTTTTTTCATCCGACCATAGATTCATCAAAACTGAATTGTTTCCGGATTGTTGGCCTAACATCGGTACTCCACAGTTCCCCCCAAAAAACAAGTCCAAAGTGGTAAAATTGCAGCTCCGAGGCGGCCAATTGATACATTGTCAAGACGGCTGATAACACGAGCTGGGAATTTAGTGCGCAACAGATCGATCGTGACGTGGGCTGTTTGGCATGGCGTGCCATCCTGCATGAACCATAGGGCGTCCAAATCCATGTCTTAAATTTCAGTAAAAAAAAAATTCGCTTAATATGGTTCTGTAACGCCCACCGTTGACCGAAACGTTGTTCCCCAGCCTCATGGTCCAATGATGCCACCAGCCCACAATCCGCACCAAACCGTCAATTTTTGTGGATGCATTGGCTTCTCGACAGTAACGTGCGGGTTTTTAGAGACCCAAATGCGGCAATTTTGTTAGTTAAGGTCAAAATAAAAAACAATATATAAAATAGGGCCCCTTATGTGCCAAAACAAATTAAAACATCAATGTAATATAATGTAAATTCGATTTAACAGCCAATTTTATATAATTCAGTTCAATAAAATTTAGTATTATATATATATATGTAGTTAGTTAAGGTAGCCGCCGAGATGAAAATGCGCCTCGATAGAAAAGATGATTTTTTGCCGACACTCGTTGTCCAATACAAGCTTGCTCTAAGGCCCAAACTGCCCAACGTTGCTCAAGCGTAAATGATTCATTTCATTCCGCGGAGGTATGATACCTTCTGTAAAGATTTCGAGCCGGAAATAGCTGTCAATGTCAAAATAAACTATGAACTATGAAGCCATTTGATGGCCCACCCTTTATATGTATGCGACATGAAGTTATAAGAAGGTGTAAGAAATGGAGTTAGTGGAAGTTCATGGATAGGGTGCCTCAATGACCATCATGATAGAATTTCGGGATACAGTGGAAAAAACGAGTGTTCATCGAAAAGCTATTCTCCGAGGTCTACTTTTCTGATTCTTGCTAGGCTGGGCTATTAGCGAATTAGTTGAGCCCTCCTCCGCCTCTTCATCCTAACACTCTCTCAATAAGTCAGATATGCTGATGCTGATGCCGATTCTCTTCAAGTGGAACCTCCTTCTCCTTCATGAGTTGTGTGTGTATTGTAAAAATTCTTTTTTTTCATCCCTCGAAACTCCAGAAAACCAGAAATGTTTTATGTTGATTGCTTGTGTTTGCGGGTCTCAAATAAAATGTATGACTGATTCGCACGAACTTGCTCTTATACTGGAATAGATTCTTACTAAGGCCTTATTTATTCAGTCAAGTCTGGGATTTTTTCAGTCAACTTGAGAAATAGTTTTTATTCACTTAAAGTTGACGTTTCCAACTTTTTATTTTCAACTTAACGTTGATCAACTTTGGATTTTCTCAACTCCCCGAAAGAGTAGAAGTTACCGAGCAAACTTGGGATTTTTCTTCATTTCTGTCTATTAATTCATTCATGCTATTCAGCTCTCGACCGATCACCGAAATCAAGCATCGTCGGGTGATTTAGTACTAAGATGGAGACTGCATGAATTTTGTTTTGGTTTCATATTTTTTTTTTTTATTGAAATTTGTTTATAAAAATGGTGCCTTTCCCCCATCAAAAAATAGAACAAGTGTACAAGTTCAATAAACAGATCACTTCAGTATTCTGTTCCATGTTATATGTGGTGCCCGATTACACGATTCGTTTTTCGGTTGTTTCGTCTTTCGTCTTTTTGACAGCTTGGATGAGGGGAGTAGAAATGTAGAGGGAAGGAAGTAACGAAAGCAGGAATGAAAATTTCAAGACTTTTTCTGGTTGAACATTGACGTTTCTGATTTGGCAACTACAATACTCCTCGATGTAAGCAAAAAACGATTTGAACAAAAATTAATGAATGGGAAAATTCTTTTTCGTGATTGAATATACGTAATATACGAGTATATTTGAGAAAGAAGTGATTACAAAATATATTTATTTATTTTTTCTGATTATTTTCACACAAAACAACCCCAAATTTCATGAACGTCAAAATAACGAAAGGAAGAACATCCGTATTATCGCGAACCATGTAATCATGATAGTTGATCGTGCCTGTCAAAAACACGACAGACGAAACGCACGAAAAAACGAACCGTATAATCAGACTCATGGAAAGATTTGCTGGTCTTGTGATGTTTTAGTAGTGGGCGGCGATTTCGCCGCACAAGTGTAAAAACATAGTCATGAGCATCGATCCATTCATGATTCCATTTCACAACAACAGTTTTTACGTTTCATGGAGTTGTTGATCTTTGTTTGGCTTTTCCTGTTTGACCCTACATTATTCTTCTCTGTGAAAATTTGTGTTTCTTACTTTATAATTCCATTTTAGGAAAACAAAATAGTTATAGGAACAAGTTATAGTGTGTGAAAACTCACCTCTTATTGCTAGATATATGTATATTATTTGCTTTAAAAATAAAAGTTGTACCTAATCCGTTTTGTATAGCTTTCAATAAGCTTGGTATTTTTTGGATTCCGCGCTTCATATGGAATGAAAAATCTATTGCAATTATTCGGAAAAATTTTTAAAAATGCAAAATTAATTCTAATGCAAAGCAAAAGTTGGAAATGACGTCTTGTGCGTCATGTGTCACAAATATCCCAAGGATATTTTAGAAACTGCAGGTTGGTCAACTTTTGAATTTCAACTCTGGAGTTCATATTCGAAGTAGTGAATAAAAGCATTTTTCAACTTTCAGTTCAACTACGGATTTAAAGTCAACTTGTAAGTTGGCCAAATTTGGAGTTTTCAGCAAGTTGAGCAATAAATTGGCTCTAAGCATATTAATTGAAAAAAATAATACAATTTGACTTACGAGTACAACTATATATGAAATACGTAATATTTTGCTTGTATTTTTTTAAATGTAAAATTAATGTCAAAAAAAAAACTTTACTGTCCTCGTCCCGGTTGTCAAGTCATGGATTTTGGAGGGATGGGTTGGCATTTAGCCGTTGTCCGTGATTTGATGTAGTCGACCAGGGCTTCGATCGAATTGAGGTATTTCGGCTCGGGTTTTCGCTGCTCTCTGGCAATCCTAATCATCAGTTGATTCGGGCAGCCCCGGATATATGGGCGGCAGCTAACAGAGGCACCGAATGTGAGAACTGCAGACACTTTTCAATAGTCCCATCTTTATTTTTGTAATTTTTGATTAAAATATTGTTCGTATGTACAATAGTGTTTGGCCATTAAGATGATATGCGGGAATAATGCCACCAATATTGGTGAAATTATGAACAGCAACACAAAATCGTTGTATGGCAGCTACTAGTTTTAGATATGGTCTAGTGCTTTCCCAACAGTTTGTATCACAATAAAATTAAAACAAAAAATAATCGAAGAACATGCAACATGCTAAATGCAACATGCAAAATGCTTAAAGTAACATGCTTAATGCAACATTAAACATGCAACTAGCAACATGCATTATGCAACATACAACATGCGACATGCAAAATGCAACATGCACCCTATGCGTGCACGCAAACGTATGCGTTAACGCAAACGTATGCGTTAACGCAAACGTATGCGTCCACGCAAACGTATGCGTCCACGCAAACGTATGCGTTCACGCAAACGTATGCGTCCACGCAAACGTATGCGTCCACGCAAACGTGTGCGTCCCGCAAACGTATTCGTGCACCCAAACGTATGTGTGTACGCAAACGTATGCGTGTACACAAACGTTTACGTGCATGCAAAAGGATGCATGCCCACAAAACTATGCGGGCAGGCAAACGTATGCGTGAAATATATATGAAACGACCACAATAATTAGAGAACCAGGTAAGTTAGACAAAAATAACAGCATTTGCTGCTGATTCTCAGAACAATCTTTATTATGAAGCGCATATTATTTTATGCGGATACCCAACGAAAATTCAGCAGCACGAGGGAACACAAACTTTCTTATTCAATTAACCTATAAATGCAAAAAACATTTAAGTTATTTCACTTAAGTTTGACAAAACATGGACATTATACCCTGATTTGTATAATTATGTATTATGCCTAATTAACATGTTTTGTGTGGGAGAAAAAAATAGTTTTAAAATAGTTTAAGGTATAGTTTGTAATAATAGTTACAAGAGCCGACAGCAAATTTCCAATATTAGTATAGGGGTTTATCGTTTATAGAGGCATATTTTATGCTATCGAAATCAAAAGTCTGGCAGGGTTTTTCTCAGCCTTTGGCGGGGGCGGAGTGTTCAAAATAGAGATTTTCTAAATTTCTTATCAGGGGTATTATCGCACTTCAACAAACTTTTAAAAAATACATCATGATCCTCTGTCCTTTCACCACATACTCAGATTTGGATTATACATCCACTCCCAAAATTTGCTGACGGCTATTAGACTAGAAGTTTTATACTATAAATTATAAAAATGATTAAAATACCAAGTTGTTTTTTAATTTTTCTTGTTGAAAAATAAAACCAGTTCGATCAGTGTAAATTTAGTTCTTAGGCCGATCCAAAAGGTATTAGTATTAAGTATTAAGTTTTCACATAAGGCTGGGTAGATGTTGAAATGAAATAAAACAAGTTGTGTATGAGGTATTAACAAAATTCTTTTTACTTGCTCTATATAGGGCAAGTTTTATTTGGTTTTTATCAAAGCTAACATTACGATGAGGATGAAGTCCAAAAATTGATTGCATTGATCACATCAACACCTTGAGGATCATAATAGAACAATGCGTGGAGTTCCGGTCCCCTCTTCATTTGCTCTTCATCGACTTCGAAAAGGCTTTCGATAGTTTGAATCGAGATTTCATTCGGTCAGCTTTACGAAGGAGAGGAGTACCCGAGATGATTATCGCCATTATGAAGGCTACCTACGAGGGTGCATCGTGTCAAGTCTTACACAACGGAAAGGTATCAGAGGACTTCGATATCCATAGCGGAGTTCGTCAAGGGTGTTTGCTATCTCCACTACTTTTCCTGGTGGTTATAGGGGATGTCCTTCATGCAGCTCTAGCCGAGCAAGCGCGTGGAATTCGATGGACGATGTTTTCGTTCCTGCAACATCTTGATTACGCTGACGATATTTGTTTGCTCTCGCACAACATTATGGATCTTCATCATATGGTGACTAATCTGGAATGCGAGGCAAACAAAGTCGGTTTGAGGATCAACACCGGGAAAACAAAAATCCTCAACATTTCTGAATCTTCTTCTCAAGTTGTCGTTGCGGGACTGC
Source organism: Melangyna quadrimaculata (assembly GCA_949320155.1). NCBI lineage: Eukaryota > Metazoa > Arthropoda > Insecta > Diptera > Syrphidae > Melangyna > Melangyna quadrimaculata. The sequence goes on from OX439483.1 coordinate 187,745,795, forward strand.
AGGTTGAAGCGGTGGACAACTTCCTGTACCTCGGTAGTGTTGTCTCAAAAGACGGCGGTGGTACGGATGAAGATGTTAACTGCCGAATCGACAAAGCTAAAGCTGCTTTCGGCATGCTGTCTAAAGTTTGGAGGAGCAACGTCTACAGTACGAAGACCAAGCTGTGACTGTTCCGGTCGAACGTAGAGTCAGTACTACTATATGGGTATAGTACATGGAAAGTGACCGCCTCTGTCACAAGGAAGCTACAAACTTTCGAAAATAGATGTCTCCGAAACATCCTAAGGATTTTTTGGCCGAACACCATCTCCAACCAAGAACTCCTTCGGAGAACGGACCAAAGTCCTATTGACATCGTTATTAGGAAAAGAAAGTGGCAGTGGATTGGTCACACCCTACGTCGTGGTGCAGACTCTATTGCAAGACATGCAATGGAGTGGGATCCACCCATCCAAGATGGCAGAAGACCTGGAGGCCAGAGAAAATCTTGAAGCAGAACAGTCGACAAGGAATCACAAAAGCTCGGTAAAAGTTGGGGAGAGCTAAAATACATTTCCAGAAACCGAACGAGATGGCGTGTAGCGGTAGTTGACGCCCTGTGCCCCTTAGAGGGGTCAAGGATCTAAGTAAGTAAGTAAGTAAGTCCAAAAAAGTGATTTTTCGTCACGACGTCCGTCGCCACAATGGGGCCGAAGGGACTAAAAGTTGGAATAAAATCAACCAATGAAGCTAGGACCTTGAAATTTGGCAATATTACTTCTGGCATCCATGTTAACAATTTGTTGAAGTTTCTCGGAAACGTCCACTAAAACGCCCACTTTTTCGAAAAGAAAACATTTTAAGCTGCGATAAAAAGCTAGATCGTAAAGGCTAGGGTCGAGGCAAGTAAAAAGTCGTTTTGGAGAGGGGGAGGTCTATTTCCGCTCATTTATGGGGAGAGCTAGTTTTCTAATAAAACTTATTCAAGATAAAAAAAAAGTATTGTAAAAAAAGGAACAAAAAACAACAAGACTTACAATGCTATATATGCTACAGTATTTTATTAAAGTCAGCAAATCAATTCTATTTTTTTTTTAATAAACTTGTTATAGTGAGTAGTTTAAGAATAACACTTAAAATTTTTAAGTTTTTTTTATTTCAAACAAATTTTTATCAAAAATTTAAGCGCATGTCTTAGAGTGGAGAATGGTGCAAGAAAGTAAAATGAGTGTGGTTTTGATGCACTGGAATATTTTATAACGGAGAAGCAGCAAAACATGATCATCTCTTTTGTTTTAGTTTTTGAATTGATTCCAACCTTTCAATACAGGTGACGTCAATATCGGTCTGTTTTTCTGTGCGTCTTTTCCTACTGCTGTACATTGAGCTAGACCCTAAAAGGTTGGACGGATTTGCTTCAAATTTGATGTAAAGCGTTTTTATGTAATTCTTAGAGCTGCTCTAACTATTTTGATTAAACTTCGTACATTTTATTTCTAGACCAGTTATTTGTACAACAGGGGCCTTTAACACAGAACAACAAGTCAACTAGCCAACAATTACTTATTCAATTATATCTGTTCAACAAGTGAAAATCTTTTCTGTAACACAATAAAAACCATAACAATTGTCAATACAAAAATACCCTCCACTTCTTGAATCAGTTGAACAAGTTCAAAAGCGGCTTCATTGTTGGAAGGTATATCAATGTCAATCAAAATACTATCAATAGCGCCGCAAACTTCCGGCATTTCAAATTAAAAAAAAAAAGGTGTTGTATGGTAAGTTGAACTTCTTCTTTCATTCAGTTTCAGGCAAACACGCACTTGTTTTTGATTTTCAATTTCTTTTATTGCAAATGTGACTTCTTTTACACATCGACACACTGGCCTTACTGCTTAACTTTTATTAGTGGGGGAAAGTAATTCGTGAGAGACTTTCGTTAAGATAATCGACAACTTCTAACATTCCACACGAAATTTTGCAATAATCACATGGGTTTCTATTTTAAAGTTAATTCTTTTTTGAAAACTTTTGTCTGCCTTTGGCACTCATTATCACTGTCCACTGATTCAGAATTTAAAAAACGAACATTTTCTAAACAAATATTTTGGCCCTTAAATAAATTTTCAACGATCCTTTGGATGCTATCACTTGATAAACACTATTGCAAGTTTTAATTTTTAACTTGTTGACTTTCAACAAGTCCAAAACTGTGCGTGTTAGTTGCAATTATTTATAAAAAGTTTTTGAATTTCACTTGCTCAACAAGCACTTGTCTTACAGGTCCCTGTTCCTAGGATCTAATTTCTAAAACCTCCAGGAAAATAAACTTATAAAGTTATTTAAAGAACTCAAAACTTTAGCATTATTAAAATTTTTACCGCTGCTTATTAGTTCATACATTAAAGGGTTAGAGATACTTCTTTGTCTTCTTTTTCTTGCATATACCTTACTTGTGTTGAACATTGAACCATAACACAATATGACAACAAATAAACGTAGTAAATTTAATAGCTATTGTTTACTCCACTATCAAAGGTCGCTTCTCCTCAAAACCAATTAATAAAACATCAATATCTACTCTGTCGACAATCAATACTCAAAGCAGCACAATTTGTAAATGATAAGAAATAGTATTTTTTTCGTGGTGATATAAAAACCAATCGAAGTTTCATTCGCTTTAAATTTAAGTTTTATATTTTACAATAAAAGTTTATGCAGATATCTTAGTACCTACCTACATATATTTTTATTTTACAGGAAAGATGACAAAAGTTTGCTTTATACTTGCAAGTTTGTTGCTTAGCGTTGTTTTAGTTGTAGATGCTTCTGAAGTTATTTGTCCATCGGCACAAAATAACACCGACATGGCGGTGCACTTGCCTTCGGAAAAAAGTTGTTCAACTTTTTTCAAATGCGATCGAGGAGTTCCAGTATTGCAAAGATGTCCAGCTGGTTTGCATTTCAATAAATTGACTCAGGTAATAAAATCATAAGAGTTTTACTTTTATGTAAGAAAAATATTTATATTTTACTTAACCAATTTTATTTTCTTGTGACAGGGCTGTGATTTTCCATTCGCTGCTGGATGCAAACTGCAGGAAGAAAATTAATGATTTGATGTTTTTTTTTTTGTTGCCTCATGGTTTGCAATTTTATACTTGTTTGTAAATTCAATATCCCGAACAAGACTGATTCATGCACGTAATACCACTTTCAAGAGGTGATGTCAAATTTGAATTGTTCACTGCTAATTCCACTATTTAAATTTCTTGCTAACGGAATACATTTATTAAGCTATTTATATACGAACAATGTTGTAATAAATGTTGCATTTTTGGTTAATGGTGTCAAAAATTCAGAAATTTAAACGCCAAATGAAGCTTATGAGATGAATATATTTAGATATAAAATAACATATTATATAGGGAACCTATTACTTATTTTGCAACACGCACTGCAAAATTACCCACAGGTTTATTCATATTTGAAGGGGTATAATTTGATCGATTTGCCAAAGCCACACAAACGCAACGGTAGCGATGCGCGACGCGGTGTGATTAACATAATGTCCTTATTAGGTACTAGGTTTGGAAATCACATAACCACAGTGGTATGTGGTTTGTTCCGTTAGGTTTGGATGCATTCAATCAACAGACTACACATTTTGCATCTAAGTTTTAATATTATAATTTGGGAGGAAAATATAATAAAATACTTCATAGATTTGTGTGGTTTCATTCAAAGTCTCTCTCTAAATTACTGGAGAGTGCTAGGACGCCACCTTGGCCCTAGGCTCAATGATAGGAAAATCCCTATGCACACCTCCTCGTGGTAGAGAGTGGGTAGCGCTAACGTTCAGGGGGACCGAATGGATGCCGGGATAAGCGGACAAACCAGCATTGCTGGGCAGGGCACAAACTTGTCCTTGGGTTGGTAAAAAGCTCCCCAAAAGGGGGAGGAACTGCAGGTCGCAGTCAACGGCATGATAGTCGGGTGGCGGAGAAGCCTATCTTTAAAGGCCAACGGCAGCAGCAGGTAGCGTCTGTAACCCATTGTGGGCGGCTACAAAAGGCGTCTTTTTTCCCATAGTGGGCGGTCTCAATGAGTTATGTGTTCAACCATACAAAGGGCGGGTGTGCCTGTTGAACCTGAGCTTATGTATGTTATTAATCGTATCTCAGAAAACACCATGGTGAAATGATATAAGCTATTACATGAATTATGACAACAACTGGTAATGAGTCCCCAAGAGGTAACAATTTTATGGAGAATCCTCCTGCAGCTTCGGCTGCAGTAAACGGCACATCGGATTTGGGGGTGGAGTATCTTTCATGTACCAGCGTCGATCAAGACGCCATAATAATAAATAAATCGGCAACAAATAGTACATGTCTTTTAAGAAATGCAAATGATACTTTTGGCTACCGCATGCGTACGAAAATCGGAGTATGGAACGTTCAATCATTGTACGGCGAAGGAAGGTACGAGAAGTTGGAGCGTGAAATGCTTCGCCTTAAGATCAGTATGCTGGGTATAAGCGAAACTAAGTGGAGAGGAAGAGCTGAATACAGATCTGACACTGGGCAAACGAGAATGCTGTATTCCGGGGAGGGTGAAAGAGAGGGTGAGCAAAGGCTGAATGGAGTTGGAATTATGTTGAACAAAGTAGCGAGACGTTGTCTTATTTCTTGGGTGCCCATATCTGCAAGAATAATGACAGCAAGGTTTCGGTCAAAAATTCGCAACATCACAATTATTCAGTGCTACGCCCGGCCTCCATAAATCAAGCGTCCGAGGAATACAAAACCGCGTTCTATAACCATCTTAGCTCGGTTTACAGAAGTGTTCCAAAGGCTTTTATCATAATCGTCATGGAAGACCTCAATGCCCAAGTCGGAACAGACAATTACGGCCTGGAACGCGTGATGGGAAAAAATGGCATTGGGTCACGGAATGAAAATGGCGTGTTGCTTATCGTTTTTTGTAACACAGATCGTCTTGTACTGACTGGGACTATATTTAAACATAAGGCGTGCAACAAAGTGACATGGTTACGTTCGGATGGTCAAACTGAAAACTAAATTGACCATATCATGATTCAGCAGCGATGGAGGAAGTCAATGTGAGATGTACGAAGTATTAGAAATGCCGATGTGGGAAGCGACCACCCTTTGGTTCTCTTGAGTTTCAAGCTACGAACCGCTGTACAACGACAATCACAGGATGCAGCAAGGAATCCAAAATTCAATACGAATGCTTTAAGTGATCACAATTAAAGGCCTTCCACACTAGCCCACTGTGTATTAATACATGTCAAAAAAGTGGGAACAAATCATGTAGAATAGTGTGGAAACATAATATGAAAGTCCAACCTACACAACCCGACATTCTATCCCACACGATTTGACATGTATTAATACATGGATAATTTTAGGAATGGTTCTATTTCTATCCCACATTCTATAACATTTTTTTTTAAAGGTTAAGGTAATGTATTAATACAAGCAAGTGTGGAAGCAAAATATGAAAAGTCATTTCTTTCACACAAATTTGGCAGTCGCGGGGAATTCTTTCCCACTTTCAATTTGACATGTATTAATACACAGTGGGGTAGTGTGGAAGGGCTATTACCTATCAGCGAACGGTGGTACAGATCTGGACGTAAAAGGTAGAATTAGGAAAGCTCGTGCTGCCTTCGGTGCCCTGTCTCAAATAGGAATTCTATTCAAATCTGCTAACGCACTAAGGGCCAGTTTGTTCACAGCGGGTTAAATTTAGTATGTGACTTTCATAGGCTTTAATAAACTAACGCTTATCAACCAAAATTGGATGATTAGTGAAATCCATGATTAGCAACTCATACTTTGAATTTTGTAAACAAAATTTAATCAAGAAACATATTTGAGGATTTCCCAGCTCCACTAATCATGGATTAAAGATAATCAGCTGTGAACAAACTGGCCCTAAGTTGAGGTTCTTCGAATCCAACGTAAATTCGGGCTCCTTTATGCTTGCGAAACCTGGAAAGTCTCGGCTACCAACTCGAGGAAACTGCAGGCTTTTGTAAATCGCTGTCTAAGTCACATCCTGAAGATTCGCTGGCCACAAATTATTTCGACAAGACAAGATCGGCTGGACGTCGACATAAGAAAGCAGAAATGGCAATGGATTGGTCCTTTGAATGGAATCCTCAGGGTGCACGGCAGGTTGGAAGACCAAGAACAACATAGAAATCAAAAGTTTTAGCAGAAGCAAATACCCAGAGAAAGACGTGTCCACAGTTAAAATATCTAGCTGCAGACCGTGAAGAATGGCGACGATTTGTTGGAGCTCTATGCCCCGATCGGGGTTACAGGAATTGATGATGATGATTATGATAAATTGAAAAAGCTAGAATAAACTATTTAAAATATCTGTGAGCTCAAAAATAAGTATGACATTTGATTTGATTTTAGTAACAGAATTCGTTAAGAGTGGTTTTCTTAAACATTCACCCCGATTACAAAATTCGTATTATTAAGTCGTATTTGGTCGTATATTGGGCTTGTGGCTTCCTTAATGGTAATTTCATCTTTTTTGATGCACGGCTTTTGAGAATTTACGAATAGACCAATTGCGATGCTGGTATTTAAAGTAAACACTATATATGATCATTAAAACACATAGCGCAAAGAACAGTTTGTGTTCTTTTCGAACAAATTTTGTTCTTTTCGCCATGTCAACTGATAATTATGTTGTTAAGTTTAAATACCAGCATCGTAATTGGTCTATTTGTAAATTCTCAAAAGCCTTGCATCAAAAAAGATGAAATTTTATACATGCCTAACATACGACCAAACACGACTCAATAATACTTATTTCGTAATTAGGGTGGGTAATTTCATATAGCAGTGTTTTTCAAACATTGGGTCGCGACCCTCTAGGTGTCGTGTTCACAAGCCGGTAATTGAGGTACTTTATTGTTGTTATAACGTCTATTTTTTTCGTACCTTGCTTGCACCGCTTCCACTTGTACCGGATGTGCAAGGCGGTGCGGCGGTAATCTTTTGAGAATTTTTTTATTTTCACTCTTAAATATATTTCCCGACAGGTTATACACAAAACGTAGTTGTTTGATCAATAGACGTTTTTTTTTTAGAGAGTAGAAATTCAGCAAATTAATTAGCCTCCGTATGGTACTCTCAAATAATTGTAAACAATTTTCGAAAAAGGAAAAAACTCTCAGGGAAATAGGTAGATATCGTAAATCTATTTCCGGTAGAAAATTGATGCTATTTCCCTGGAAAAAAAACTTGCCTCAATTTAGTTGGAGAATTTTCAAAATAGAAGCATATTAATACCTATTTTTGTAAGATTTATAATTTTTAACTTGGTCAAGCATCAACATCAGATTTAAAATAAAAATCGCAATACGTTGACGGAGAAGTCTATCGGTATTGGTAAGTTTGGCTATACCTACGTCCAGTCTACAACAAGCTAGACTCAAAACAGCCAGATCGACTTGCTTTAAATTTAGTTTTTAAGTTTTAATGTGATTCCTTTAGTGGAGAAACAAATTTTGGAACACACTTTCGGGTTATTTCCCACTTATGTATAAAGTAACACAGTTTTGCACACAGAGAAATAAAAAAAAGATTTAAAAAAATAGATGAAAAATGTTTTCTTTTAACTTTTGACACTTTTTGCTCTTTCCTATAACACGAGAATTGTATTTATAATGCAAAATACGCCCTTTTCACCACAAATGGTTCAAATATTTAACTAGATTTCAGAAAATAATTTACAAACTTAGACAAATAAATTATTTCATAAAATAATTATCTCAGTGTATTTCGAAACTGGTTCGAAGTATGTAAATTCCGCGGGAGATTCAAGTCGGGGAAGATTGGCGATAGGAGTATTCGACTTCCGGGAAAAGATAAATCCGGGGGAGAACAAATTCTCCCGGAGTTACCAATAAGGCTGATGTCAAATACTCATGTATTTGAGGTACAACAAAAACGTATTCAGCGTACGCAATAGTTATCCGCAAATTTATCAAAGAAAGACATCTCAAATAAACTGACATGCAGCATTATTTGTTTAAATTCTCATTTTCCACTTCTTTTCACTAAAATATTACCACAATTTTTTCAAAACTAAAGAATTCTTAACAATACAAAAAAACTTTTGCTTACTGCTTTTTCTGTCAAAATAAGTGTAATAAATGCATCCAAAAAATTATTAATGGCAGTTTGCTCAGTTTACTTATCGAATGAACTAAGGAACTTCCTTCTTTGTAAACATTTTCACGTTTGGATTTTGGAAATTATGACTTTGCATCAAATGCGCATCTGATGCAAATCAGCCAAACTGTTAATAAGGTATTGAAAGAAAAAATAACTTAATTCTGTGCGTCCTTTTTTAAATTTCAAAGCGGAAACATATTCTCGTCAAACTTTATGTTGAACTGCGTGAAATCCGATAACAGATCAAAATTTAATCAAAAAAATCACTTTAATTTGATTTCACTAAATTAGCTGACGTTATTTAATAAAACTTAACAAATGGAACTTACTGAAATTTATAAATACAAAATTTCAACAATGCGTCTCGAAACCCGATTTGTTTCATCATCAGCACTGCACTACTGAAGCTGTTGCTGTAGTGTCATATTCTCATATTTTTTATATTTCAAAAAAATTTATTTTGCAAATTGAAAAAAGTACGTATACGCCAGAGTGTACGTAATAAAATAAATTGGGTGGCGCAACATAGCTTGTGATGAACCAGGGCCTAGTGAATTACAACTCTCAACCATTCCTGTGTGTGCGTGTCGAAAGGAATGTAGGGGACCTGCACAATGCCTAATCCGAAAGCACTACCCATTACGCTCGGGCTACTACAGAGTGTACGTAATCTTAGTTTAATTTATGTAATTTAGAAATTCATTATTTAATATTTTAATGGAGACAAAATTTGGTTAAACAAAGAAAAGTAAGTAGTGTAGTGTAATGTTTGTTTAATGAATTGCAGGTTTACTGTTGAAAAGGTAGAGACAAAAGAGGCTGAGTGCGACTTACACTAGTAACTTCTTCAGAGGTTTGATTACCTTTTAGACTTTATTATCGAGAAAAATCTAGATATATTTAACGTAGGGAATACTCCTTCTTTTGTTACTAGAAACAGAAAAGAGGTTTTAGACTTAACGTTCGGCACTCCGAACATAGGTTGCTTACTAAGGGATTGGAGAGTCTCCAACGAACCCTCGATGTCTGACCACAGAATAATAGTGTTGAGCTTAGAGGTCCTTCTCACAGAGAATATCTCTGGAAGGAACCCAAAGAAAACAAACTAGAACCTTTATAAAACGTTCTTAAAACAAACCTTATACATATAGGTCCAGCAGAAACGACAAATAGTCACTTTGAACTAGAACATATTGTGAGCGAATTTAGTGGGGCTATAAATGAGGCATATGAACTCAGTTGCCCTCTTAAACCACAAAGAAAGCAAGTTGATGCTCCATGGTGGAACAAAAATCTTTCAAAGCTAAGATCCAAGGTTAGAAAACTTTTCAATGAGGCAAAAAGAACTAGGGAGTTGTATAATTACACTACTGAGTTAACTAAATATAACAGGGAAATAAGGAAAGCCAAGAGAAATAGCTTTGTGGTTTTCTGTGAGGGAATTACGCCTCTACCCCTGCTGCAGCAAGGCTGCACAAAGCTCTAGCTAAAGAGAAGGCTCTGACTTCTCTAGCACTTCGGAAGCCTGATGACAGCTTTACGGAAGATGAGGAGCAAAGGTCCACTCTGCTACTAAATACTCATTTTCCGGGTAGTTTTCCAATGGCTGGAAGTACAATAGAGAGAATACCTCTCAAACCTAACCGGGAAGACTGGAAGATAGCTTCAACTATCTGCTCAGGACAAAGGATTGAATGGGCAATCAGTACCTTTCAAGCTTTTAAGTCACCGGATGTAGACGGTATTTTTCCAGCCCTTTTACAAAAAGGGAAAGAGGAATTAATGCCTTACCTTATTAGCATACTTCGAAGTAGCATTGCACTTGGGCATATACCAAGTCTATGGAGAAGAGCTTAAGTCATATTTATTCCCAAGATTGGGAAAAAAGATACAACACATCCAAAATCATTTAGGCCGATAAGTTTAACATCTTTTTTAGACTTTGGAAAAGGTAATTGATAACTTCATTAGATCGGAAGTATTAATAAAAATGCCTCTTAACCATCGCCAGCATGCATATAGGGCGGGCAGATCTACCGAGACCGCCCTTAATGAGCTCACAAATACTGTGAATATAGCCCTAGATGCCAAAGAAACGGCCTTATATGCCTTCTTAGACATTGATGGTGCCTTTGACAACGCCTCGCATGAGGCAGTCAATATAGCACTCGTTAGGAAATGCGTACCCATCACTATAATCAGATGGATAGGTGAGATGCTAGGCACAAGAACGGCGGAAGCACACGCAGGGCAAAAGATTCCGAAAATCATCACAACAAAAGGATGTCCGCAGGGAGGGGTACTGTCACCCTTGCTGTGGAGTCTTGTAGTTAATGAACTACTCGAAAGTCTTACTTCTCAAGGCATACGCTGCAGTGACTTTGCCGATGACATTGTTTTAATAGCCTTAGGGAAGTTTGAAGAAACCCTTTGTGATATAATCCAAAGAGGACTGACAATTACTAGGAAATGGAGCCTTTCGGTAGGACTAAACATAAACCCTACGAAGACAACTATCATACCATTTACTAAGAAAAGACTTCTGCCACGCATGAAAACTATCAGGTTAGCTGGTGAAGTAATTGATACCCAGAAGGAGGTAACATATCTGGGAATAACACTAGATAGCAAACTACTCTGGAACAAACATGTCGATATAACTGTCGGGAAAGCCACAAAAGCCCTTATGATATGCAAGAGGCTTGCAGGGAAATCATGGGGTTGCAAACCAAACATCATTAGATGGATGTACACCATGATGGTAAGACCCATCATTACCTATGGTGCGGTTGCATGGCACAAAAGAACCGAATTAGCAACAACTAGGAAATCACTAGACAAAATTCAAAGGCTCTCTTGCATATGCATTACTGGAGCAACGAGAACTTGTCGCACTGCAGCAATGGAGGTTATCCTTCACCTAACCCCACTTTATGTGGTGGTAGAAAGCGCAGCAAAGGGAGCCATCCTAAGATTCGCCAAGGAAGGTACTGGGAAGGGTAAATGTATAGGAATTAGAGAAAGGGAATCCATTTCCTGGTCCTCAGTATCGAAATTACTTGACATTCCAAGAGATGGCATGAATAAAAAGTACAACTTCGATAAAAAAAATTCAGAACGGAGTTAAGTAGCAACAAAGAGTGGGTAAGCGAAACAATAAACTACTCTCTCAATGCAAATTCCATCAAATGGTACACAGATGGATCGAGAACTTCTCAAGGGACGGGTGCAGGAATTTTTGGGCCAAGAACCAAACTTTCTCTGTCGATGGGACAGTCCACTAGCATTTTCCAAGCGGAGGTAAATGCCATAGGAAAATGTGCCGAACGAAATCTCGAAAGAAAATACCGTAACCAAAACATTGCCATTATGTCGGACCTGAACTTCTATGCCATTAGTTCAAAGCTGGTATGGGAGTGCGTGGATAGGTTAAACGACCTTGGCAAAAATAATAATGTTACACTTCATTGGGTACCTGGGCACGTAGGTGTCCAGGGTAATGAAGAGGCAGACTCCTTGGTAAAAATAGGAGCAACGACACCCTTACCGGGTCCTGAGCCCTATTGTGGTCTAGGAGAAAATGTGATTAAAAATAAAATCAAAACAGAAGAGGAGGCCAAAAGATCCAAATTATGGACAGAACTCCCCCACCTGAGGCAAGCGAAACTACTTCTTGGGAGCTACAACCAAGAACGCTTTGCATCCTGTATAGGCTTAAGCAGGAATAACCTCAGAATAATAACAGGTTTCCTCACTGGTCACTGCAAACTAAAAAGACACCTAAGTATTCTTGAGCTGGTGAGTAGTGCCACATGCAGATTCTGCGACACTCATGAGGAAACACCTGACCACATATTAGGTAAATGCGATGCACTCGTGCAACAAAGACATAGGTGTCTGGGACGTCACCACATAGAAGAGAGCGAACTACCATCTCTAAAAGTTCTCCAAATACTCAAGTTTCTCAAAGAAACAAACTTGGAGAAAGAGCTATAGAATGAGCGATCTCATCTAGCCCTAGACGGGGGCACAATAGATCTTTAGGTCGCAGTGTACTTAAACAGTCATTCATAGTAACTTCCCATTGGTGCCCTTGAAAACCTTATAAATGTACTTTTACATATTTGCATTAAAAAAAATTCCAATATGAGGTGTTATTTTGAATAGCCCGCTATTTCGGTAGTTGTCACTTTTTTAATAATTTTTTAACAAGAAGAAACTACGCCATTAATAAGAATGGAACGATACACGCTTCAACAACGCATTTAAATTATTAAAATTCACTATAAAATGGTGAAAATTTGGCAGAGACTGTTCGTAAAACTAAAACATTTTTTGGTCGTCGTGAAGCACCTTGTCGGCCCGCAATTCAGAAATGGGTGGAAAAATTTGATCTGTTGGGACAAGTTAGCGATGTGAAGAATAAAACTGAGAATTGTTAATTAACTGAAATTATTTTTTTTGGAAATAATAACAAATGAAGTTGTTAAAGTCCAATTGAAGAGGTATAATTTAAAACAACCTCAAAAATTCAACCGTTTTTTGCACTTCGTTGACATTTTTAGTAATGTTTCACTCGGCCCTGGAAAATAAAAGCTTGGATTCATCATAAGGACAACATCAAACAAACAGACAATCACTCAAAAATCTACCATGTTCAACGCATGGCGATATTTTCACGTCTACTGTGCTAACGACTAGTAAAAATGCTAGTTGTCTCAATATGCAATTTATAAAGACAAAAACCCTACATTGGATGTGCATGATCAGGTGACCTCGTGGCGCAATGCGTAGTGCATAGGCTTCAGAGGTAGCTAGTCTAGGTTCGATTCCAATTGACGGCACGAATAATTTATAAATTTAAATTGAACATAAAGACTAAGCACCACTAATAAGGAATCCGATGATTGGTGTGGCAGCCATGAAATTGCAATAATTCCAGCCAAATACAATGGTGGTAGCCCACTCAAGTGGTTGTTGAACATTCAAACATTCATAAACTTTTGTTTTTGTTAAATTTACTCTAAGATTGCAGATTTTTACCAATAACTTGCTATTAGATCTAGATACAATTACAAGTTATACCAATTTGAAATCCGCATTTAACGCGCATTTTTTTATACCAGAGATGATTTAACTTTTTCAAAAATTATTTTTGTTCGCATTTTGCATTGAAAATCAAAGTTATATAATTTTTGTCTCTAAGAAGTCAAACAGTTATAATTTTCTTCTACCAATATTTTGGCCCAATTAATGTAGCTTCGAAAAAAAAAAAACGTTGGAATTCATTCACTTGTAGTCATGGTATTTAAAAATGTAAAGTAAGTTAAATAATAATGCACTGAACAAAAAAATGCATATATGTATATTTATTGTGGTTGGGATAGAACTTTTTTTATCAGTTTTCAGGACGGTCATAAAGTCTTCTATGATGCATTTCAGGGTTATCCATTACTTACGGGGCACCCTGTATGTAGGTTCGGCTAAATGAAAACAATCATATGGAAAGGGTGTTCTTTATACCCTCCTCAGATGAGAGGGGTAATTTTCTGTATGACTAAAATTCTGTGAATTACTCAAAAATTGATCATTATCTGTATGAATTATTCTGTATTCCATTATTCTATAAATCTATAATTCTGTATTCCAAAATTCTGTATTTTCAGAATTCTACATATCCAGAATCCTGTATTAAAATTCTGAAAAATTTAAAATACTGTATTGTTATGTTGTACACTTTTGTTTTGAACAAACAATAAAACATGTTTGGCAATAAGTGTAAGAAAATCTTGCACAATCAAATATAGGAGTGTTGAAACGTGATACGTTACTTTTCATTTCTTGTCTTGTCTTTATTAAATAACTTACAAAAATATATTTCAAAAAAAAAAAAAAACTTAGTTTGGAAATACTTCTTATAAGTAGATACATGTACTATACATGTAAAGAAAAAGAAATTTAAATATTAAAATTGCTTTGGTTTTAAGTGGGTATACTATACATAAGCGTATTTTGTGAGTTGCGAAATAAATGTTAATATTTTTATATATACCTACGGAATTATGAAATACAAAATTATAGATTTACAGTGTTTTAAAAAACAGAATATTGGATTTACAGAACTTTTAAATACAGAATTATGTATTTACACTATTTAAAAAAAAGGATTGCAGAATTTTGGCACCTACAGAATTATGACGCCAACGCTAACTTTCTATAAATGCATAAATTGTCACATATGTACATATGTATAAGTTCTTATGTTAAATTTACGCAAATAAATGACTTTTTTACCAAATGGGCTTGAGTTCAGCTATTCCAACTTTCTGTATTTAAGACAATCTTTAACAGAACAAATTGCATTAGTTATTAAAATAAAATCAATATCTTCGACACTTATAGCAGGAGCAGGTAAGTAAAAGCGAGAGTATTTTGTAAAAGAAAAGTAAACAAAGTAAGTCCTCACTTATTCTTGTCTTTGACAAGAATTAAAGTACTATTTTCATTGCACAGAGTCGGGTAATTAAAAATAATAAATTGCAACCGAGCATATAAAACTGAATCTCCAAGTGCTTGTCAATGGTTCTTACATTTAATTGCGTGGTTTACTTTTATGAACAGCAAAGAGATAAAATACTAATTGAAATTCATGTTGAATTATCTTTTTATTATTATTCTAATTGAAGTGAAGAAGACCGAAATTAGGGAGAGTAAATGGATTTTTCTTAAAGAATGAAATGCCGGCAGAATCTTCAATTCATTTTGAAATATGGAATTTTTGGAAACAAATTTTGGGATATAACTTTTTAAATTCAAACATTTAAATATTTGTGACAACAAAACATTGATGTCACTAAAACCGTTATCTTCAGAAAAAAAACCGATAGGAATTGAATTTTAATTGAATTTTGTTTTCTTTGTAAAATATAATACAAGTACATACCTACCTATGGACATTAATAGGGGAGGCTAAAAAAGGCTATTATTCAAGAACCCGGAGAAAGTGATCCGATTTTGAGGATTTTTTTTTTTTAATGTAGGGAATTGAAATTAGAAAAAAGTTTACAAATCAAAAATCGACGCTCTCCAGGTTTTTTTAAACTCAAAAAACCAAAATTTTCAACAAAAAAAAAATTATATCTATAAATCTTAAACTAATAAATATCACATAGATTATAGAAAGGTTTTTTGAAGTTATATTACAAAAGTCCAAAACCAAAAACCCGCAGTAAAACCCGATTTTAGACAAAAGAATAGGATATGACAGCTAAAAAATGTTAATACAGTAGATTACGGATATAAGAAAGTCTCCGATAAGAAAAACACGCTTATAAGACGGACATTCCAAAACACCATGCACATTCCCATAAAGATACGTGTTAAATAAACGTTATTGACACCGGGTAAGTGGCTTTCCACGCCACCTGCATCTCATGCACTTAAGCTTCAAAAGGCGATAGAATTATTTTCAATTTGACGTTCCATGTATTTCCCATAAGAGAAAACGTAAAAAGCGCCGGATGAAAATTAGTTTTACCAAATTATTTTATATCAACGGGTATCCATAATATGATTGAAATAGAATCAAAAAATGTGTAAGCTTATAAATCAAACCGAAAATATATTAAAATAGATAGCTAAAATGCTTTGCTTTGTAGATGAAAAATGTAAACAAACCACGTTTACAACCAGAACCAACAACAAAAATACTCGATTAGAAAAAGAGAAAGGCAGAGGCGTAGTGTTTGCTCGTAAAATTAAGTTAATTGAATAAAAATCTTCTTGTGAAGCAATTGTTAAAAAAAATATTTTCCAATTGTCTATTTACACATTTGTTTCTTGGTTTACAAAAGAGGCAAGGTATGAATGAAGGTCATGCTGGATCACTCTTAATTAGTTCTATTTTTAAGAAGAGTTTACTTTAAAAGAGTGCTTACCTTTTTTTTATATGGAGGATAATAAAATTATTCTTAGAAAGAAACTTTCGTGGTCGGATAAAACAAACGAACACAGGGAAATCAAATGATGCCCCTATAATTTATATTAACTTTATATTAACCTGCGCGTAACTAATACAAAAAAAAAATGAAGATTTATATCACTTAAGTGCATTATAGGTGACTCCTTTTGATAATTTGGAAAACTAATTTTCGTTGGCTTGTTACATTTACTTAAGTGAGCACTTTTGACTCTTATAATTCTATTTTTACGAAAGCAAAAGTGAACGAAATTAATCGAAAAATAGAAAACCGCAATTATTGGTGCAACACATAATTTCCTGGTATTATCTTTTTTTCTTACGATCACTAAAGTGGACATTTAACATTTCTACTTCATTCTTTACTTATAATAAAAAGGAAAATTAATGTTTTATTAAAATCCATAAGAAACTCTAGCCCCCTAAACTACTACCTACCTACGCACATGATATCGTTCTGACTGACGCCTTGCATCCATTTTGGAAAACAACAACAAAAAAGCACGTTTGTTTACATATTTCATCTGCAAAATAAAGCAAATTAGTAATAAGTTTCGATATATTTTACGTTTGATTTGCAAACTAGCATGTTTAATTATTCTATTGCAATTAGAATATAAACAACCGTTCATATAAAATTAATTTGTTTAAATAATGTTTCTTCGAGCTGTTTTTGTTTTTCTCTTATGGGAAATGCATTGAACGTCAAATGGAAAAGAGATCTATCTCGTTTGTTAGTTTCACCCGCTGGCTACTAGGTGCGTGACTCCATGTGCCAATAAGAAAAACACTGATTTAAGAAACTTATTCTGATACAAATTCCGTTCACTACATAGAATTAAACTTTTATAAGAAATTGTCCCGTGCAAACTTTCAAATGATGCGCCGTTTAATTTTCACAAAATTTCACCCACCATTATTGAATGGCCAAAGAAATGACAGAAAGAAAAAATCAGCGAGAAAGAAAAAAGCGTTAAATGGCAAATCAATGATCAATTTTCAACTATATTTGGCAGATATATAAGATATATAGAAAGACATATTGGGTTCAACGTCACAGTTGTATTTGATGGTTATGGGAAGGAAACTACAAAAATTGCAGAAAGAAAACGTCGATCTTTAAAAAACTCTTTTTTGTCCAATAAAGATAATAAGGCTAGACTTATCAGTAAACCGATCCCACATCTGGAGAATAATGATATAACAAAACAAGCGGATGCTGATAGATTAATCGTTTTCTTCAAAAACAAAAAGGAGCTGCATTTAAAAAAAAGTATATCTTCAGATTCAATTATGGTAATTGCTTATCACCAGTTGAATGGGATGGAAGTTAAATAACGTTCTTATACCAAATCCCATGAACCAGTCACCTGCTCCGGAAAACGTATTAAAAAATAATATTCTGTCGATGTAAATCTGGCTGTGGAGGGAATTACGGTTGTCGAAAAACAGGGCTTTTCTGTACGCAAGCTTGTACAGCATGTAGTGGTGATAGCTGTAGTAAACTGTCGGCCTAATATAAATTTCGAAAAAAATGAAATAGAAGAGGAAGACACATTATGTAAATAATGTATTGAAAGTGTGCCTAGGTGCCTAACTATGTACCAATACAGACAAAATACGGGTTTACTGTACTTGATTTTGAACTTTTATATTTAAAATAACATATAATAATATTTATTTTGAATTAAATTTAAAATATTTATCTTTAAAATTGGTTTCATCGCATGTGAATATAAAAGTGTTTTATTTTACTTGGTTTTGAACTTAAGTTTTAAATACAAATGAAAAAAAACCTTTGGAGTGTTTTCTTTTTTAGTTTAAATATATTTTAAAAACAAAATACAAAAATATTTTTTTTTTAAATTTTCCATTTTTGAGTTTTAAAAATTGTCTGTGGAGAATGTCGATTTTTGAATTGTAAACTTTTTTCTAATTTCGATTCCCTATATTTAAAAAAAAAATCATCGAAATCGGAGCAGTTATAAACTATAACCACTATAAATTTGTAAATAAATACAACGAATCTTAAAGTTTTTCAATTATTGAAATTCCCTAATATGATTTGTTTGCTTGCTGAGTCAGAAAAATGGGAAAATCCAAAAATTGATCATTAACACTTATCAACTGTTTGCCTTGACCCAATTTCGCTATACAACATGCGCAAATTGATTGTTAAGACACAACGTAGAAAACCGTCAAACGATGAGTGAAGGTCGTCGCCGTCGATGGCAAGAAATTATAGTTTACCTGAAGTAAGATTCATCAAAACGCAAAAAAATACACTGAACAAAAAAATTTACATATCTTTTCTTGTGGTTGAGATAAAACTTTTTTATCAGTTCCTTGGACCGTCATAAAGTCTATACTATTATGCCGGATTTACACGAATGACAAAAGTGTCATAAAATCTGTCATTATAATGACAAAATAATGACAAAATCAATTAATTTATGACATGCATTTACACAAGACAAAATAATGACTGATAATGACAATTTTGTCATAAAAGAATGAGCAAGTTCATTTTTTCTTCCATTTTGTCATAATTTTGAAAATGATGTCATTGTGCGTTTACACGATGTCATTTTTATGACAATTTTTATGACTAGTTTTGAATGTCATTATTTTTATGACAAAAATTATGACAAATATGAAAACCATTTACACGAAAATGACAAAAATGACAAGAAAATGACAGAAATAATGATATTTTGTCATTCGTGTAAATCCGGCATTAGGCTTCATCAACTGTCAACTCTCTAATTAGGTATTTTGATTTCTGATTTTTTTAAGAAATATATATAAACTTGTGCACACGAACGTTAATCATTGGAGCCGTGTTTTAAACAAATAATTATTTGTATTTGTAAAAATATTGAAATATTTTTAAGAAAAACAAATTTTGTAGGTACGCTAATTTTAAATATTTATAATGTGCAGGTAAAAATTAAATTTTGAAAATATATCACATCAACCTGTTTTTGAAATATCGAATTTTCAAAAAATAATCCCTTTTTTTATTTCATAGGCAACTTATTATTTTTTGTTATTTTATAATTGCTATGCAATGTTAATAGCTCTTCTAAACCGACACCTTATTGCAAAAAAAACAACACACGAAAATACTTATTTCGATGGTTTTTTTTTTTGCAAGCAAGGTGTCCTTATAATAGATATATATTTCTCACTTTTGTACTTCTTGGAAAAAGTTGGTGATTGTAGCTATGCCGCATTTACACGAATGGCAAAACTGTCATAAGATCTGTCATTAAAATTGTGAATAATGAAAAAATTAATTATTTTAATTAATTTATGACATGCATATACACGAAGACAAAATAATCACCCCGATTACAGAATCCTATGAATGGTCTGCGGATGACTTCCGACAACCTTGTTCAGTTTTTTTCTATTAGAATCCGCTGTAAAAAAAAACTGCATGAATGTCGGTAACGTAGTTTGAAAAGCCAATCCGCGCTCTGTTCAAAGTTTGGCGTTTCAAGTACGTGTGAGTTTTTATTCTGGTTTTTGTTGGTTGGAAAAGATAAAAGTAGTTGTGAAAGGCTAATGAATGACATGACATAATTTGCCCAGTGAGTAAAAACGCACTGTTTGTTGATTGGATTGTGACTGTAATGTGGGACATCTGTATGGCACATACGAAACTGACAGACTGAACAAATCGTTTGAGTTTTGAAAAAGTACCACGAAGAAATCAGTTGATAGAGATTTTTATATTTTTATTTCCTGACAAATCTCATGTACCTCCCACGCCACTCCCTTAAGTCCCGATTTAAGGCTTAAGCCTTATCCAAATCTGTGTCGTGTGTTGTGTTGTGGAGTTGTGTGTCGCTGTCATTCCATATATTTTATGCGCCACACTGCAACAACACACGAGACAAATATGGTTCTACGCATATGAAATACATTGTAGCGATAGCGACACACGACTCCACAACACAACACACGACACAGATGTGGGTCAGGCTTTAGCTACATAGGCCTACTCTTGTACAAAAGTACAAAAGTGAGAAATAGATTTCTATTCTGAAAACACCTGCTTGCAAAAAAACAACGAAAAATATTGTGCATGGTGGTTTAATTTATGTGTCAGAACAATTTTCGTGTGTTTTTTTGCAAGCACGTTTCTTTAGCGAGCATTTTAATTTCTCAAGTTTGTACTTTTGTACAAAAGTAGGTCTATGTAGTTAAGGCCTTATATCGACCGATTTTTGCAGTGCCGATTTTGTATAGTTGTTGTAATTAAATGAGATTGTGAGATAAAAACGACCTGCTCCATGCCTATTATACATCTACACCCGTATTCATAAAGAAAAAATAGTTATTTTAGCTCCCGTGTTTAGAAAAACTACACCATGGAATGAGAATTTTCTGGGCTCTAACTAAATGCAATTGGTTACTGCTCAATTTGACTCTGGAACATTCTTACTCCATGGTGTAGTTTTCCTAAACACGGGGGTTTAAATTACTATTTTTTCTTTATGAATAAGGGTACTAATATTCTCAAACGATTACAACAAAAACAACAAATCGGCACTAGAAAATTCGGTCAGTGTAAAGACTCTCCCAAACGAATGTGGAACATTCGTTGCGGCGAAGAAACATTCGCATTTTACATGGTGATATATGAGAGTTCCCACACCAACGCGGCGGAGAAACATATGAATTAATTTTGACTGACGAATGTTTCTTCGCCGCAACGAATGTTTCGCATTGGTTTGGGAGAGCCTTAAAGGTTAGACCGCACGCAACTGCAGCGGAACTACACTTCACGACGTGGAAAAAAATTATTTGTATGAAATTGTATGAGCTATATCGCACTAAGCGGCAACTGAAATTCATAAAATTTCATACAACTTATTTTGAATCGCAGTTCCGCTGCAGTGCAGTTCCGCCTAGTGCGGTCTAACCTTAAATCAGAACTAAGACAGCTTTCACACAAGGAAACTGAGTTGCCAGAAACTGGCTAGTTTGTAGGCGAGATGTGAGTTTGGTAGAGGATCTCAAGGTGGCTGGTTGTGCCTTCTGCACAGCCATGCCGATACAGTTTTAAATAAAACAGTGATTCGTTAATTATCTTAAAATAACTATACCCAAAAACCCACGATGGAATCTCCTTGCGGGGAGGAGGTTTTCTATCCTGGTAAACCGGAGTTCATACTCCAGCAACCGACTAGTTCCCAGAACTAATTATTATTGGACACTGTTTCTCCGTTTCCCGTTAAAACGGACCTGGTGAAATACAGTTTCGCCAACAACCGCTTCAGCTGCCTAATGGGGCTGATGACTGTCTTGTCTATAGATCATACGAGACACCTGACCATCTGCACCATACATCGTAACCTCTATTGTGATGATAAAGATGGGAACCCTGTCGGGCTACAATCTGACCACAGGAATAATTAACCTGCAACAACAACTTAAGCATCATAGATGAGGAGAACAGTTTTTTTTTTAAAGAAAAACAAAAGAAAAGTTTTATTATAAAGCTTGTGATTTTAAAAAGTGACCTATATAAAAGTATTAAATTCCTAATGTTCATACATTGTAAGAGTCAAAAAATTGTTTTATTTTATCAAGCGCTTTCGCTCTTAAAGTGTCCAAATTGTTTAATTGTGTAAATTCAATTCCACAAATTCCTGTAATTGATTTCATTTATAATATGAATGTTCTATCATAGAGCGCACTTGCTCTAATACATGAAAATACTTATATTTCTTTTGCTTTTGGTTTGGTATGTCTACTGTGCTCAGGAGTAGTCATTTTAGGTTAGTTTATTTTTAAGTTATCATTAGGAATTTGTATTATATGTATATATTCTTTGTTGCACCCATAAGCCAACACGTAACTGTCAGTGCTCTTAGAGCAGGAGCAATATAACATTTTTATAAAGACAGCCATGAGGCGAACAAAACTGTAACGCCCATATTAATAAACGAAGCTATCTTTAACTCGTGGATTAGGAGTAAGATTTCTGCCATTTACGAGCTAGCTAAACCACCAAGGAAGGTAAATTTATTTGTCCTAGTTAAGGTTAGACCGCACTAGGCGGAACTGCGATTCATAATAATTTGTATGAAATTTTATGAAGTTCAGTTGCCGCTTAGTGCGATATAGCTCATACAATTTCATACAAATAATGTTTTGCCGCGTCGTGAAGTGTAGTTCCGCTGCAGTTGTGTGCGGTCTAACCTCTAATCCTTTGCTAAACTACCTTCCTTGGTGGTTTAGCTAAGTCGTAAGTGGCAGAAATCTTACTCCTAATCCACGAGTTAAAGATAACTCACCGCTAGCTTCGTTTATTAATATGGGGGTAAAAGACAAAGCTGGCAATACATTATAGCCGCAGTATTTTTCTTTGTACTCTTAAGGTTAGACCGCACACAACTGCAGCGGAACTACACTTCACGACGCGGCAAAACATTATTTGTATGAAATTGTATGAGCTATATCGCACTAAGCGGCAACTGAACTTCATACAATTTCATACAAAGTATTTTGAATCGCATTTCCGCTGCAGTGCAGTTCCGCCTAGTGCGGTCTAACCTTTAAGTATATATAATATTGAATTGTCAACTATGTAAATCAATTCAATTCAAAAATTGTAGGCGAGAAGGGTGTGGGGGCTTATTTTTTGTCTTCCTTTTACGCCCTTCTCGCCTACAAACTAAAAATCGCCGGCAACTCAGTTTCCTTGTGTGAAAGCGGTCTAACCAACAAACAAAAGATCAGTATGGAGCTTATCCCACAAACGTAAGTGGCAAACGGAGCTAAAATAAGAAAAAAAAAAAACAGCTCTGACTCGGGGAAAACACGTATACGTGTACAGAGAATGCATTTGGTGTTGTGCATTTATATTTGTTTGTATTGCATTGTTTTTCCTGGAATAAGGTTCTTTTATGCATTTTTTTTAAAGATATATGTATAGCTATTGACACCTGGGGCGGAATTACCGCATCAGTGAGTGAGCCCAACACAAGCAGCTGTGGCAGTCGACCAATGAAAAGTAAGGACTATTGACGTTTAGGAAAATGTACTACAATTATCCTAGTACAATACGAACTCAATTCGATACGTGATACTTCGTATTGGTAGATGGAGTCACGGCACCTAGCAGCCAGCGCGTGTAACTAACAAACGAGATAGATTTCTTTTCCATTTGACGTTCAATGCATTTCCCATAAGAGAAAAACAAAAACAGCTCGTAGCAAAATTAATTTAACAAATTAATTTTATATGAACGGTTGTTTGTATTATAATTGCAATAGAATAATTACACATGCTAGTTTGCAAATCAAACGTAAAATATATCGAAACTTATTACTAATTTGCTTTATTTTGCAGATGAAATATGTAAACAAACGTGATTTTTTGTTGCTGTTTTCAAAAATGGATGCAAGGCGTCAGTCAGAACGATATCATGTGCGTAGGTAGGTAGTAGTTTAGGGGGCTAGAGTTCTTAGTGATCGTAAGAAAAAAAGATAATACCAGGAAATTATGTGTTGCACCAATAATTGCGGTTTTCCATTTCGTTCACTTTTGCTTTCTTAAAAATAGAATTATAACAGTCAAAACCGCTCACTTAAGTAAATGTAATAAGCCAACGAAAATTAGTTTTCCAAATTATCAAAAAAAGTCACCTATAATGCACTTAAGTGATATAAATCTTCATTTAATTTTATTGTATTAGGTACGCGCAGGTTAATATAAAGTTAATATAAATTATAGGAGCATCATTTGATTTCCCTGTGTTCGTTTGTTTTATCCGACCACGTAAGTATCTTTCTAAGAATACTTTTTTAACGTAATTTCGGGCAAAAAAAACTTTTACTCTTCTTAAAAATAGAATAATTAAGAGTGATCGAGCTTGACCTTCATTCATACCTTGCCTCTTTTGTAAACCAAGAAACAAATGTGTAAATAGCCAATTGAAAAATATTATTTTTAACAATTTTTTCACAAGATTTTTATTCAATTACGAACAAACATATTTTTTTAATAATCGTGACTACGCCTCTGCCTTTCTCTATTTCTAATCGAGTACTTTTGTTGTTGTTTCTGGTTGTAAGGGTGGTTTGTTTACATTTTTCATTTACAAAGCAAAGCATTTTAGCTATCTATTTTAATATATTTTCGAGTTGATTTATAAGCTTACACATTTTTTGGTTCTATTTCAATCAAAATATGGATACCCGTTGATATAAAATAATTTGGTATAACTAATTTTCGTCAGGCGCTTTTTTCGTTTTCTCTTATGGGAAATACATTGAACGTCAAATCGAAAATAATTCTATCGCCTTTTGAAGCTTAAGCGCTTGAGATGCAGGTGGCGTGGAAAGCAACTTACCAGGTGTCAATTGACACCTGGTAAGTTGCTTTCCACGGCACCTGCATGTCAAGCGCTTAAGCTTCAAAAGGCGATAGAATTATTTTCGGTTTGACGTTCAATGTATTTCCCATTAGAGGAAACGAAAAAAGCGCCTGATGAAAATTAGTTATCCCAAATTATTTTATATAAACGGGTATCCATATTATGATTGAAATAGAACCAAAAAATGTGTAAGCTTATAAATCAACCCGGAAATATATTAAAATAGATAGCTAAAATGCTTTGCTTTGTAAATGAAAAATGTAAACAAACCACCTTTACAACCAGAAACAACAAGAAAAGTACTCGATTAGAAATAGAGAAAGGCAGGGCGTAGTCACGATTATTAAAAAAATATGTTTGTTCGTAATTGAATAAAAATCTTCTTGTGAAAAAATTGTTAAAAAAAATATTTTTCAATTGGCTATTTACACATTTGTTTCTTGGTTTACAAAAGAGGCAAGGTATGAATGAAGGTCAAGCTCGATCACTCTTAATTAGTTCTATTTTTAAGAAGAGTATACTTTAAAAGAGTGCTAATTTTTTTTTAAATGGAGGATAAAAGTTTTTTTTTGCCCGAAATTACGTTAAAAAATTATTCTTAGAAAGAAACTTACGTGGTAGGATAAAACAAACGAACACAGAGAAATCAAATGATGCCCCTATAATTTATATAAACTTTATATTAACCTGCGCGTACCTAATACAAAAAACTAAAATGAAGATTTATATCACTTAAGTGCATTATAGGTGACTCTTTTTGATAATTTGGAAAACTAATTTTCGTTGGCTTATTACATTTACTTAATTGAGCGCTTTCTACTGTTATAATTCTATTTTTACGAAAGCAAAAGTGTACGAAATTAATCGAAAAATAGAAAACCGCAATTATTGGTGCAACACATAATTTCCTGGTATTATCTTTTTTTCTAACGATCATTAAAGTGGACCTTTAACATTTCTACTTCAATTTTTACTTATAAAAAAAAGGAAAATTAATGTTTTATTAAAATCCATAAGAAACTCTAGCCCCCTAAACTACTACCTACCTACGCACATGATATCGTTCTGACTGACGCCTTGCATCCATTTTTGAAAACAACAACAAAAA
Organism: Melangyna quadrimaculata; assembly: GCA_949320155.1. Lineage (NCBI taxonomy): Eukaryota > Metazoa > Arthropoda > Insecta > Diptera > Syrphidae > Melangyna > Melangyna quadrimaculata. The sequence goes on from OX439483.1 coordinate 187,771,489, forward strand.
AGCACGTTTGTTTACATATTTCATCTGCAAAATAAAGCAAATTAGTAATAAGTTTCGATATATTTTACGTTTGATTTGCAAACTAGCATGTTTAATTATTCTATTGTAATTATAATACAAACAACCGTTCATATAAAATTAATTTGTTAAAAAAATGTTTCTACGAGCTGTTTTTGATTTTTCTCTTATGGGGAATGCATTGAACGTCAAATGGAAAAGAAATCTATCTCGATTGTTAGACCCCTTTCACAAAAGGAAGCTGAGTTGCCAGCGATTTTTAGTTTCTAGGCGAGAAGGGCGTAAAAGGAAGACAACAAATTTCCCCTCACACCCTTCTCGCAGTCAAACTAGCCAGTTTCTGGCAACTCAGTTTCCTTGTGTGAAAGCCGTCTCAGTTTCACGCGCCGGCTGCTAGGTGCCGTGACTCCATGTGCCAATAGTTTCGCGAAAAGCCCAATTGGAAAAGTCGCTGAATGTAACTTGGGAGATTGTAGATCATCCCTGGTGCAGTCAAAACTCATTTGTCAAAAAATTAAAGTGTCAAAAAAAAGAACCGGCAAGCAAGGAAAAATTTGAATTGAAATCAAAATTTGTTTAAGATAATAAATAATACAGTTTTTGCGATAAATGCCAGCAATCAAACCTTCTTTTCTTCCAGAAATAATTGAAAAAGTGTTCAGTCGCATTGAAGAACGGTTGTCTAATTCAAATGAAAAACAATGTGTGTATTAAAGCATATCCATTTAAATATTATGTGTCCTTACTTTAATTAAATCTCGTTGTTTTTAGTAACCACCGAAGAATACATAGAACTAAATGCCCTCTTCCAGGAAGAAGTCCTCATTAAAGCATTTCAAATCATCGACACACAATTAATTATATCCTACCGCCAAGAAAACTCCATAAGTGAATTAATTGAAATTTCTAGCGGATGGCCATCTCAGTCGGTTTATAAGCTCTTTCCTAATATCAATTTTTGTCATTGTACTTTTTTCAAGGAAGAAATTCTTAAAGCACACGAACCAACTTGTTACACCTGTGAACATGTCATAGCCGCTCGATTGGCTAGAATTTTGAATAAACTCAAAATTGAAGTTCTCCCAAAGCATAAATTCACTTTCATACAAAAACAAATTGCCGCAAAAAACTAAATGCACAATTCAAAGATTTTGTACGACAAAGGTATTTTGAAAAATCTTAAAATGTTAACGCAAACACAGTATTCCAATTTCAAATTCGCTGGACGATTGGATAAGGTGAAGGCCTTGTATTTGGGAATGAAAGCAATTAGTTTCGGAGAGGTATGTATGAATGTTTTAATTAATAATTATTAAAATAAATTGTGCATACAAAAGCAAAAAACAGATATAAAACAAGCAGAATTGCATACATACACTAAAAGCACTTCCATGCAATCCCAAATTAAGATTGAACATTTTTGAATAAACTAAAGAATTTGAGTTATAGTTATAATTATTATTTAACCTTTGCCATCTCAGTCATAACACTTCTTTAGTGGTTTAGGCATGCTTCATTTTAATTTCGGTTCAGCGAATGGGCCATAAATTTTTTAAACATTTTTTTCCATTTTTTATTCTAGACTGCAAAATTTCAAATCAACGAAAATGGGTTTCGTATTATGACGGAAAATGCTAAAAGCATCCAAGCCAGTCTATTCATAACCAAAGAAGTATTCGAAGAGTTCTGTCTCGATGGCGAATACAATTTTAGCGTCAATATGAATATTCTAGTTGAATGCATTGGTTTATTTGCTGGCAGCGATTGTAGTATGAAAATGTTCTACAAAGGAGAAGGAGCACCATTAATGTTGGTAATAGAAGATCATGCCGATGAAGATGTCTTAACTGAGTGCTCAATCAAAACATCACAATTTGAAGAATCAACTGAATATTCCTTGAATGAGAACAGTCCAAGTTATAATATAATTTTTATTCGTGGACCAGATATGGCACAGATATTTTCCGAAGTCGATAAAACAGCAGATGAATTAGAAATCACTCTTTCACCGAAGGAACCTCATTTTCGTTTAGCTACGCTTGGTGTCATGCAATCTGAGTCTAATATTGAAGTAGCCAAAACTAGTGATATGATGCTCATGTTCAATTGTAGAGGTGATACTGTAACACGTTATAAGTGTTCTCATATAAGGTTGACTTTAAAGGCACTATCTGCTTCATCTAAAGTTGCTCTAAAGACTGATTCAAGTGGATTGCTAGAATTGCATTTTATGATTTATTCAAGTGATGAAGCACAGGTGTATATACAATTCTTCGTCCTACCATTGGTTGACGAAGACTAGAAATAAGAACTTTGTCATTTATTAAAGTTGATTTTTTTTTGTTTTAAGAATTTGTTTTATTGGAGATTTTTTAGAAATTTTCATAAAAAGATTGTTCAAAGAATAAATATTGCTGAATACTGTAGTATAAAACATAATTGATATCATAAAACTATACTTCCAAATACATCTTTTGTGGAGTAAACGAATCTTGGACGTGAGACAGAACTAGACTTGGGCTTGGAAAATTGAAGGCGATTCTGCTCATCAAAATAATCATTACAAATGTTTAGACAAATTGCTTCAAAGAACTCATGCTGATATTGAAATGAAAAACGAAAAGAATTCAGATGATAGAAATGAAGTAGACTCGGTGGTTAATTTCATTTATTTAATAATTTAAACTCACCTTAAAACAATGCGAAACAATCGGAGGGACAACAAAACTTTTGTCTGTCGGGTTTTTAGCTATTTAGATATTCTGCGGAGAAGCAAATCGTAACAATAAGACTATAGGCCAATTCTGGAAAGCGGGGCGAATAGCTTTCAATGGCGGATTTGTATTTTTTTATTCTCAAAATCGATTTCACCTTCCAATTTTTAAAGCGATGGGTTTCTAGGTGATCGAAAAGGTTATGATCGATTTCAAAACAAAAATGGAAAGCAAAAGCGGTTTTGAGAATATGAAAACACAAATCCGCCAATGGAAGCGAATCGCCGCGCTTTCCAGAATCGGCCTACTGTATTTTGGTTCGAAAAACGATAACGCACGTTATTATGTACTTGGACAGAATCGCGACAGTCCCTTTTTTTCGTATTCAACACTTTCTCACTTTGTATTAAAGATGTTTATTGCTAGTATTGTTTGTTTACCTATAAGGCTTTTGTCAAAAGTGAATCGTTTGAAATTCATAATATCTTTAGGCTGTTTTTTCATCAGTTATGTTTTCGCAAGGATTACAACATAAGCCTATCCAGTGATAGTTTTGAACCATAGTTTATACGCGCCCAACTCTTTAGTACTTTGAAACTTGCCTTTCACTGGAAATTGAGATTTCACTGGAAATATTTCCTACTTTCGAATTATGCGAATCGTGAATGATGTTCGAAATTCCCCTCGGAATTTATTGTTATCGTGGACAATGTTTCCATGGGATTTTTTTTTCGATTTCTCTGGTATTTTTTCGCATTTATTTTGGTGGAGAAATTTAGGCGAGACGGAGCAATTGAAACTTTTTAACTTGACATTTTTTTATAATAAAAATAATTTCTTTCATTTGATTATAGGGCGAACTCAACAAATCAAAGCCAAATAGAACTGCTAGTCAGTATTTTGGAAAAGAATACAATACTTCCGAGAATGTTGACTGCGCAAAGGGCTAGATCGTCGTCCTTTCCGACTTTTCTTTGGTACCCAACTTCAGCAAAAAAAAACGCAGACATGCACTTAGCCTGACGATTTTAGGTACAGCGAACAATCGGGAATAGCATCTAGTAAATATTTGAATAAAACTTTATTTTTTCTGGGCCCTACCAATAATCAAATTTAGTAACGATTTAAATATTTAAGTAAAATGGACCATAATTATATGGGCTCTAAATAATAAACCAACCATGGTATGACTTAAATATTTAGGTGGACCATAAATAATGAATATTACATTCTATGGGCTCTAAAATATGAAACATAACATGTTTGGTTCATTTTTTATAGTCCATACCATTATGGTCCATTTTCCTTAAATATTTAACTTGTTACTAAATTTGATTATTAGTGGGCCCTCTGTGATTCTAGATTTATACAAGCAGAATTAAAAATATAATTTGGCAAATTGTTAAATGTTACTCACCATTTTTGTGGTAATTCTAAGTGGTTGGAATTAACCATTATTGACCTGATTTATTTTTCTTTCTTCCACCTCCACCGTCAGTAATAGAAATCATATGCTATGCTCCAACCAAAACAAAACAACATTATTCCAAGCAACAAGAAATGTTGCTGTCAAAACAGTGTTTTTCGGATGAAGGCATATTTGTTCTATTTCGGATTTTTAAATAAAATAAAATATTAAGGACTGCGAAATTTAATACCTCGTTCGAGGGGAAAAATCTTGTTGGCAGCATGAAAAAATTCAATTATTTTTTTGGCCCCGGGAGATTACCGATAGGGCCCATTATACATGGATATCAAAAGTCAAAATTGAAACAAATAATATGATTTTCATGATAAACTCTTTATTATAAAAAAAAACGATTAAGAAATGTTATACTAAAGCATTCCCATCTTAAAATCTTAAGGTACTCCCATAAAGAGACATTCAATAGCTATCATTGAAAAGTACACGTGGAAATGAAAATTTTGTTTTGTCTTCTACATAAAGTCCTTACGCTCGATGGGTAACTAAAAAAAAGAGAATAATTTCTAAGGAGATATTCTCAGAAATGCCTTAAAATAAAGGCTGAGTTCCGAAATGCATCAGATGCACATTTGATGCAAAGTCATAAGTTCCAAAACTCAAACGTGAAACTGTTCAAAAGCGAAAGCAGCATGTTTGCGTAGCAGATGCGCATCAATAGAGTATTGCTGCCGCATCAAAACTTTTTGGAACTTAGCCACTATGTCCGTTTTTTTGTCCCAGTACTTCCGTCAAATATAGAACAAGCTAATACAAAATTGGTTTTCCTCATTACCCAGTCAGTTCAAACTGATAAATATTCTTAGAGAATCATATTTATGTTTCTGACATCTTCTCAAAAATATAAACTGACCAATAATAAATATTAACAATTTTTTCTTGTAACCTTTTCAAAAACATTAAAATTATTTTGTCTGTACAATTTAACTCTGTTGCTTTTATATACTTTAGTAGTGTTAAGTGCAAACATAAAAAAACCAGTGAACAAATACTTCATTTTTTGTAAATCTGTAACGCATATACTTAAACTTGAGCGAAAATAATATAAATTACAATGAACAAATTTACAACGCACGGGATTAGAACTATTCATGGCAGTTTGAATAAGTTAACTTATATATTATACTGACTAAATTTTAAATTTCAACAAATCATTTTCAATGATAGCTATAACTGGCTCTTAAATATTAAAAAAAATATATGACTACAAATCAATCATCACCCCCAGCTAGATCAGAGAAAAAGTCCGATGCATTTGTGTACTTAGACGATGGCAGATTATGACTATTCTCTCTGTGTGCATTATGCTTTTGATTGTACTTGATATCAGCAAAACCTTCGAAGTACGTTACATTCCAGAAGCGAACATCATTATTGTGTGAACTGGATGCCAACAAATTACCATTATTACTTATGTCCAATGACTCAATAGGAAGGCTATGTTGTCCAACGACTCCTAATGTTTTAAATGGAGCTATATGAACGGCACGCAAAATACCTTCTTCGCCAGCAACACAAGCAATTCGGTCAGTCACTGGAATCATAACACTCATTGAAGATTTAACTCCTGGGAACATATCGGAATGATAGCCGAATTGACCCCAATTGTATGTATAGATGCGACCTTTTGATGTGCCAACAATTAACTTTGAATCACCACGAAACGTTCCCATACAGGTGAGTTCTTCTTCATAAGGCTCGGATTGGACAAAAAGTTTACTGAAATGAAACGATATAATTATAAAATATATAGTACAATTAAAGGATAAAATAATGAATTTTTGCTAACCGTGCGGATAAGTTTAATGTTGTTAAGTAACCATCAGCACTTGTTACGAGAAGCAGCTTTTTTGCATCATTTGTAAGCATCGATAAAATACTGTCTTCGACTTCTTTAAGTGAAAATACTGCATCCTTAGTCCTTGAATCCCAGAGTTTAACTGTTCCACTGTCGTCACCTAAATATACAGGCTTTTATTAAATGGAATAACATGGTAACCAAATAGTATAGTAATTGAACTTCGCTCACTTAGGAACAAACAGAATAAATTATAGAAGAAATACCTAAGGTCGAAGTCAAATGAACTCTACTTCGGATATATCAACTTTCATACTGATTTTTCGAACCTGTGGGAATCTCTTTATTCCTCTTATCTCACCCAAACCCAATCGGATCTTATTTCGAACCCAAAATATTTTTTCCAATTTATTAATTCTAAAAGAAAGTCTGATGGTTACTCTTCACTCTTAAATATTCTAATTCTTCGTCCGCTAATCCTACCATTATTTCGAACTTTTTTGCCGATTTTTTCAGCCAAGCTTTTTCTTCCAGCGATACTGATGTTGATCCTGCCTACGTTTCATTAACGACTGAAATCAAACCTCCTTATCTTCAATTGATATAAGTTTATCGTCAGTAACTGATAGAATCAGCCTGCTTAAGGATGATTTCTCATTGGGCCTTGATGGGATTCCCGCTATTGTTCTTAAAGAATGTGTCTCCAATTTGGCCCAACCACTCACTACCCTCTTCCAGCTCTCAATTGCTTGTGGCGGGTTTCCTTAATTTTGGAAAGAATATTTTATTATCCCTGTCTATAAAAAAGGATGTAAGAATGAAGTTTCAAACTATAGGCATATTGCCAAGCTTTTCTGTAAACCAAATTATTCGAAAGTATTATTTACGACACCATGCTCCTTCACTGCAAACATATCTTCTTACATAAACAACACGGATTTTAAGGTGGTAGACCTACAACCAATAACCTTACTGAATTCGTGTTCAATACAATTTGCGCCCTGGAAGCTGGTCATGAAGTTGACGCAATTGCAACCGACTTCAGCAAAGCTTTCGACAAAGTTTCCAATAATGTGATTATTTTCAAACTTAAAGCTCATGAATTTCCATTCTTGTTCATTTCTTGGCTTGAATCTTATTTCGATCGTCAGTACAGAGTCCTATTTATATCGTCTATTTCCAATCCTATCAGCTCAACATCAGGAGTTCCCCAAGGAAGTCATTTATGTCCTTTGATTTTCTTATTAACTATTAATGATGTTGACCTTATACTTTTGGGATCTGAGCTTCAGATTTACGCTGATGACATGCGAATCTCAAAGCGTATTATACGCCACACCGATGCCTTCATACTTCAAGCTGATCTCAACAACTTGTTTGTTTGAAGCCATCGCAATTTTCTTGAACTCTATGTTACTCTTCTTACATATTCTCGTAAGCGTCCCCCATTATTACAGCGTCAATATTCTATTAATAATGAACCTGTTTCAATTGTTACTTCCATTCGCGACGTAGGTGTTATCTGTGATAAGCCACTCAATTTTCGAGCTCATTATAAAAGTATGATTAATAGGGCTAATGCTACTTTAGGATTCGTAAAACGGAAGTCTAAGGAATTCTTTAATCCCTACCTCACCAAATCTTTGAATATTACGTTTGTTAGACCTATCCTTGAATATGCTTCATAAGTTTGGTCACCAAACCATCAAGTCGTCCATTTCAACGTATTGAATCTGTCCAACGAAGATTTATTAGATTCGCGTTACGCGGCCTTGGCTGGGATGACCCATATAATTTACCTCCTTACGTAAACCGCTTGAAATTGATTAACCTTTTTACCTTAAATAAACGCCGTGATGACGCAGATATACTTTGTATTCACCAGCTTCTGACTGGAGGCATTGACAGCGTTTGCTTGAAAAACAAAATAAAAACTAATACTAGCAATCGCCCTCTGAACTTACCACTAGCGAACATATTTTCATCGATAATAAGCAGTTTGTTTACTGCATCTTCATGTGCTCCATCGTAAAATTGTTTAAGTTTTTCAGTCTCCATGTCTGTGATCATAATCGACTTGTCTTTGGAACCCGTCACAAGGAATTTACCATCCTCTGTGAATTCAACATCACGGCAAGCTTTTGTATGCACTTCGATTGTTTTCAAAAGTGTGTTCTCTTCGTTGGCATACTTATACAGATGAACGTCACCTGTGATTGTAGCTATTGCAATAATATCATTGTCTGGATTAAAGCATATGTCGGAGATGAAGTCGTCCAGCTTAATTTCAGGCGGTGAGGTGCGTGGTTTCTTAATCGCCGCAATTATAGCACGGACGGTTTCATCTTCCTCTTCATCTTCGTTCATTTCTTCCAAAGCCACTGAGCCACTTGGTTTGTCGTCATTGTTGGCAGTATTTTGTGTTGACGACACACCAGTAGCGGGCATGTCTTCGTCGTCGGAATCATCTGAATCTGAATCGTCAGGATTAAAATCAGATTCATCATCATCGCTTACATTAATCGAGGCATCTGAATCGCTGGCAAAGTCTGCAATGACTACCGGTCCATCGTCTTCAATTAAGCCTAAACTATCATCGGAGTCATCACTTGTAGCGGGTTTAAAGAAATTACGCCTTTTAAGAAAGTCACCGTTAAATGAGATAATTTTTATGAATTAAGTATTCTTACATATTAATGAGTATTAGAATACGTTCCTTATTTTTAAGTTGACAAAATAAAATTTAATTTTTTTTCTTATTTATTCTAAAATTAATTCAACAAATGTTTCGAGCACGCTGCGCTGTTTATAAAATGTTTTATTTTGATAAGAAGAACTGTCAATTTTGTTTGTTGAAAGCTGGTACGACTGTGTCGTGTGGATACGTTTGTGACCAAAATTATTGGAGAGTTTTATTTTAATACGTTTCATAGTTCTTCTTTTTGAAGTGAAACTCCTTTGGGCGCGTTGAGAGTGAAATTTCAAGGTTGAATTTTTGTGAAACGAAAAAATATAACGCAACGCTGAGATCATTGATTAGCTAAGTGGTGGAAGATAGAGTAAAAGTAAAAATTTTAATTGATAGGCTAATATATTTTATAGTGCAATAAGTTTGGATTTTTTGATAATCTATATTATTGTAGCAGATAAAAAGGAAAATGTCCTTTTATGTCTTTTTTCTAATTCCGTTAGATAGAATGCTAGAGTTTTGAAATTTTTTTGGTGGATAGATAATGAAATTCTAAGAATCTTATTAGTTTAAGATTTGTATCTATCTCCTACTGGTATGGAGACATAAATTATTTTAATTTTTTTTTTTCTCAAAATAGGCCAATTTCAAAAAATTTAATTAAATCAGGAGAGTCCGCTACAAATTTGAATTATATATGGTTGCAAAATACATAAAACCAAATTAAAGTTGTCATATACAAATTTTTGATTTTGCAGAGATTTTGAAAGTAGAAATTTTTGGAAATTCAACATTTTTAAAAAGTCATTTTTACCACATTTTTATTTTAATAAATTCAAGGAGTTGGCTTAAATTACTGAAAATTACAAAACGTTATACTATTTATATTTCTGATTTTTTGATACCAACATTACTTTTTTAGTCCGACGTTAACTGGAGAAAGTGAGCTTTTGCAAAACAGCTAATAACTTTTTTCGTTATGAATTCTTGTCTTTGGTTTTTTTATTTATCGCATCAGAAAATAAGTGCGATCATTTTTATGTATAACACGTATTTTTAAACTGCCACGCTTTACTCTTAGTTCTAATTGCAAAAAGTTAAAAATACAACGAAAAACGAACAAAATGCATGTGCGTGGTCGTTTGCCGCGACTCGGCTTCAGTGAGGATTGTATCTATGAGGGTAGGTAGTATGTTGTGTTCATTTATTGGTTAGAGATAATATTGGTATTTCAGTGTTGATTTACGTTTTAAAGTTTACATATTTACCTACATTTGTATGTACCTAGATATATGTAAATACCTATCTTGATATATGTAGGTACATACATACATTTTAATCGTTTGTCCGAAAAATCTTAATATTAAGTAAGTAACTATATGTAGATCTATACTGTCTATAACGTCACACATTTTTCCTCCAATCCACAAAAACAAAAACAATGGCGCAAAATTTTAGACGATTTAGTACGATGTTAAATCATTTTTAGTATGATACTAGGTTAAACATTGTGTTTTGCTAATTTTAAACGAGTTTAGCAACGTACTATCCCCTATTATTTTACTAAAGTTAAAATAACCAACTGGCTATTTTATCTTTTAAGTATCGTACTAAATCCATATGAGAAATTTACTCCAGGTATGGGATGGAACCGAATGTTCCAGGTTCGAGTCATAGAGTAAGTATACCACTACTAGTATTTTCTCTATGGTTCGAGTCCTGCTGGTACCCAACTTTTTATTCTTTTTTGAATTGAAACTTCTTTGGGCGCGTTTAGAGTGAAATTTCAAGGTTCAAAATTTTTTTCTCAAAAAGGCTAATTTCAAAAAATTGAATTAAATCAGGAGTGTCTGCTACAAATTTGAATTATATATATGATTGCAAAATACATAAAACCAAATTAAAGTTGTCATATACAAATTTTTGATTTTGCAGAGATTTTGAGTGTAGGAATTTTTGGAAATGGTCGGAAAACTTACTCAAATAAACTGATTTATATCTTTTAAATGTTCACCTTTTTTTACTTTAAATTTTCACCATTATTATTTAATTTTCAAGTTTACAACCCGAACCCATCGATCATTTTGATATAGAACACATAGCTGCGTCTTACGCATATAAGCTTAATATCCCTATATATCGAGATATTTAGATAGCCAAAGAAGTTTCACTTCTGCCACGAGTACTGAGTTATACGCGCTCTTTTTTTGTAAATCAAGGAACCAGCGTTCCCACAATACTTTTTTAACTTTAGTTTTTAACTGATGAACACATTTCTTGCAGTGATTATTATGCCACATTGAGCGATCAAGTTGGAGCTTTAAGATATGGGTCACAGGATTTCGGCTCGTTTTAATTTCTACGCTTCTCGCTTCAAATTTGTGAGATACAATTCTATGTTTTGCTAATTATTTTTCCCATACAATTTTGACAGTTCATTTCTACCGATATAAAAGTCTATGGTTTATAAGCTTTCTATGGGTTTTACGCGTTTTGCATGAATACCCCTATTGTAACAACGAAATAAAATTTAAAAATAGTGTAACACTTTTGTTACATTTGTAACATTTTGGCAACGCTGTTTGTTTCCCTTCATTTAGATTTTTTTGACTATTGTGTTTTTTTTTTTGCCACTGACGTTTCTGGGATAAGCCTAATTATATATACTCAAAGCATGCACCACGCCGAAATCTAACAAACGGACAGTTGCAATTGTTAGCTTAAGAAATAATGGCACAAAAAAACGCTCATCGTTGCTTCAGAAAATAATTTGGCAGCACAGATATAACAATGACATTGGCCGCGATCAAAAACCTATGTAGAGCTATCCGGATAGGTTCGTGTTGTTGTAATCCCGTGTGATTGCTATCCGAAAAAATTGTTATACGTTTGTATACCAAGCGAAATAACCGCTGACTGCAAAATTGAGATTTGTTTGCCGTCGTCGAGTTGTGTTTTTGATTTCTTCGGAAAAATAATTATTATAATTATAATTAAAACAATATACATAATAAAATGCAAATTAAGGTTAGACCGCACTAGGCGGAACTGCCCTGCAGCGGAACTGCGATTCACAATAATTTGTATGAAAATTTATGAAGTTCAGTTGCCGCTTAGTGCGATATAGCTCATATAATTTCATACAAACAATGTTTTGCCGCGTCGTGAAGTGTAGTTCCGCTGCCGTTGTGTGCGGTCTAACCTTTACTGTATTACAGCGAAGAATTTTGCCAAAAAATACTTTCAAGTACTCTATATGGTTTTGGTTGTTCAAAAACCTAAGTACTATTATGGATACGAAAATCGCACCGATTTCGCCATTTTCTGACACTTTGGCTGTCAACTATTTGCCAACAAAAAAAATTAAACAAAATGGGGCATATTCATAGTCGCAGATAGACCCAGGTTTAACTAAACTACAGTTTAAGACAATTTTCGCTCAATGATTACAGACCGATTTAATTACAAATTGATGGTTTTATATTTTTATAAGATAATTAACTTGGTATACTACACAAATACCTTCAAATATTTTGAAATGATAACCTTAAAAAAATAGAATCAACGTCCGAAAATTCAACCAAAGCTATGTTTAACTTAGACACAGGTCTAAAATGACTATGAATATGTCCCAATATCGTTAAAATTTTGATAAATTAAAAGAAACGTCTCCTCCCTGTACCAGGTCTTTCTTTTATTTATTGGTTTATTTATTTTAAATTAATAATTATATTTTAACAAATAAAAAATGTTCGGTTTTCACCTTTTTTCTGTCTTATTTTAGACGATCAACCCGTGCTTGAAGATCTATCTGCCATATTAATAAATTTTTGGATGAATTTTTGACATTGTTTGATAATTCATCGGAAAAACGTAGAAAATAGTATGTGGAAGCACTGTTTTTATTTTAGCTTAAAGGCTTAACTACATAGGCCTACTTTTGTACAAAAGTACAAAAGTGAAAAATAAATATCTATTCTGAAGAGACCTGCTTGCAAAATAACAATGGAGAATTGCGCATGGTGGTTTAATTTATATGTCAGAACAATTACCGTATGTTTTTTTGCAAACATGTTTCTTTAGCGAGCATTTTAATTTCTCACTTTTTTACTTTTGTACAAAAGTAGGTCTATGTAGTTGAGGCTTAAAGGTTAGACCGCTCTAGGCGGAAGTGCACTGCAGCGGAACTGCGATTCAAAATAATTTGTATGAAATTGTAGGAAGTTCACTTGCCGCTTAGTGCGATATAGCTCATACAATTTCATACAAATAATGTTTTGCCGCGTCGTGAAGTGTAGTTCCGCTGCGGTTGTGTGCGTTCTAACCTTAATTCTTAAGCAGAGATGTTTGACGGCTTTCACACAAGGAAACTGAGTTGCCAGAAACTGGCTTGTTTGTAGGCGAGAAGGGTGTGATGGGAAATGTTTTGTCTTCCTTTTACGCCCTTCTCGCCTAGAAACTAAAAATTGCCGGCAACTCAGTTTCCTTGTGTGAAAGGGGTCTTTATCGCCGCGAACTAAGCATATTTGTTGTTGTATTTTACATGGAATTTTTTTTAAGCTGACATAGAGGACACTTAAAAATCACGCCTAAAGTAAAATTCACTTATGCTGCATTTACACGAATGGCAAAATGCCATTATATCTGTCAAGTTATAGCCATTTTTTTTTCATCGTGTAAACGCTCTAAATACTGGCAAAATATTTTTGCCAAAATAAAATGGCAGAGATAATTTGGCATAAAATGCTGCCATTAATATGACAATGTGTAAACACTTCACTGACGCCATTTTCCGAAATTATGCCATTCTAGATAAGTATGAACTTGCTCATTCTTTTATGGCAAGTTGCCAGTATTTTGATATCTGCCATTATTTGAACTCGTGTAAATGCATGTCATAAAAAAATTATTTCTGCCATTATTTTACCATTTTTTTGGCAGAAATATTGGCATCTTTGCCAGTCGTGTAAATCGGCATTAATTTTATGTGCCTTGTGCTAAATTGTCAGTGGAATTCAGTCTGCTGCTAGTTCTTGGTGTGTGAGGACGTGCAAAAGTCTTTTTCCTAATTTATAGTGCAAAGAATAAAAAATTGAAGTGTTTTTTAATTTAAATTGTGGTGTCTTTTTTTATTAAACGTTGAAAAAAATAATTTGTATTGTTTTATTTATTGGTACGATTTATTTCGACTTAAAGATGAATTGAGGTGTTAGTGCACTATGCACCACAACATCATGGTTATAAATCAATTATGGTTCATTTTGCACCTACCTCATTAGAATGTTCACTCAAGTTTTTCTGTTTTTGTTAAAGATGCCACGGATGCAGGTTTCGAATACGAAAAAGGTATTCCACGCAAAAAATCAGATGAAACAAGCTATATCTCATATAGATTCCGGAATGTCTATTCGAAAGGCTGCAAAGGAATGCAAGCTTTCGTACCATACTCTACGAAGATATTTTTTAAATTCGAAGATTTCTTTCTGATCCTCTTTCCGAAATCTGTTTGACTCCAAATTACTCAAAATTACAGAATAATTTTTACTGAGGGGCAGAGGAAACATTACTAAAACAATACATTGAATACTGTGCAAGTATTTTGTATAGCCTCACTGCCAAAGATTGCCGAAAACTGGCCTTTCAACTTGCCAGTATTAATCAAAATATTCGCGAGACCTGGAAAACGTTTTCCATGACAGGCATAGATTTTTTATTTATTTATTTCTTTTTTTTTTATTATTCAATTTGTTTATATTTTTATATGTGAATTTTGATTAAATAAATTTTGTTTTACAATAAATTTTTATATGATTTTCCTTTTAAATAAAACTCAATGGGGGCTATCGTAAATAAAATTTCCGCTCATCTTTAAAAATTGGAAATGCCAACAATTTTCCAACTTTCCTTGTAGGCTTAAATTTGGTCAGTCAAAATGATAACCCAGTTGCCATTGAATATATATTTTCGATGCCAATAAATTCCGAGAGAAACTGCGACCATAATTCACGTTCCCAATTTTCGACGATGGGAAAAATTCCGTGGGAAATTCTATTCACGATAGCCCCCAATATCACTTGAAATGCTTATTTTATTTCTTGAAATTAGTTGGTGGTTCATTGAGTACCTGCATGGTGCATTGTGGACACACGTCTGGTGCAGTTAGTATCCACTATTGTACAGCATGTACCATTTCCCCTCTTCTGAACAATCAATTTTAGATTAAATGATAAACATACTATGCTAAAATTAACTATGTACGTTTTTCTGACAAATCTATATAAATGATGTTGAAAAATCTAACAAAAATAATTGAATTTGAAGAAAAAAAGGACTATTTGAAAATCGGGTGGTGCAATGTGAACCATGTCACCCTACTGGGCCACTCGGCAAACCCTATAGTTTCTTAAATTTGGATTAACATGTATCTTCGTCTGACTTCTGCAAAAATAAAGAGGATGCAAAATGAAAATTTTCATTTGTTGGATAGAGAGGGAACAGAAAAATGCAGAAGATCTTCGCACATGCAGATTTTAGGTAGTGTCATAATGCAGATATGAACATCCAACTAACAATTTAGCTAGTAGTAGGTCCGATTTTCATAATTTGGGTAGCTATTGCTTGTATATAATTTGTACAAGGCTTAATTATAGAAACCAAACATTTATGTTGGTATTTTTACCCAAAACAATTTCCTTAAGGATTTTTAGAATAAGTTATAAAGCAGTCAATGAGCTTTAACTTTCATAAGGCCTTTTTAAGACCTGCCAACATTGGTAAGATAAAGCGCTTAAACATATACAGCCGAATCTATAAAGAAATTTTAAAGGCTTCTTAACTCTAAACTACCTCTAAATATCACTTAAGTGTGAAATCGGTATCTATAATCAATTTCCACATTTAAGCAACGTAACTTAAACACCTCTTAACTTAAACACCATCCAAAGCGTTTAAAGGCTACGCAAAGCCAACTTAAATATATTTTGACATATGAGAATTGTTTTTTTTTTTTATCAAAACAAATTGTGCGTAGGTTGAGTAAGGAAATATTTATGTGTGTACTGCGATGGCCAGATTTAAATTGTTTTGTTTTTTTTGTTAAAGAAAATAATATAGTAAATGATATACTTTCTCACCAATATAGGAAGGAAATTTCTGAAAACAAAATCAAAAAAAAAAAACTAAAGTGGAATGGTTTCATTTCCTCTGTCTTCTGTGTTTGACGATGCATACACACCTACACCCAGTTGCTTCTCTTTCTATCTTATTATTGGTGCACTCTTTTGTGTTTGCAAATTTTTTTTTGCAATCTGACAGAAATAGCCTGAGAGTGAAAAATGTACTAGAAATTTGTATCAGAATTGTCAATTTTCTTGCGTTACGTTACATTACGGTTGTTTAGTTAAGTATGAAAGGAATATTGATTATAGATACAAATTTAAGTAACGTGATTTAAAGGCAACTTTAATATTTAAGCAAGCTTAACTAAATAACCTCTAAAAGGCATTTTAAGATAATTTTATAGATACGGCTGATAGTTTGTATATAGCATTCAGCTGCAAGCCTAAAACAAATATGTCACGTGGATTTGCATATAGCGAACTATTACAAGCTAAAGCTTTTGCATTTTGTTCTTATACAAATCATACCACGTGGATTTCTATATAGCAAACTACTACATAGCTTTAGCATTTTGTTCTTATGCAAATGTGCAGTTTTTTGCGGTTTGTATATACCCAACTAGTACAAATCATGCCACGTGGATTTGTATATAGCGAACTACTACAAGCTATAGCTTTTGTATTTTGTTCTTATAAAATCAAACCACGTGGATTTGTATATAGCAAATTACTACAAGCTATAGCTTAAGCATTTTGTTCTTATGCCAACTAATACAAATCATGCCACGTGGATTTGTATATAGCAAATAACTACAAGCTATAGCTTTTGCATTTTGTTCTTATTCAAATGTGCAGGTTTTTGTTCGATTATTCCGAGAACTAAGCATCATAGAAGGTTTAAACTATCATTTTCGTGATCAAGGAGGTGCCACCTTTCCAAAGATGTATCATACTCACGAAAACTTAAAGTTGAAAAATCGACTCTATTTTTACGCATGCGTTACGCATCTGTTACGCATGAAATACGCGTCCGTAACGCATGCGTTACGGATGCGTTATGGATGCGTATAACGCATGCGTAACGGATGCGTAACGGAAATCGACATCCGAATTTAGCAAAGGAAGCAAAAATTATCAGCACTGTCACGAAACTCAGTAATCGCCATCACTATAATGGTGGATATACATGTAACTTCGTCTGACTTCTGCAAAAAAAAAAGGGGATGAAAAATTTAAATTTACATTTGTTGGGTAGTATGCATGCAGATTATAGGAAGTGCCATAATGCAGATATGAAGACGAACATGTTCATCTTCTTGATGGTTCTCTTTCACACGCTCGAATTTTTGGCATACATCTGTCCCGCTCTACTTTTCTTCATATTTGCAGACGCGAAGATACATGTAAATCCAGCATAACCTTCCAGCTTTTGGACATGCATGTAAAATAAAATAAAAACATTAAAATAAAAAGAAATCTAGCATAGAAAATTATTCCGATCGTTAATAACCGTGTTTTTTTGCAGGTTCAGATAGAATTTGACGAAAAAAAAACATCTGAACTAAGGAACTCACATACATGTACATATGTATAATACAAAATCAACTGAAGTCCATCTACCCCCTTATCACTAAAAAAGCATTTTGTTATGAAAGTCTCTGGAACCCATTGAAACGTACATAAATATAGAAATGTTTTGTCAAATGTAATCAGTACATCCAAAGCAAACCCTTCTATAAGGTCTAGTTTTCGAAATATTTTGCATTTCAAGTAATTTTTTTGAGTTTTGAAGGCTTGTATGACTTTGGATGCCTACAGTTCAACAAATAAGGCTCGGAAGGCCTTGCGGTTATAAACGCGTAATAGTTTTTGGAGAGCTATCCATAGCTGAAAACTAGAACAATTTTTGAGGTCTGGTTGCGAAGATATCCTAGGCCCAGTTTTTCAGTGCGAGATCATCCTTTTTTAGAATTAAACTCGAGTCAACTCCTGAAACATGTTTTTCAGTCTATTATAATCTTGTAGTTAACTCTGAGTTAACCCTTCAAATTTGGTGATTTAACACTGGTTTAAATATACAGATGTTTTTGACAGATACTTAAATACATATACATATACATTCTACTATATTTTTATATGTTTCCATACAATCAATCAAATTTTCTATTTCCTGAGTGAAAAAATTTGAATTTCGTTTATTCATTTTGTAAAATTAAAAAAAAAAAAAAAAAAAAGAGATTAAAAAAAACGGGTTTTGCTCACAGGTTTTTTTTTTGCATAAAAAACAAATACAACTGTCAACCAAAATATCAAAATCTATCTATTTCGATATTTTTTTGACAACTGAATCGATTAATTTTAAGTGATACCGAATTATAATACCACTCATCAGGTTAAAATTAAACCCCCACTGAAAAACTGGTTCATGAGTTAACTCTGAATTCAAGATTAACTAGCTCTGGGTTTGAGTCGGAGTTAACTCAGCACTGAAAAACTGGGCCTTAAAGGCTCTCCCAAACCAATGCGAAACATTGATTCGTTGCGGCGAAGAAACATT
Source organism: Melangyna quadrimaculata (assembly GCA_949320155.1). NCBI lineage: Eukaryota > Metazoa > Arthropoda > Insecta > Diptera > Syrphidae > Melangyna > Melangyna quadrimaculata. The sequence goes on from OX439483.1 coordinate 187,789,866, forward strand.
CTTCAGTCAAAATTAATTCATATGTTTCTCCGTCGCGTTGGTGAGGGCACTCTCTTTGAGTTTTGAAAGTTTGGATGACTTATGGGATAAACTAAGCTTTTTCCATGCAGCGAAAATAATTTAACGCTCTCCCAAACCAATGCGGAACATTCGTTGCGGCGAAGAAACATTCGCATGTCAAAATTTATTTACATGGTGATATATGAGAGTGCCCACACCAACGCGGCGGAGAAATATATGAATTAATTTTGACTGACGAATGATTCTTCGCCGCAACGAATGTTTCGCATTGGTTTGGGAGAGCCTTTACACAGGTTCTTATGGGAGCAGATTCACTCAAGAGCTGCATGCAGCGCAGCGCTGCACAATGTCTCTATTTCTAAATTTGCTGCGCAGCATCATTGCAGCCACAACAGCAAAGAAAAAAATCTTAAATAATTGGTATTTGGCATTACTCATGTTGACATGCCCTGCCATTCATTCAAAAAATTGTTTGTGTTGGTGATTTTTTTTAAGAATCCATGAAGCCGGCGTTGCCAACTGCTATCGTCCAACGAACAAAACCTCGTTGCAATACTATTGTGTGACATCGGCAACGCTGTGCTTTCATGTATTTGTTTGACATAACTATGCATCATGAATGTCAGAAACTATGCACATGTGTTTCGTGTGCAGCTCTGCATGCATAGATGCGTGCAGCCTGGCTGCACATCTGTTTAAGACATTAAAAATGATGTATGAATACGCCCCATTATTTCAACAAGAGTCCATGTCAGAGCACCATTAAGTTTTCACTGAACACACTTTGCTGTGTGCGTGTGTGTTAAATCTCTCCAGAAATGATATCTCTCCACCACCAGAAAAATTTCTTCCATCAACTTCTACTTCAGCATCGAGCAGACGACGTTTGGCTCTTTCGTTTTTTTTGTGTCTACTGATGAGAGGAACTTCATTTCAAAAAAGAAAAAATACTCGTACATCTAAATAGAAAACTAAAGTCTTTTAAGAAAATTTAATTCAGTTTTCAGTGCATATTTGGCTTTAAACATTTTTAATAAAATTCTAGAACATCAAATTAAAAAAAAATAAAGTTAAAATCTATTAAATCCACCCTTAATCGATTCTCAAGTAGCTAGCCTCTCCGGGCCGTAATAAATAATAAATGTCTGAATTGCAGTCATCCCTTTTGCTTAAAAAGCAACTTGGAGGTAAGATATTTAATTAATATTTTCAACAAAAATATATAAATCGTAACATAGTGAGTCAACTTTAAAAGAAAAGTAACCACGAAAACGGAAAACACCCCAGAGAAGCCTTGGGAAAAGAAAACGATTATTACAAAAAAAAAATCCAAAATGCCGCAGACAACGAACCAACTATATTCGAGGTTAAAATTCATTTCGAATTCTGTCTTTTGTGTGCCTCATTCATTTGGTTAAAAAAAACGTGCGAAATTAAATCAAAAATTTCACCCAGCACTTCTTACTTGCGGAAAAATCGATTTTCTATTTGAAATCTCGAGATAATGAAAAACAGCATAAATCTTTTTGAGATGCGACAATAAACGCACAAAAGGTCGAAGAAGATATATTTCTTTGTGTGAGGCTTTTGTCTCTGAATTTGGTTGTTTTTAGTTTTACATACAAAAAAAATGTAAACCGGGACAACGGGGGCGGTGTTTTGCTCACATACGGATCCTTTTGTTTTTTTTTTCATATTTAATTCGTTTGGGTCCTTTTCTCTTGACCAAAATGAAGAATTTCTTGTTTCACGGGGTCCGTTCATTAAAAATGCAACCTTTCTTTTGTTGGAACAAGACAATCATGTAGGTATTTATCATAAGAGGGTTGCATTTAACTTACTATCGATTAAAGCTGTTGAGTTCTTATAAAAAGGTGGAAGCAAATCAGAAGAAGGACGAACGAAGAACGACAGCTTGAGTTTTTGTCTTGTTGTTTGGTAAATTTACCAACAAATTTACCTATTTATTTTTTTGCCTCTGTCTACCTACGTAAATATCAGATGAAAATTGTAATATTGCATTTCTCTTTTAAGAATTAAACAAAAACCCAGTAGAAGGATTCTCAGCTGGTTTAATCGATGACTGTGATATATTTCGATGGGAGGTCCTCATAATCGGTCCACCGGATACACTTTAGTGAGTATTTTTGTTACTAGATAATTTTTGTAAATATTCTTTTAAATAAAAATGGAGGTTATAGATTTAAAATGTGGAAGAGTGCAATCAATAAGCCCACTGAATTAACATTATAGAAATGTAAAGATATTTAAAAGTTATGGTCCATTTTAAGTTCAACATACATAAATGCTTATGTTTTAAAATTTTTTTCTCAGTGTAAACTGTTATAAAATTTAATGCTGAGTTTTAATATTTAAGTTTCCTTCCAGCAATTAGTCCTATGTCAAGGAAATCTAACAAAACTGGTATTATAACTAAAACGTCTATTGCAGCTCCCTTGTGGTTTCTTAATGTTAAAGTCTAAATTCTCAGTGATAAGTTTTTTTTACAAGAACATTGGATAAAACTGATGATTGTATTTAAACTAGATAATACCATATGGTATGGGGAAAATAAAATAATGAACATTTTATTAATAATAATTTCACAATTTTGCCTTGTATCTACCTTCACCTTTCGTGAAATGAAAAGAGAGGGCAATTCACATTTTTGTACCTACCGCATCACACTTAAGTTTGAAATAACAAGAGGCAAAATAGAATGGCAAATTTGTATGGATGGAAAGTGGGTGCGACCGGCCAAGAATGGTTTTATTATTTTATTTTGGTCCTACAAGTACAGTGTAGAAGTTTTTTCATTGTGCTGTACTTCAAACTAAAATAAAATGCATTTGTGTATTTAACACTTAAATAGAGTTTTACTTAATATTTAACCTAATGTGAACACTATGAACAAACAAAAAGTGAAGTAACAATTATAGACATCAGTTTCAAAGATAAAGCACGTAAATTATTAAATATTAGTGCAATTACCATACTTTGTATAATATCCTATTTTAAAAACATGTTAAGTATAAGAGCTATTACTCATGATCTATAATCGCACTTCGATAGTAATCGGATATCATCGGTTCAGTTTCTTGTCCAGCTATAATATGCGCGCAGCATCCGACTGTGCGCTTTCCACTCAGACAGGAACAGAATTAATGTGCGATAGCTTTTTCCCCATTCCTTTGTCGGCCAATCACAATGTGCTAATAATAAATCCTAGAACCTAGACCTTACATGTTTAGAAGACTGTATTGGGATACGCAACAACCAAATGTCTTTTTTCTTCGATGTATTGCGTAAGTCCTCTTACTAGTTGTTCTTGGTACAATATTATACAAGCCCTGTACTAGGTGCTCAGCGTAATAACTGCGGGCTTACTTCACTTGGTGCGTACCGAGAACAAACAGAATAAGATCTCTTTGATAGATTTGGAAAATCGTGAAAACTGCAGTGATGCTTCGGAAATTTGCTCTATGTCTATCAATATAAGAACGAGAAACATAATCCGCCAAATTATTTGTTCGATTTAAGGCTCTCCCAAACCAATGCGGAACATTCGCTGCGGCGGTGAAACATTCACATGTCAAAATTTATTTATATGGTCATATATGAGAGTGCCCACACCAACGTGGCGGAGAAACATATGAATTAATTTTGACTGACGAATGTTTCTTCGCCGCAACGAATGTTTCGCATTGGTTTGGCAGAGCCTTTAAACGGTTGTTAACAATGTCTAAAAATGTCGCTGCATGTACGCTACCGTAAATTGGCTCCTGGAAAGAGTCGATAAAAAAGCTGCTATTTTAAATTCTCCAAACATGTGATTTAAATCTCTATTAAAATAGTCTAATAGCCGGAACAATTTAGAGTCAAGTTTAAATCGACCATTTATAACTTCTTCCACCCACCATCATATGGTGATCAATCAAGACCTTATTGCTTGTTCAGTTGTCAGCTGATCTACACGCGGTCTTTACTTTCAGGCATATAAGCAGAATAATTATATGGTATATGAGGAAAGACGTCTCTAATTCCACGATCAAGTATAAAAGTATCACGTTGTCAAAAGAACCAATAAAATGTACCTAAAAAGAGGTATACAGAAGGTAATTAGTGCTCTTTTGCAAGATACCAAAAAGTCACAACTTCCTAAGGTACCGGAGCCATTGACTAAGAACCGTTCTGACTCACGTTATCAACCAATAAAAGCTTGTTGAAAACTTGCATTTTTATAAAGAGGGCTTTCTTAGGTATGTCATTTAATACTCTATTCATAGAAATCCCTTGTGAAAGAGGTATACTTAGATCAAAACGCAATAGAAAAAGTGCATTTTCTCACACAGAAACAACCTGAATAAGCTTCTCTGACCACCATTTTTGTTATTGATTGAACTAAAAGTATCGGTTGATATCATCTTTTTAAAAAAGCTGCAATGAGATAGTTAATCTTATACTGTTGCCTTCTGGACCAATACAAGGGGCTTAGTATCTTGTTTCCTACATGCACTGCAACGAAACGCCCATACTGAAAGTTACTGCCTTGTAGCAGACCTTTCATTTGACACTAATTTCATTCGTGGCCGCTCACATCCAAAAATGCCCATTGTCCTTTTATCAGTGTGAATTGCGTTTGATGATTATCAACAAAGTTAATAAGTTGGTTTTAACTTCATTCATTTATTATTATTATTTTTTTTTTTTTATGTACTCTACTGTCATAAGTTTAATTGATAAAATAGGTATTTTCATTGTCGAAAATATTTAAATTACCAATGATCCCACTTGCCTTAAAGAATTCCTTAGCAATAATTTTTAGTGTGGCTGTCAAAATACTGTAGAAACAAAAGAACGAGTTATCGGAGACTTTATTCGATGAAAATCTGGCCAACCGAATCAAAAATGTTTTGTCCTCAGTATTTTTACAGCAAACTGAGTTTTTTTGTTGAGCGATCCTGTTCTAATATTGCTGAGTCCCTCTGAAATCTCCTCCTAAATATGCCTATTCGCTTTCTACCCTTTTGACGGAACAAAATTTCTGAGATCTCCTTTTCACTAACATGCCAAATTTCATCAGATTCCTTTTCTATCAGCGCCAAATGTAAAGTATCACACGATTCACACCACATTCAACCATAATGGTAGAAACGAAAATACGACAATCATAATCTGGCCTAGCGATATGCGTTCGAGCTAAACATTCTTTGCAACGCATTTTCTGTCGGAGGTTCAAATTACATTTGAGTTTTGAGGCAAATTGTGGGAGTGGATGTACATATAAGCAAAATCTGAGTATGAGGGTTAAAAGAGCATATTTTGTGATATCAAAATCAAAAATCTGGCAGGTTTTTTTTTCAGACTTTGGGGCGGGGTATTGAAAATAAAGATTTTCTAAATTCCTTATTATGGGTATTAATACTTAATTAAATTGTTTAAAAAAAATCATGATGCTTTGTGATTTTCCGTAACCCCAACTCGGGAATCTTGGTGATCCGACTAATAGAACTCAAGATATAAGGTTTTAAGCGAACCTTAACCGTCTTTTTTCGGAGACTTTGTTTTGTTGATTTTTATAAATCTCCAAGAAAAAACTGATTAGGTTCCCTTAAAAATCTTATATCTTGAGTCAGTGTAAAAGGCATTTTAATATCGCTTAATCCTACTAAATACTTCCTGGTGAAGTGAACATACGCCTGTGGAGAAAGTGAACTTTTGACAATCGGTTGACGTTTGAAGCCTCAAAGCATCAAATGCCTAGTACAAAGTAAATTTTTGTTGTGTGTATGAATTCATTAAAATGCAGGAAAAAAACCATAATTATCAACTTTTTTCAAGATGATACAAATTCTTTAAAGCATGCTACGCAAAGAACAATCAGAAGAAAACATTATCCAAATGTCAAAGCTTCACTAAGAGTTCCCGTACAATTTGCTCGTGAAATTCCCGTGAACGAAAACTCTCCACTGATCTTCACGGGTGAAAGAAAAAGTGAAATTTGTATAGGTTCACGGCATGGTTCACAAGTATGTCTAGAGGCTTTACAGACCTATTCTGCCGTTGAGAGGTTCACAAGCAACAATTTTGTGTGAGTTTGTTTTTGTTAGGTTTCTTACAAGAACAACATGAGTTGCCAAGGAGCAGGTCATAATTTTTAAGTTTTTATGAGGCGAGTTCACCACGAGTTATGAGGTTATTGTGACTTTTGAGCAATCAGCGAGGTTGCCAGAATCATGCCACTATTGTCATTCCGAATTGTTTATTGTTTATTTATCTACGATTATACATCCACAAATATCGATAATTAAATAGCCTTAAATAAATTTTGTGGTACCAATTTCTCAAAAAGTACGCAACTGATCTCGATAAATTGTATATGGTTGGAAAGCCGTGGTTGTGGAGGTGTGCAGAATATACATTAGACAGGCACTTACACACTGTGGGTCAAATTTGATTTTACACTGCCGATCACTGTGTAAATTTAAAAAAATTAAATTTAAAAAATTGTTTGTTCTTTAATTTTCAAATAAATTGTTTAACTCTAGAGTGAGTCTGTCATTGTGAATCATTGTGGTCGAATTTCGGCCATTGGGCGATACACTAGTTTATTTAATTATCTTAACCAAAAGAATTACAGAGAACCAAGGATACAATTAATTTACATTTGAAAGCAAAAGCATCCCGAGAGATAATTAAATCAAAATTATCATCACAAATAAAGTTAAATATTTTAATGCAACAAGTTATTGGATCACGTGAACCATAGGAGGTGCTATATGAATTGAATAGGTTCCCACAAAAAGGAATTTGATGTTAATGACCTCTGAGGTGCATAAATATTGAAATGAAGCAATAAATTCCCACAATCTAAGGTAGAACAAAAAACGTCACGAACAAACATGACAGAATACATTTTACGTCTGATTTCTAAGGATTGCAAGCCTAGCAATAAACATTTCGAAGCATATGAATGCCGGTCATTACATTATTTTTCATAGAAACGACGAAGAGCAAAACGCAAACAAATTTTCTGAACTTTTTCAATTCTATTGATATTTTTGGCAGTTGAAGGGCTCCAAACAATACAACAATATTCAAGAATAGGGCGAACTAAGGAACAAAACAAAGCTGTGTATTATGTAAAGAATTTCTTTTCAAAAAGCCAAATGTTGAGCTGGCTTTCAATACTACCCGGTTTATATGAGGATCAAAAGTCAGTTTACCATCAAAAAGCACTCCTAAATCATTGAATTCATTAACGATTATTATTGACTTATTTGAAAGAGTATATAAAAGAACTATATAAAAAGAGTTCTGTTATAGAGCATACATGCAAACACCAAGCAACGACAAAAACTAAGTTTATTTGGCAAGTCATTCACAAAGAGTAAGAATTGATCCAATTTCCAGATTTTTAGTTCGCCAAAAATATTGTATTATTCAAATAAAAAGTACAATTGACCTCAACTCCAGAAATTATTGGGTTTCGCGCACTGTTATACCTTGGGCAAAACTCAATAATTTCTGGAGTTGAGGTCACTTGTACTTTTTATTTGAATTTTATTCATTCACTCCACTTAAAACCAAAGTAATTTTAATATTTTAATATTTTAATATTTAAATTTCTTTTTCTTTATTAAAAATATTGTATTGACAATAATTGGCAACCATCCTCAATCTTCAACACCGCGGTGATGTTTCTTACATTTTATTTGAAGATCTGCCCGATATGTCATCGAAACCAATATTTCTATTGAAAATGTTCAAATTTCGAAAAAATTGTACTGATATATTAATAGGACTGTTTTTTTTCGCCCGATAAGATAGAAATCCAGTACAAAGCATTTCAATTTTGCTTACATATGTATGTATGTATGTAGTTTGTTTGGAATTATAATATATGGCAGGATCAACAACCAATTCATTAACATTTTCTAATACATATATTTTTTCTCGTTTTTTTAATTTCAAATTTTAGTGAAGGAGGTTTCTTTAAGGCCCACCTGCATTTCCCAAAAGAATATCCACTTCGGCCTCCACGTATGAAGTTCGTCACAGAGATCTGGCACCCAAATATCGAAAAGAACGGCGACGTTTGCATCAGTATCCTCCACGAGCCTGGCGATGATAAATGGGGCTACGAAAAGGCATCTGAACGCTGGCTGCCCGTGCACACTGTCGAAACAATTTTGATATCAGTGATATCAATGCTAGCCGACCCCAATGATGAGTCACCGGCTAACGTCGATGCAGCAAAGGAATGGAGAGAGTCTTATCCAGATTTTAAACGTAAAGTAGCTCGTTGTGTCCGAAAAAGTCAAGAAGAATGCTCGTAGAATTTTTTGTATTTATATAAATTTAAACAAAATTATTTAACTGATTTTTTGCCGTTTACCATAGTAAAAAAAAAAATTGTAAACAAGCAGAAATTGAAAGAGATAAAACAACAACCAACAAAAAAAAACACTATTATCCATTGTTTTGCTTAAAACCAGCCAATACGCAATTGATAAGATTCGTAACTTTATAAATATTAAAACAAAAAAAAAAAGTGAAATGAAATAAAATTTATATCCAACAAACAAAAATTTCCTAAATTAAATGAAAACAAAATAAAATAAACAATTAAAAAATACTTTTACATACTTTTTTGTTCTTGTGTAGTTTTTTTTTTTTTTTTGTTTCCTTTCTATATAAAAACTGCGCTACCGTACCTACTTATACCACCTTAAAATTCTTTGGATGATATTTGTGCAAACAAAAGCTTCCCAGAGATTGCAGTTTTTGTGCTGAATAGAGATTAAACATACCGCTGATAAATACAAATCTTAAAAGAAAATCATGGACACAGTCCTTGCGAGCTACCCGTTTCAAATCCCGTTTTCATTGGTTTTAGAATATATACATTTCCCTACCTTTAAATTCCAAACGAAAACTTTACTATCATATTGCAAATAAATTGGGTCTGATCAACAACTTTCGATGCCGATAGGGTATTGTCCCGAACCACATCTCGGACTTCGTCAGAGAATTGTCGTTCCCGAGATTTGAGTTGGGAATAATCTAATAAGCCGGTCAACGAGGTAATCGCTTTCAACACGATTCGTGACGTTATCTAACCTGCTGGTTTATGCATACATATCGTCGATTCGAAAAATTCAATTTCAAGGAAATCACTGACCCAATGGGTATTCCTGATGCATTGCAAGTTGGTTGAGCATTATTAACACTTTCATTAAGTTGGTTGAGCATTATTAACACTTTCCAAGTCTTCCATAATGGCATCAACAATGTCAGAGAAGGATCGCCGAAATGCATTTCTAATGTGTTGCCTGAGACCGCTTCGTTCAGATCAAGGATTGATATCACAGCTTTCTCGTTGTCTGAAAAAGTATTTTGTTTTTTTTTTTTTGGCCGGCCTCTTGTGCCACTGGGATGCAATTAATCATCTCGCATTTTTCTTTTCACGTTGTTCTTATAATCTTTCCATACTTTAAAATTATAAAAATAAAATAAAGGATGCATTAAAAAGTTAATCTAGCTATAAACAACTTCATTTTTCTTTCCATCGACGGTCTTTTCTGGAGGGCCAAGTGAATTGAGTTTTGTTGACAAATTGTTCCACAAACGACTGCCAAAAGCAGTCGTAAGAGAAAACTAGTATCGTTTAATTAAAACGACTATCGTAAAACGTAATCGCAACGTAACGATAACGAGTGATTTTGTACGATAATCGTAATACGGGCCCTGCTGATACATATGTATGTTTATTTATACTACGACCCAAACGCAAAATAGTTGGCCTACTCATCAATTAACACATTAATCCTCTTTATATACCTTCATTTTCTGTCCAAAGCAGTTGTTGATTAAATTTTTTTTTGTCAATGTAATAAATTACATTTAATGAGTAAATAAGACCAATCAGAACTTAGGCACCTATTATGAATCGCGAGTCGCAAGAAATATTAGGCGAATCTGACTTGGCATCACCGTTTATGGCTCACCTAACTATATTCGACTAAAATGTCAAAAATGTGTTGAATTTTGATGTTGCTCTATTCGAAAGTCGCAGTTTGATATGCTTAAAACCACGACATAAGTGATTTTAAAAACGTTCATAATAGGACCCTTCATTTGAGAAAACACACATGTCTTCAGGTTGCATTCTATTAAACAAAGATAAGATCATAATAGTTGGACTACTCTCTAGGGGATGCAAATAAGTTGGCCTATGACGATTTAAATAGATGTTCAGGTTAACCGTTATTAAAAAAATGACATGCACTTGTTTTTTTGTTTATTGATCTCTTGTTTTAAGTAAGCCAGCAACAGTTTAGTGTCAATCATGGTGCGTGGTGTTGCATTATCACGAGACCTTAGGGAATCCGTAGTTAAAGCCTTCGAAACGGGATTGTCGAGCTACAAAATAGCAAACCAATTTAATTTACCTCGCTCATCAATTCGAAACATTATCACAAAGTTCAAAAATAGTGGAAATGTGGAGGTTGTTAAAAAATTTGGACGCCCACCAATTGCGAAACCTCGAGATTTCCGAGTCTTAAAAAAAATAATAAAGGAAAATCGACGTCAAACTGCCGCTGCAATAACTGTTCAATGGAGAGAAAGAATCCAAAAAAGTGTTTCAGTCGACACTTGTAAGCGGACAATGATAAAAATTGGATATAAATTTTATAAGGTTTGTTTTAGATTTATTTAAATTAGAGCTATTTTAATTCGTTAAAACATAGACCATCGAAAAACCACTTTTAACACCTAAAAAAAAGAAAAGGCGCCTAGAGTGGGCCAAGCAACGTAAGAACTGGACTTTAAGTCAATGGCGGTCCGTTATTTGGAGTGATGAGTCGAGGTTTAAAGTTTACGTGGGCGACGAACGAAAACGTGTCACAAGAAACTCCAAAGAGGCCTTTCACAAAGATTGCCTTAAAAAAACAGTCAAGTTTCCAGCATCTCTAATGATATGGGGTGCATGTCTGGGCGAGGTTTGGGCAATTTACATTTTGTAAATGGAACTGTCAATGCTACCAAGTAGCGGGATATTCTGGAAAATGAGCTACTCCCATCAATACCACGACTTGAAACTAGTGATGTAGATTTCATTTTCCAACAGGATGGTGCTTCCTGCCATACAGCAAGGTCTACAATGGCGTGGTTATCTGCTTTACTGGAATGGCCTTCCAGCAGCCCTGACCTTTCGCCAATTGAAACTGTCTGGCATAAAATGAAGCAAAACCTCCAACAAGAACCATGTCAGACTCTTCAAGGCCTTAAATCATAAATATTTGGGAATCTTTTTGTACCGAAGAATGTCAAAAATTAGTTGAAGCAATGCCACGACGCATAGAAGTAGTTATCAAGGCCAGATGCGACGTAAGACGATGGTAAATAAAAATTAAGACGCATAGGCCAACTATTTTGCGTTTAAAAAAATGTATCAATCGTTATTTTATTTTTTAAGACTGCTCTATATGGTTATTTAATTGAAGTCATTTTGTTTTTGTTACTTATTTCTATCTTAAATAAATATATCCAAAGAAAAATACCAAAGTACTGAGTTTATTGCCGATGGAATTTAAGAACCAGCAGATTTTTGTTTTTTATCACAGGTAGTCCAACTACTTTGCGTTTGGGCTCGAAGTATCGCCTACTGGCCAAAATTCGACACCCAAAAACTCACATTGACAGACGTAGTCGAACAATTAGTTTGAAAATTAAATCACAAAACATTTTATTTTGTTTTTTAACATGCAGTGATCGGCACTGCAAAGACAAAAATGATGGTGTGCAAATGTGTGTCTCATGTAAATTCTGAACATCTCCGCACCTATGGCTTTCCAACCTTATGAAATTTATCGAAATCGGTTGGATACTTTTTGAGCAAATAGTACCACAATTTTTTTTAAGGCTATTTATATATGTAGAAGATTTGAAGTAGTCATGATAATTGAAGCTAAGAAAATTAAAGGTTCAAGCTGTTAAAGAATTCGGCACAATATATTGAAATTGCGTTCCTTTAAAAAAAAAACCTTTATATTTTGCAGCGCTGCCACCTTACGAATCGAACTTGCTAATCATACAACTAGTTTTTCGTTATTTCCAGGTAATTTGGTCCGCAAGCATTCGTAGACAACTTGTTTTTTTTCAAATTTGTTGGTTTTTATACCCCTGCACTTTATTATAGTCCCTTCCAAAAATATGAATATAACTTTTTTGTAGAAAATTTAAATTTCTCTAATTCTGTCATATGGACCTTTCCGCTTATATGCTTACCTTTGCAAATATTAACGAAGCGCTTAAAAAGGGGACCTTTTCCCCTCCCCCTCCTGGGGTAAGCTCGCGGCACTGGACTGGGGAGTTTTGTTATGTTATACTTGGGGTTAGCCCCTACCACATAAAAAAAACCGAAGATGTATGATTTTTTGCAAGCAAATTTTCTTCGTTCACTGGGCTATATAGGGTAAACGCACTAGTATCCGGACACTTAACGTGTTTCATAACTTTGACTTCGTCTCATTTCCTTACTATAAATGCTACCATGGATAGTTATATTGTTTCAAAGAGTGTAGATGTTTCTTAATAATAAAGTGTCCACATAATTTGCAAATATATCATTGTAAAAATTAAAATGATAAAAATTCAAAAAAGTTCGATTTTCACTAGTATCCGGACAGCAAAATTTAGTTTCCGGACGCTTCTGTTTTAGTATCCGGACGCAATTGTTTTGTATGAAATTTTAGTGCATTATTGAATAGAATTAATGAAAAATCGTAAATCCGCTCATTGATACATTAATTACATACGTGGGTATATAATGAAGGTACAGTTGTAATGAATATCTCCTTTCAAACGTGTGTTTAATTACTCTTCTTTTCGTGTCACGAGTCATACAAAATTAATAACATGTATAATAAACTTTTAAATACACCTTTAATCAAAATACACATGTAATCAGAATATATTTAAAATCAGAGAACACGTGTAATAAAAAAAACGGTGTTTATTTTTTTCCTATTTGAACCTCCCAAACGGATATTAGAACCTTGGTGGCAAATAAGGCTAGTTTTGTTTAGATAATTCTTTGCTGCTTGCGGGCAATAGCTGCTAGCTGTAATTAAGTTCAACAATCGTTTTAAATAACATAATACTATGTGTATGATAATGTAATACTAAATACACCTGTATTACTAAAAACACATGTACAACTAAGATCCTACACGTGTTAATACACGAACAATTCGATTGTAGGTACAAATGAGGGACATCCCATGTACACGTGCATTATAAATCTTGAAATGTTACCTATATCTACCCTTCATTTTGAGGCTTGACAGTTTTACAGTTAAACCTTAACTCCATAGGCCTACTTTTGTACAAAAATACAAAAGTGAGAAATTAAAATGCTCGTTAAAGAAACATGCTTGCAAAAAAACATACGAAAATTGTTCTGACACATAAATTAAACCACCATTCACAATTTTTCATTGTTTTTTTTTGCAGGCAGTAGTCTTTCGAATAGATATTTATTTCTCACTTTTGTACTTTTGCACAAAAGTAGCCCTATGTAGTTAAGCCTTTAAGCTCCAACAATTTTCAGAGCCTAGCTAAGGTTTTGTTGAATCGGTTATTTTTGCACTTGTATTTTTTTTAAAACCCGTTTTTTAGTCTAATACTTGTCGGATCTGGTGTATAGAAATTAGGAATTATAATTCTTTCTGTTTTTCTTATGTTTAAAAATACTTTAAGTTTGAACTAGACCCACTACTGCACGTATAGACTGAACCTAATTAAATCGCTGGAGTTTTCAAAACCACCATATTTTTAAACAAATACACTATACAAATTTGAATTCAAGAGATCTGGTTTGAACTCTACACATTGTAATGTTTAGCATTTTATGATTAAAACACTTTAGGTATAAGCTGTGGGGTGGGCAGTTTAAGCCCTAATAACCTCCTCTAAATCCGCCACTACATTCCTTGTTATAAAATAAAAGTTTCGTTAGGTTTTTTCCAACTAATGTTAAGGGTCATATTTAGCACCCGTTTTCATTGTGCTTTATTTATATCTTCCAATATCCTCAAGGGCCTTAAATTTCGTAAGGACCTTAAGGATCATTTCCTCGAAATGTGATTAGTTACAATGTACGAAATCCTTAAATTTCATACAAAATACACTTGTCCGGATACTGGACTTTATTTTTTAGTATCCGGACAGCCGATTCCTCACTCAGAAAACCCTGTCCGAATACTGAAAATCCGTGAGAAAAATACAATTCTCCTTTATTAAATCATGTAGAATATACGTACCTTTTATTTAAGGTCAATAAAACATACATTTAATATTTTTATCTTATTTTCAGTATCCGGACACTCTGTCCGGAAACTGAAAATGAAGAAAAAAAATTGTTTCAGTACCCGGACAACAAATATTTTGACGTTTTAATGTTTCTCTTATACCTGCAAAACTGAAAAGACGCATAACTCTTACAGTGCTGCGTTAATGTACATGAAACTTTGCATACATTTGTTAAATACATAAAAGATTGTATTTTGATACTTATTTCATACCGTTATTGTATAATATGCCTATTTTTTTCAAATAAATGACCAAGTGTCCGGACACTAGCACTGTCCGGATACTAGTGCATTTACCCTACGAGTACTTTGTTTTTTTTTTCTAGCAAATAGTGAATTGTACTAAATAAATGAATACACTCAGTGTTTTTTTATTATTTTTATTTATACTTTGTATTAATTTAAACTTTTATTACTTTAAATATTGAATGCAAAAGTAATCAATTATGAAAGTATATTCAAAAAATTTAACATTATGTTTTTAATACATTGCAAAGTAAAAAATTAAACATATTACAAAAACCTTTAAACATTCTTTAGTGTACATTCAAACAGAAAGAAATAAATTAATTTCCTAAAACAATAACGTTAACCATGCAACAATTAAACAAAAACCACCCATTGGAGCCAAGCGACTAAGTGTTTTTTCGCCACTTAATGCTCGATAATAAAGTACGCCACTGAAGAGGAGGGTTCCTGTTGCCATAAGTGATCCGGTCTGAAAATGATACAAATCATAAAGCATAAACAATAATTATTAATTATATACTCTTTCTCACCAAAATCGGCCTCCTGGCTAGCGGCACTGCCATCAGTGCAATAGAATGAAAGAAATGAAATCTGTTTGCTGTTTCGAAGATTGCCTTTGATTCACCTTTATCCTGAACAGCAAGAGTTCGGTGGCTACCGATTGCTCCTAAAATTACAGCAGCAGCACCACTTATACCAGCTAGTCGAACAAAATTATAGTTCTTTCCGGCAAGTCGCCAAAGTGGAAGAGCATTCGATACCATCTTTGCAGTATCGACTGTTGTTTTTGCAACTGCGTTACTCTGCTTAGAAACGATTCCCTTCGATTTAGAGCATTTATATACATAAATGTATGTATGTTTGTACGAGTATTGTTCGAACATGAAATAAATTTTACAAATTCAAATTTGTTAGCATTCAGAGAATTTAAACATTACAAAACAAAAATACTTTAATACATGGTATGCGCTAGAACGAAAAAGAAACAATTTTTGCTTCGACGTATTATGAAATCGTAGAATTTTTCGTTCTGACAGATTCTTCGCTAGGGCAGATGATTTACATGCGTATGTCACAATATGGCCCAGAAATTTGCAGATTCTAAAATTTACCGACAAAACTTACTACACAAATTTTTTTATGATCTAATCATAAATAAAACAGGAACAGTTATTTTCCACAAAAACAACTCATTTACACACATATTTGTTAGATTTGTTACCAATTTACAAATCAAATCTTTAAAATTGCAGGTCGAATATTTCTTGCTCGCAAGACATTTTTTCTCAGACCCATATAGGAACTCAAGTACATCAATTTAAAAAATAAAAGGGGTGAAATGGTGGAAAGAGCTGGTAATAAGCCAAGTTTTGTGTATGTATATGCTTTAAACTTTGAGGAACAATAAAATGCAAAGTTCAGACTGTTACAAATTTGTTTGATGTTAAGTTTCAGTTTGACTGTACTCATATCTTTTACATAATTTCCTCTAGAGACTATATTGTCGAGTTAATAAAGTTTTACTTCGAACAAAAATTGTTCTGTCTTGAAGTCAAGGAATCGAAAAGCTCTTGACAAAAAAGTCAAGGTTTTAATAATTTTTACCAGTGATCGAAACACAGTTTTACTTTGCGAAACCGGCTGGTGTTTAATTATTTGCTGTCAAAAAAATCCAAAAAATAAACTATCATTTGAATTTGAAATATGAAAAGTCATTTCCTTTAATAATTTTGTTTAGTTTATTTTAATAACATTAAATAAACAATTGTCTCTGACAAAAGCTACAATTTTCGGGATAATTTAAAACGTATACGTAAGTATGCATATAAAACAAACAAATGTTGCAAAAATTCCTAGCGCCTAGCCTAATAAGGTCTTTATAAAAAGAGAGAAAAGAATTTTTGTTGGCATAGTAGATTGAGATTAAGGTGTTTCATGAATTTGTACGAATTGCATCCAATTGAAAGTGGGAAATATAGAAAATAATGCCTAGAGTAGGACTCGAACCCACACCACAAATAACGTTTTTAATAATAAATGAACCTAACTTATTTCTGTTAACAATCCTGATAGAATAATCATCTTAAAATGAAGGTTAAAATCTTAGATTTTTTATACTTTTATGAATTTATTTTACAATGATGCGTTTAGCGCATGAAGTTGAGCATTCATTCTAAGGCCGCTCCCTGACTTGTCGGTTCGGTATCGGTACGGTAAAATCAGTCGTACCGCTTTTGTACCGATAACATGTATGTCAATGGGTGCATGCTGATTAGGCGGTAGCGGTACGGTATACATGCGGTATAACGAGCCGCGGTACGAATGGGCAGTAAGCAATCGGTAAATACCGCGTGTATTGTGTAAAATTTTATCGTCAGGTATGGAGCAAAATAGAAACGTGAATGAAAAGCTCGTTATAAGTATTCTTTTTCATTTTGTACATGGATTGGAACCTTTCATTATCTTGTGAAAGTTCTTTGCCCGCAACAAACAGTCGACAAAACAAATTTTTTTTCAATATATGGATGTCGCCAGTACTTTTTTCTTTTTATTCGCAAACAAAATTAGAAAAAACATTTGTATGTATACATTTGGTTATTATGGTTTTACACTTACAGGTATTATCAACAAAATTATTTTTAATTTTTACTTTTAAATACAAAATTAAAAAAAAGAAAAATGTTTAAGTAGGTACAATTACCACTTCTTAGTAAGAAGTTTAGTCAACACAACTGCTTATAATTTAAAGATAAAAGAAAGATATATACGGAAAAGAAGAAAATTATTTTAGTATGTATGTGTAAATTTATAGTGGTTAATTAGAGACTAAAAAACAATAAACCGATGAAATACATTGTGTGTCTTGCTTCCTGTTCATATTATTTTTGTTATTTAAAATGTGTAATGTTTCTAAAGTGTATCGTTTTGATGTTTGTTTTTCAGTTTGAAGTATTTGTGTATTTTTAAATTCTGGATCATGGTTTTTTTCTATACTATGACTCGCAAGAGCTGTTTTTTGGGAACTTTTCGATTTTATATCCGATTTTTGATTTGAGATCCTCTGTTTTAAAAGTTGCTTTGTTGTGCCAATATAACAAAGCCCACCATTTTCTGTTTCGTTGCCTAGACAATCGATCTTATAAAGGACGTCTGTGCATTGATCCTTTTCACTTTTTTTGGTCAGTTTTGTGAACAGAGTGTTGAGTGTTTGGTTGGATTTAAAAGCAATGTTGACATCTTTAGCTTTATTACCGATGGTTTTCTTAAAACTTTCAGCAAGCTTCGGCACGTAAACCAAACTTTTAAAGAAGCCTGTTCTCTCGTTTTTATTGTTTTATTGGTGATTAGTATGGTGTTGTTCAATGAATTCTCGGATCATATTTGGTGGATATCCATTATCCATCAGAATCTTGGTGACTTTATCTTTATTGGCGGGATGGAATTTTTTGTCACTGATTGTGAAAACTTTATTGACAAGGTTAGAAGCCGTATTCAATATAATGTGTTTTGCTTAATTTGAACGGAAATTGACAATTCTGCCGGATGCCGTATCTTTTTGATGTCAGTCAAAGGAAAGATGATTTCTCTCACGGTGTATTTTCACGTCCAAAAATGCAATCGTCCTATTTTCTTCCTACCTTCTTCTAAGGACGCCATTTTTTTTCCGGATTCTGAGTTTTAAGATAAGATACCGAAAGTATACCAACAAGTGAACAGACAAAAGTGGTATGGGTATGCTTTCGGTACGGTAAGAAAAACCGCTTACCGATACCGTACCGACAAGTCAGGGAGCGGCATAAGTGTGCACCAAACGTCAGTGACATAAAAAAAATCGAGTTGCATCCAAACTGTTGTTGTTTCCATGTTCTATTCAACGAGCTTGGCCTCAAGAAAGAAAACGATTAAGATAGTGTCTGCAAAAGCGCAATTAGACCAAAATTATAACCAACATGTAAAACATCGTCCCGCTTATGCCAGAACCATACATGTGTGAATTTTTTGTTTTTGAGTTTATTGGCTAGTTGGAGAAAGCTTTCGGTCTCTAATGTTTTACCAAAACTTAGAATGTTCAAACAGCAAGGAAACCGTAATATTTAACATGAATTTAGATTTCATTATTATACCTATATTTTTGTAAGCAACTTTAGTAGCGATTTTAAAAGTTCTGAAAATTGTTCACTTGACATGTAAATATACCTACGTAATTTCGTGAACATTTTCTAAACTTTTAAATTCACTACCAAATTTGCTTAAAAAAAGATAAATATTATAACTATATTTTATGATAGTTAAGGGTTCCAAGTACGTGTACAAAAATCAGTGCCAACTTAAGTGTCCTACTTTGACCACAGAACGATGCAAACATTGCTTGTCGCACTTAGTTAACATCATGTTTCTTGGCAAAACTATTTTACCGATTTGGATAGAATTTTTGAATTTCGTCTTGTAATACTCTAGACTATTTGTTTCCAATTTTTTAGCAGAATTGGAAAATGTTTTTACCTATTTCTTGAGTGCTTCAAAATTACTTAGTTTTTCAGAATTTTTTTTTTAAATTCATGGTTAGATATAAATACAAATATAACATGCATGAATTTAAAACTAATGTGGTCTTGTAGAAAATTTTATAACAGGTTTATAGTGGATGGTTTTTTCCTATGTTGCATATTTTCAAAGTTATAAAGGAATAAAGCGGGTGATTTTAACGTTTTTTCACTGTTGCATTTTTTCTGCAGTGAGCACAGGTTTTTCGAAGTTGCAAACTTAACTACAGACTATTCTAACATGCCCCAACAACTTATCAAAAATGTAGAACTTCATCGCGCTTTGCGAATTTAGCACTTTTTTTTTGTAATTGACTGTGCTAACATTCATGCTTATGGCATAAAGGGGAACGATATGATTATGATGTATCAGCCAAGATTAACATTAGATTTTAGATTGACATAGACCCTCATGGTAAGCAAAGTTAGACAAATGGATTGGAAATTGCGATCATGAATTTCTTAATAAAGACGGAAAATACATTTGAAAACTAATGGTGTTGTCTAGTTTACCACACCTATAAAAGTATACACTCTCAACTGCAATAAGAATGAAATTGTTGATTTCGTTTGCTATCTTTGTGACGACTTCCTAAACTTGAATTTGTTGAAAATTATCTATGAAAACACAAACACCTGTGACATAACCATAACATGAAATAATTGTATGTTTTGTATCGAAAAATAACAATACAAAGTAATGATAATAATATAATTGAATAAAGTTCATAAATGGAAGGTAGAAGAAACAAACTTATGGTAAAATAATGGAGAAATACTCACGGTACTTTTGGCCAAACTGTATGTGCTATTTATGACAGCCTGACTGATCGGATTCCTGAATGCTAGATAACCAAGAGCATCGCCGAGTGATGACATTTTTCCTTTATTAGAACTAATTTTATTATTATTAGCTAGAAATCAACTTAAAAGCTTCGATTTCAATCAAATTAATTGTAGAAATCTTATTAAAAAGTTTGGTGCTGCACCTGTAATACTAAAAATGGTGTGCAGTGACGACGACGAGTGACCGTGAGATGCAAATTTTTACCGCAAGTTTACAATACAAACGTCGGCCTCCGGATAGGTGCTGTGGTGTAGAGTTTCAGCTGTTAATTTTGTTTTTAAACTTTTACAAAAATTTATTCTGGAACAGTAGCAAGATGCAATTGAAAACAAAATACAAATTTTAAAGAAAAATAATCTGATTCCTATAATTAATCAAGTTTTGTTGATTTTGTTTCTATTATAATAATTTGGTCCGTGCGCCTACTGGTCAAAAACTGACAAAATTTGTTTTACTTTTCATAATAGTGTGTTAATTTTGAAAAATTCTTCAAAAGAGGAAGCGCACACCTACAATCCTAACAAAAATCCCATTTTGTGTTCTTTTTTCGACGAAAAATCCACAATCCCCGAGCGTAATCCTTAAGGCTCTCCAAAACCAATGCGAATCATTCGTTGCAGCGAAGAAACGTTCGTCAGTAAAAAAAAGTTCATATGTTTCTCCGCCGCGTTGGTGTGGGCACTCTCATATATCACCATGCAAATAAATTTTGACATGCGAATGTTTCTTCGCCGCAATGAATGTTCCGGATTGGTTTGGGAGAGCCTTTAAAGGCTCTCCCAAACCAATGCGAAACATTCGTTGCGGCGAAGAAACATTCGTCAGTCAAAATTAATTCATATGTTTCTCCGCCGCGTTGGTGTGGACACTCATATATCACCATGTAAATAAATTTTGACATGCGAATGTTTCTTCGCCGCAACGAATGTCCCGC
Source organism: Melangyna quadrimaculata (assembly GCA_949320155.1). Classification (NCBI taxonomy): domain Eukaryota; kingdom Metazoa; phylum Arthropoda; class Insecta; order Diptera; family Syrphidae; genus Melangyna; species Melangyna quadrimaculata. Next base: position 187,810,839 of record OX439483.1, read on the forward strand.
ATTGGTTTGGGAGAGCCTTAAATGGGAAAAAGAAAATGACATGCAAAATTATGTTTAATTTTAATACGAAGCTATGGCAGCCCTTAAAAACAATTTTTGAAGTTTCTTTATTTTGAGATCGAGTCTCGAGTGTCGAAGTATGAAATGAATGCGTTCAAGGACCTTTTTGGCTTTAAGCATGGTATATTAAGGATGAAACAAATTTAACCAGCAACAGCACCAGTATCAACAACAAACATCAAAATACGGCCACACTGTCGCTCCATTAGCAAATTGTGAGGCAATGGCAGAATGTCAATTTATTGCTTGGGTGAGCTCTGCACTGACAGGTAATTGTAAAATGTAGCCGAGCGAAATAAAATAATGCACAAAGTGTTATTTTAGTTTAATTAAAAAGATAGATTTATTTTCTTAACACTTTACAAATAAGTAGTTGTTTTCGCATTGGCTGCCCTTTCAAATCTGCCCTCTCACTTTCTAGCCAATCTTATATCTATGTATATTGTATATTAACTTAAAACTCACCCAACTTAAGCATTTAATGGTTAGCTTACATGTATGCTTTAAGTTGGATGAGTTCACATGTATGTTACACGCTTTTTCTTTTATCAAATAATAAAATAATCTAGTCATAATATTCCCAGTCTCCGTAACGATTCGGTGGGTGTGAAGAACGTGAGCTTTGACGCAGTTGGCCACCGACAGCTCTATCTCCTGCAGCTAGTTCCACACTTGGTGCAGGTTCTCCAATAGAGAAGCTATTTCTATAATCCTCAGCATAATCTGTGGATTCAGCAGGGGATTCAGAGAAGGGACATGTGGTCACGAAGGAATCATTACATTCTTCGACATTAGTTCCATCATCTAAAGCCTTACTACTTTTGACACCATTATCATTTAAAAATTCTTGTTTACTATTCAAAGTGACCGCTAAATATCGACAGTTTCGTCTAATTATCTGACATGTTGATATATCTAGAACTAAGAATAAATTATCATTAACTTGGCCAACTATTTTGCCGTAACACCATTTTGTATTTTTCTTAAAAATTACTTTCTGATCAATATCAAGTCTGCACAAGGGACGCGTTTGACGATTATAATACAACTTTTGTCTTTCACGTTTTTGAATTAATTTTTCCTTGATCATTTTTCCTTGACCTTTCAGCATATTGGTGCATTTGTCGACTGTTAAACGGACTGTTGTCGGACCTGATCTCCGATGAGTAGCCATATTTTGGTAAGGTAAGGTAATGTATTAATACAAGCAAGTGTGGAAGCAAAATATGAAAAGTCGTTTCTTTCCCACAAATTTGGCAGTCGTGTGGAATTCTATCCCACTTTCAATTGCTTGATGTTAAAACAATCTTTTATGCAAACACTACAAAGTCAGTAATTAATTCAATTAATTTACCCTAAAAAACCCAAACCATTCAACATATCTGTATGAATTTTGAATGTTGTTTTCCTACAAGTACCCCAATCTTTGTCATGGAATTATACAGAAGAAAACCCTGCAGATAACTTGGTTTACCTTATGTGAACTGAAAGAATTATTCAAAAACAGTTGATATTCAACATAGCTTTTAATTTTAAATCTTGACATTATCTAAACCTTTGAAATTTCTTGCCACCATAAAATGCTCTGCAGAGTCGGATCTGCTTGAAAAAGGTTTAACACGTTTGACCTTTTCGTAAAACTTAAGCATGTCTTCTTCCAATTTCGGCACTGCAGCATTATCCCAAATTTTAACCACCAAATTCGCTCCTACTGCCGACATAGCTAATGAAAACCGCAGGACTGAGTAGCAGAGTTCTGTTATTGTCTCTTGATCTAACACGCGAACGCCAGTTGCATTCGGTGCCATGTCAGATAGAACACAATTGACTTGACGACCATTCAGAACTGCTTTCAATCTCAATTGAGATTCTGGTTTTGTGAAATCTGTGCGACTAAAGATTGTTGCGCCCTTAGGAAAGAATTTTTTCGATTAGGTTTGCTTAAAATGTTTCCTTAATACAACTTACATCTATGGGATGAATATGCAACAAATCTACGCTCAACACAGCACCCTTTGGTTGTTTTTCGTGTTTGCCGTTTGCGTTGGTTCTTTCGACAGCAATTTGGCTCCAGCTACCGGGAGATGCACCACAATCAATGACTACATCACCTGGTTTAAGAATTTTGTACTTATCATCGATTTCGATAAGTTTGAAAGCACTTCGGCAACGAAAATTTCTCATTTTGGCCTTTTCTACATAGGGATCGGCGAGTTGGCGTGTGAGCCATTCTTGCGAGCTTTTGCTTCTACCTTTGAGATTATTTGGTATTGTTTTAGCGTGGTTACATACAGCTGACGAAAATTTACGAAATTGTACAAATGCCATTGAAAATTAAATATTTGCGGGTGATTTTATTTTATGCAATATTTCGAACCCAATGATGTTTATATTTTTATTTTTACGAAATCTACAGCTACAGACCACAGCTGACAAAAATGACATTACTTAGAAAATGTCAAAAATAGCTGTAAGCGGTAAGCTTGATGAATACATCCAGAGATTAAAGGCCAATAAATGCGATAAGGGGGAACCACACTGGTCTCGTCTGTTAAATTGTGGAGTCGTGTGTCGCTGTATTCCATATATTTCATGCGCCACAAAGCGACATAAAACACCAAACAAATATAGTTTTATAAAATACAGTGCAGCAATAGGGGCACAAGAGAAAATGCGAGATAATTGTGGATCTATGGCTTAAGCGTTAGGGCAAAAGCTAGAATTGGTATGAACAAAGTTGCCAGCATCAGGGAGAGACGAGTATATCATTTTTTGAGCTGGCCATACATGAGCGAGCCAAACAGCTCGGAGCCAATTGGCTTCGGGCACTAAACACTGTATAACTGTCAAAAAGGTTCGGCGCCGATCCATTTGGATTTTCAACCAGTTGGAAAACCACGAACCAATATTGGCTTCGAGCTGTTTCCCTCGTACAAGCAAGTGTGGAAGCAAAATATGAAAAGTCATTTCATTCCACAAATTTGGCAGTCGCATTGAATTCTTTCCCACTTTCAATTTGACATGTATTATTACACAGTTAAGCCTGATCCACATCTGTGTCGTGTGTTGTGTTGTGGATTCGTGTGTCGCTATCGCTACAATATATTTCATATGCTTAGAACCATATTTGTCTCGTGTGTTGTGTTGCAGTGTGGCGTATAAAATATATGGAATGACAGTGTCACACGACTCCACAACACAACACATGACACAGATGTGGATCATGCTTTTAATTGGGAAGAGATTGGTCGAGTGGTTAGCGAGCTCGACAAGTAGTGCAACACATCCAGAGTTCAATCCCTAAGCTTACCTACTTGATATTTTTTATTTTTCTTCACACTCTATACTTTACTCCTTAAGCACTTCTTTCGAACTCTCTTAGAAAGTTTTTCATAGCAACTGAATTTCCTTCATTAAGGTGCTATAGGAGTTAAAAAGTTCTCCTTTTTAACTCTATGGAGCACTAAAGAGAGATTAAATGAGTGCAATAAACGATTATAAATAGCTTCTATGGATGAGTATAGGAGTAAAATTGTTAGTTGGGAAGTGTACTTCATTTCTTTAGTGACCCAGAAATCCTTCTGACTGGAAGCCAAATCGGTATAGGAGTCAAAGGTGATATAACTGATCCATTAGACTTTCAATTAGCAATAACATCAGCGTCACAATGCGATGAACTGCTCTTTCTTTAATCATAACCAATAGTGATCCAAAGAAATATTAATGCAATCCTTAAAGTTAGTATCTTGCTCGGGTCGCTTTAAGGTTAGACCGCACTAGGCGGAACTGCACAGCAGCGGAACTGCGATTCACAATAATTTGTATGAAATTTTATGAAGTTCAGTTGCCGCTTAGTGCGATATAGCTCATACAATTTCATACAAATAATGTTTTGCCGCGTCGTGAAGTGTAGTTCCGCTGCAGTTGTGTGCGGTCTAACCTTTAATGTTTATATAAGCAAATATAGAAAGTCTTATATTGCAAACGCCATGACTCCATTTTGCCACCATTTGCAATTCAAGTAAAACGTGTTTGTAATAATTAATTTGTAATAGTACGAACGAGCGCACGATGTTTTAGTTTTGTAAAAATGTGCGCATCTTTATTATTTGCATAAATAATTATATGCAATGAAAACATTAGGCTCTTATATTAATTCACGTGCGGCAGGCTAAAACGCTTGCAATAGATTTGTTTAGATAAATTATGAGTTATAAAACTCTTTGGGAAAGTCAATTGATTTTAATGCTATTTATTTCATGTAAGAGATTGGCCGAGCGGTTAGCGAGCTCTACAAGTAGTGCGAGGCATCCAGAGTTCGATCCCTTATAGGCTTGCCTACTTGTTTTTTTTTATTTTTTTTTCACACTCTATACCTTATAGCCCTATTCTTCGTTGTGAGACTCAAGGCATAACTTCATAGGCCTACTTTTGTACAAAAGTACAAAAGTGAGAAATAAATCTCTATTCTGAAGACACCTGCTTGCAAATAAACAATGGATGATTGTGCATATGGCGGTTTAATTTGTTTGTTAGAACAATTTTCGTATTTTTTTCTGCAAGCATGTTTCGTAAGTTAAAGCCTTAACTACATAGACCTACTTTTGTACAAAAGTTGGAAATTAAAATGCTCGCTAAAGAAACATGCTTGAAAAAAAAAACACATCAAAATTGTTCTGACACATAAATTAAACCACCATGCCCAATTTTCCATTGTTTTTTTGCAAGTGGGTGTCTTCAGAATAGATATTTATTTCTCACTTTTGTACTTTTGTACAAAAGTAGGCCTATGTAGTTAAAACTTTATGCTGGATTTACATGTATCTTCGTCTGCACAATGCAGAAAAGTAAAGCAGGACAGATGTATACAAAAAATCCGAGCGAGTGAAAGAGAACCATCAAGATGAACATGTTCGTCTTCATTTCTGCATTATGGGACTTTCCTATAATGGAGCAACGAAGTTCTTCTGCATTTTGATCTTTTCTCTCTGTCTAACAAATATACATTTTGTATTTGGCATCCCTTTTTTGTGCAGAAACCAAATGCAGATACATGTAAATCCACCATTAAGGCGCCAGTTATAGCGATAATTAAAAACCATCAGTAAAAATTTTCTTTTGGATAATTTGCTGTGTTAAAAAAAGAATTGAAACATTAAAATGGTACGAATCGATGGCAAATCAATAAAAATATTTTTTTCTGCCAAAAAATAATCCCAAGGATGAATAATTTTTGTAAAAAAAGCATTCATTTATTTTACTGATGGAAATTCGTTTTACTGAACAGCTGATTGTCAAAACCCAAAAAATGGAACATTTCGTTTCAGTTTTCTATGTTCCATTTTTTTACTGTTCCACTCATCAGTAAAAAAATTACTGAAGCAATTTACCTCATTAAAAATAATAAAAGGTTATTGCTGGAGGTTTGACATTTAATTATTTGTAGAATTTTAATGATTGCTATAACCAGCTGTAATTAAAAAATTCCAGTTTTCACCTGGTTCAACTTTTACTGATGGTTTTTAATTATCGCTATAACTGGCCCCTAAGGCTGTTAATTAATTATTTTTTTCTTTCTAGTGCGGAAGTTGCTCGCTACTTAGAAGAGGAGAGTTTCGGATTAGTTTTTGGAATCAACACAATGGTAACACTTTTGTTGCAATCTATTCTAACGTTGGTTGTAGTTTCGGAGACTGGTTTTGCACTAAGTGTAGTCGGTCAATTTACTGTATATTCTTTTTACTTTATTATAATCGGTGTTATATACTTTTTAGCTGTTGTGATTGAATATTTTATAAGTCGGCAAAAAATAGTATACTATTATCCATAAAGAAAAGGCGTTCGACAGTGTCAATAGAGAATTTATTTGGCTTGCTTTGCACAGGATGGGCATCCCAGATAAATTGATTGCTATTATCAAGGCTACATATGATGGATCCAGGTGTCACGTTTTGCACAAAAGTAGGCTGTCAGAGGAGTTTGAAATCCAAAGTGGAGTTAGGCAAGGCTGTATACTGTCACCAATACTGTTCCTGTTGGTGGTAAGTGACGTACTGCACGCAGCTTTGTCAAATGGAAATGGAGGAATTCAGTGGACTCTGCAATCTCACCTCAAACATCTGGACTACGCGGACGACGTATGCTTACTCTCTCATAGGATCATGGATCTCCATCAAATGACAACAAGGGTGGAGAGAGAAGCAGAAATCGTAGGGCTTAAGATCAACTCGGCAAAAACTAAAAGGATCAGCCTTGGAACTTCCTCATCAATCCAAGTAAATATTTCTGGACAACCCGTAGAGATGGTACAGGATTTCCAATATCTTGGGAGTATTGTCTCTACGGGTGGCGGAACTGAACTGGACGTAAACAGCCGAATCAGAAAAGCAAAGGCTGCGTTCGGAATGCTGTCCAAAATATGGAGAAACAACTCTTTTAGCTTAAAGACCAAGCTACGACTGTTCCGCTCCAATGTTGAATCCGTTCTGCTTTACGGCTGCAGCACTTGGAAAGTCACTGAAACTGTCACTAGAAAGCTGCAAACCTTCGTTAATAGATGTCTACGAAACATCTTGAGGATTTTCTGGCCCAACCGTATCTCCAATGCCGAACTTCATGCGAGAACGGGTCAGGAGCCCATAGACTCCATTATACGAAGAAGAAAGTGGCAGTGGATTGGCCATACGCTTCGAAAAGGCGATCGGTGCATTGCATCTCAAGCAATGCAGTGGAACCCGCTCACACAGGAGGGAAGACAAGTGGGCCGGCCTAGAAGTACATGGCGAAGAACGGTCGAACAGGAATCGGCACGACTGGGGAAAAGTTGGAGAGAGCTGAAATACATTTCAAGAAATCGTACACGATGGCGCGTAGGTGTAGTGGAGGCCCTATGTCCCGTAAGGGAACATCACGGACGTAATAGGTCCGAGGACCTAAGTAAGTAAGTAAGTATTATCCATAAAACAATTATTTAGCGGCGTTGGATGTGTTCAACTACCAACGTTTCGTAGATACGTTGCGTTACATTGCGATTTGTTAAGTCCGCCATTTTTAACTGCCGATGTGTCAAAAAATGTCAAAAAAAATTTTAACCGAAAGAAAATCCCAAAAGATGAATAACAAGAGTTGTGCTAGTAAGAAGTGTTATAAATTGTGCAAAACAAAAAAGTATTTTATGCCATAAAGCGCATCGGCTATTTATTGTAAAACTTGAATTTAAATAATATCCAGCTGTGAACTATGATAAAAGTTTTACCAATAACAATATAAACATGTTAAATAAACAAATAAATTTAATAAGAGTTCTAGTGTGTTTCTGGTTTTGTGTTGTAATTGCATCAGCATCAAAGCAGGTTATTTATTTATAAATCTACATATACTATTATTGCAAAAAATAAATAAAAACAAATAATATAAAACTTGATTTCAAAATAAATAATTCATGTTGCATTGAATTGAATTCACAGGGCTGCACCGATGTTGCACGAGATGAAGAACCATTGATGGTATTTTCCACATTAGGGGGCGGATTAACAGCCATTGATCCCATTACCAGCGAAATTCGTTGGTCAATATCGGATGGTAAGTGATCCAAAGAGTTAATTTAAAAATATGTCCCTTAAATGGTAATTAAAATTTCATACCAAAATGGGGGTTTGTTTTAAATGCGCGTTTTTTTTTGTACTCCGTTCTGCTTGTGTGGACAAATTTTGTTTATCAAAAAATAAAAATCTATTGCCATTGAATCATATTGTTGATATAAATCTTATAATTAACTATTCCAACCATAGTTTAATTGAGAATCTATGAACATTAATAGTTACCTACCATGCCAATTTATTTTGCCAGCGTGGAATTTTCAATTGGAAAAACGTTTAAATTTTGTATGCTAAGAATTATAATCTTATCAGCTGCACACACTCGAACTGAAAAATGAGAAGGTATAAAAAACACTAAAACAACAGTAATTGCTTTCCAGATAAATTGTATAAATTTATCTACAAAACACTGTTGTTGGTCATGTAAAAAAGCCGGCTGTTTAAATTCTCTACTTGGCATTGAGTATAAGCTTAAGATTTAATCATTTTTGTTTATTATGTTGATTTGTCTATAAAAATCATTTCACATACATGGTTATTGATGTTCACCTGTATGTACACATGTTATCTATTTTATAAGCAGCATGTACATAAATGTATGACTAAGTTGTTTGGTTTCATCATAACAATTTCTTTTGAAAAAAAACCTTATCATTTGAAAAGAAAAAACATTTTTTGATAAACATTATTTTAATAATGCTCTGGAAATTCAATTATTTTTGTATTTGATAATCAAAAAAACGGTTATAAATTTGTATTTATTTTTTCTTTATGACGTTGGATTTTTTGGAAAGATGTCTTTAGATGTTGTATACTTAATAAGTCCTCGGCTTAAGTTATTTGTTAAATTAAAATAAATTGATCAAAATTGCTCTTTCTACGATGATAGAGAGGACAAAAAAGCGGCCATTAGGCTAGAGACTAAATGAATAATTGGATTTTCTTCAATCTTGGTAGCAAGTGTTTTTTTTTCATTTTATCTCCACATAATTTTGTATGATTTAAGGACCAAAAATACGGCTTGTTATTCTGTATTACAAAATTCTGCATGACCAAAGTTCTGTAAACAACTCCAAAATTCTGTGCGACCTAAATTCTATATTTCATATTCATATTCAATTAAAAAGTACAAGTGACCTCAACTACAGAAATTGATGTGTTTCGCCCAGATATGATAATGGGCTCTTCAGTCACTCTGTCATACCCTACTAAGACACACATTTTGATCGATGATTACCGACTCTTATAAAAATCAGAGCAAGAAGATACTGTGAATTTGATTATTCTAGGGGAATTTGTTTAAATTCGTGCACCCAGAAAATAATTACATATTTTTATTTTTTATCAATTTTTTTTTCAAGAAAAGAGAAATAGAAAATAAGCCACACCATAACCCTTAACAGAACTGTATTACAACAAATGAAAGGACGAAACAAAAGCGACAAATATTTTCTGTATGAAAGATTTTAAACGTCTTTCGGTCTTATTTCTTTTTTCATTTTAGGCATACATACAATAGAGCTCTCCATAAATATTTTTCGTAGCATTTTCGTGTCCGTTTTCGCTGTCGGTTTGGAGACCATAGCACATTTGCGTTTCACTTAAGCTGCGTACTAGCCTTAAAATATTAAAATTACGTCTGTTTTAGGTGGAGTGAATGAATATAATTCAATTAAAAAAGTACAAAACAATTTCCCCTAGAATAACAAAATTCACAGTAGGGCGATTCCATTATCGCGGGTGCAACATTTAGACAGACTTTAAGTATTTTTATAATAAAATAAAAGAATATTTTAATGAAATTATTACTTGAAGGGTTACATTTTCGACTATTCGCTTGGGATTCGTTTATAAAATTAATTAAATAAATCGTCAGAAAAAAGGTTTCAAAGTGCGATCGCGGGTGCAACGAATTTGGCCCACCTATCTTGATCATAGTACGAAAAACACAAAAGTCTGTTAATTGTGAAATATTTATTATGTTTTTCATTCATTTTATTGAACGACATTGTTTCAATCAACTAAAGACATAAAAATTAAGATACAAAACAAAAATCAACTACAATTTTTTCACTTTTAAAGCAATCGCGGGTGCAACATCAAATTATAGCGGGTGCAACGCGTCTTACTTTAATAAATATTGACATCAGCAAAACCATATAAATGAACTGGATAAGAGATTCAATAACATATATTGCTAGTCAGTACCGTTATCTATTAATTTTTAGTTTTTTTTTCTCAAATACGTCCAATATTTTCGAAAAATACTGTGGTGCGATTCTCTTATCGCTGCTGCAATATTGAGACTCCTTTGAGTATATTTATAATTAAATAAAAAAATATTTTAATGAAATTATTGGTTGTAGGGCTACATTTTAACCTATTCCTTACGTAAAAGTGCTCTGCATTAGGGGTAGGGCTGGCCACGAGATGAGACTCGGCGAGGCTTTTGAAAGTCTTGTCTCGGTCTTGTTAAAATCGAAAATTTTATTCTCGTCTCGGTCTCGTGTCGATCTCGTCTCGGTCTCGTCTCCGAAAAATACAATATCTGGACAACCTGTCGATTATTGGAACGTCAAACTATAATTTGTCCCCCATATAGTTTGAATATGAGCATAAGAAAATAAGTATTTATCTGAAATTGGATTTTTCAATTTACTAGACTAGCTGTAAATTTTGGTCCAAATCCCCAATCCCGTCTCGTCTCGGATGCTTAAAATGCAGTCTCGTCTAGTTTGGAGACGCATTCAAGACCGAGACCGTGACTTATCGTCTCGTGGCCAGCCCTACTCTGCATAAAGTTCAGCATTTTTTCAAGCTTGCGCCTATATTTTTGTGAAGCAGTCTCCTTCCTTACTTTCCCTGCATTTTATATTAAATTGTTAAAAAAAAAACAATCTTGAACAACAAAAATTATTATTCAAGGCATATTATTAATAAAATATGATACATAACTCAATAATGTTAGTTGCTGATAAGTTGCACCCTCGATCCTAATTTAGCGATCGCGGGTGCAACCAATTTGAATCAACTTTTTTTTTTAATTCAACTTACAATTTACTACTAAAAACGTCCGGGTAAATTTTGTTTTTAATTTTTTCTTACTTTTACAAAGTTTCACAAAAGTTAACACTTTATTTCTATGAGAAAAACAAACTTTTTTTATATTTAATATCGTGGGTGCAACAAACTTACAATGGCTCACAACATGTCTACCAAGTAAATCATAACCTCAAACTATCGGTTATGTCTTTTTAGTGCTTTTGTTAGCAGCTTTGATAGTTGCAGTTCATACTGACTCTTTGTATGACAATGTTGCAAAGCGCAAAAAAAGTGTTTTCTTTAAATTAGGTATATTTTTTTTTTAATAAATACAAATCATCTACCTTGCATTGATGCCGAAAATCGTCTATAGCGGAATCGTCCAGTATTTTCTTGTTGTGACTTTTATAAGAGTCTGTAAACATCGACCAAAATTTGTGTCTTAGTAGGGTATGACAGACTGACTAGACTGACTGAAGAGCCCACTATCATATCTGGGCGAAACACATTAATTTCTGGAATTGAAGTCACTTGTACTTTTTAATTGAATAATAGTGAAATCTCCCTTAGGCGGACAGCCATGGTGCAGACATTTTTGTCCACCTAAGGGAGTTGTCCGTTAAAGGGAAATCAAACAAAAATACTTATTTTAAAAATTAAGAGTACATATTCATTTTTGGCTAAAGCTGATTACGTCTGTCTTTTCCTTTAAAGTTAAAGTTTTCCATTTTGGTGGCATCCTGAAAGCATCTTTCTATAAAATCAAGTAGGTACAAATAATAAAAAGAATTTAAAACTACCTGAGCGCAAATAAACAAAAATCTGAAACTTCAAAAATAAACCCTTTTTAAGTCCAAACAAAATCAGTTTCACCACATGAAGGAGAGAATCAAAGAATAAAAATGCAAAATGGTCCAACAGATACCTACAATCCTTCAAACACATTCAACAGAAACACACAATTCACACATAAAAATAATAGAGTTTCTAATAGGCTGGCATGCATGTATTTGTCCGATACGTGAAAAGAATTTGATGCTCGCTGTACACTGGAACTTAAAAAAATACCGTTGCCAAAATTATCAGCATGATACATGTTTAATCCTGCTCTGGTGTCCGTCTAAGAGAAAATATTTTGTCATTCATACGTAAAATTTCTGTCCCTATCCGTCCAAGGGAGTGTCCGTTCAAGAGAAACAGAAAATAATAAAACTTATATAGAGAAATTTCCCGACAAAAAAATGTGTCCGCTTAATGGAGGTGTCCGCCTAAGGGAGGTGTTCATTCACTCCACTTTAAAACAAAAGTTATTTTAATATTCAAATTTCTTCATCTTAATTATTATTCCATTCAATGATATTGATATTAATGATCCTTGCTACTGCCTCACTTCTGAGGACGTTGAACCTATGGAATGTCCTTCAATAGTTCTGATAAATCATTTTGCAACAACTGGAGATAGTTTGTAGAATTCAACTTAAGTTGCCACTAAAATTAGCATTTTTTCTAACCAAGGAATTTCAAAGTGCACCCGTTATAACTGTTTTAGTAAAAAAATATACTTACAAAATTATCTAAAACCACACAAATAATTTGTATTCATAGCTTTTCGAGCTCAAAGCTAAAAAAAACATTTTTTTTATAATTTTACCTGCCGCTGTTTTTCCAAATTATCATAAAATCTATGGGTTTTTCGGCAAACTTGTTTCTGATTTTTATTTTTAGTATTGTTACGTTCATTCAAAAAAATTATTAAATCATCATGTTGATTACGCATTTTTTGGAGAAAATTCACCCCAAAGTCAAAAAATTAGCATGGGCAAGAAAAATGGAACAGGCTAAAAACTGAATATCTTAAGACTCAGGAAAGATATAAAATTTATTTAAAAGCAGTTACAAAGGCTGGTATTTCTTCTAAAAATAAAGGCCTAATTGAAGTTTATGTCGTAAGTACTTACGGCGCAATTACCGATAACATGGATCAGAGTACCCCAAAGAAAGACTTTTCTTAAATTCCCGATAAATGATATCAAAATTGGAGATAGGCCCTTACTGTAGAACAATTTTTTTCTTAGAATATACCCCAGAATCATACCCTAAAATACTCTTGACGAATTAAGGGACACCCTGTATACAGGTATGAGAAGTTTTCTGTTATCTAATACAAAAATCTGTAGATGATAAAAAAAGTGAGCCCTTTTTTTCAATATCAAAACAAATTTGTTATCATTTACAGAATTTTGAAAAATAGTGTGTTTCCAGAATTTTGAAATACAGAGTTTTGTATTTACAGAATTTTAAAATACCGAGTATACCCTTAAACAAAAGGAGAAAAGCTACTTTCCTGGGTACTTTGATTTTATGGAAAACTTTTAAAAAGATGAAGAATTGAATTGTATACCTCAATTCTCCAAAAAAAAACAATTTTTGAAGAAAAAATTTTTTTTTTGAAATTTGAATTTAAAAAAAAAAAACGATAAAGTTTTTTGAAACTTGGTATGGAGCGATTTCTTAAAACTTATGACAGTCATATTTTTTGAATAGTTTTAAAACTAGTTTTACGGCAAAACTAGTTGTATAGAGGTTCCAAGTTGCAAGTTTTGTAGGAAATATCCCAGTTTCAATATTTTTGTTAAACATTATTTTAAATCGCTTTCAAATGGAAGAAAATATATTTTAAAATTTTATCTCTTATTGTCGCTGTTAGCGGTAATTTACTTTACTAGTCGCAGTGTGATTCAAAATCAGAAAAGCCAAGGCATGTAGATTGAGAGCAGACGAATAAAACGTATGCGAGCGAGTCCAATTTTCCCCGGCAGAGGCAATTTGAAAAATAAAAATACTTTAAATGTAAGCTAAATTATTTAAAATAAACTGCAAAACTTGTAATACTTGGCGATAGCTTTTTTTTTTAAAGCTAAGGCACCTATTCACCCCTATTACGATTGTCGTTTCACTAAAACGACAAGGCTCTAGATGCAACAGTTTGCGTTTTAATAAACCCAAGTCTTCGAAACTCTCTCTAATCTCCAACAATCTTATCATTATGACTAAATTCGTTTGAATTAAACATCAATTGATGCCTCCAGGGACAAGTCGTTTGACTATCGTTTTAGTGAAACGACAACCGTAATAAGGGTGATTATGAATAGCGAGTTGCAAGAAATATTTTGCATTACCGTTTATGGCTTACCTAACTATATTCGGCAAAAATGTGTTGAATTGAGATGTTGCTCTATTCGAAAGTCGCAGTTTTCTATTCTTAAAACCACGACATAAGTGATTTTAAATATGATCGATATGTTGAGTAGAACGTACGACTCGCGATGCCCTAAGAAATTATTCTTTTACCTTATTCTAAAATCAAAGTATTCCAGTGCTAAGTTTTTGAACAAATCATTTTTTTAAATTCAAAACTTTGATAAATAAAGTTGAAACCAAAAATGTTTAATGATTTTATTGATACATTTATAAATCACTATCCTAGACTTTGAATTCTCATTTTGTGATTAAGTTGGATAAAACGTCCGCGGGATATTGCAAACATTTTTGAAAATTCTATAGTGTATTTACAATTTATTTTCCAATATGTTCGTATTTCTCTGTCCAATTTGAATTTCTTTTAGAAAAAAACCCAGGGTAATTTTTCATCATAAGTCATTTATATTTTAAATCTTTTAAGATGCTCACATCTCTATTTATTACTATAGATAGAATCTATTGTTTACTAAACAACGTTTCCATAACTGTTTTTCAGATCCGCCTGTTATGTCCGAAAACCAACCAAATGTGCCAGTGAAACAATATTTGCCTGATCCCCGGGATGGAAGTATTTACCAACTAGGTGACATGGGAGACCTGAGAAAGCTGCCGTATACCATACCTCAACTAGTCGCTAATGCCCCATGCCGATCATCCGATGGAATTCTTTATTCAGGAAAAAAAAGTGACACGTGGTTTCTGGTCGATCCGAAAACTGGTCGCCGCGAAAAAGTTCTCGGCTTCGGTTCAATGGAAAAACAAGAAGGTGACAGTATCGGTTGGGCAACCTCTCGATCGGTATATTTAGGGCGTACACAATACACCGTAATGATGTACGATAGTGTTACGAGAGATAAAAACATCAAACCATGGAATATAACTTTTTATGATTACACATCGCATTCAATGGCTCCAGATGTTTCTAGTGAATATGGTAAATGTTTTTATAATGATTTTTGTTTATAAATTAACGATTCAATCTTTCTAGAATATATACACCTTGCGGCTACACTGAGTGGAGAAATTTTGACCCTGAATCGTAAAAGTGGTCAATATTTGTGGCAGAGAACACTCAACAGCCCAATAGTGAGTGCATTTTTGTTAGGATCCGAGGGACTACTCAGTGTTCCATTTACCTCAGTGTCTGACGATGCTTTCAATTCTATTGTTGAAGAGTCCAAAGATGGAAATGTGAATGCCGTCGAGTTGTTGTAAGACTGCGATGAATTCTATAAAAGGTCAAAATTAATTATATTAAATTTCTAGCGAATCCCTTTACATTGGTGAACACACGCATGGTCTGTACGCCCTGCCATCATTGGTAGATAAAGACACGCCAAGAATTTCATCAAAACCATCGGTAAAATTAATTGGCGGGCCAAATAAACCCCTCAAGGAGCCCAACAACAATATCGTTTATTTGAAAGACCTATTAGATAAAACTAAGAACGCCATTATACTGGGACACTATGAAATGCCTACAAATGATATAAAACTCAAAATATCACCCTCTGGGAGTAAGGCCTCTGAGAGCCAACAACTGGCTACAATTGCCAACCTAAATGGAAACAATAATAATTTTATTATTTTCGAATCATCCGGTGGCAGTGATGAAGCGAAGGCATCGGTAGAAATTGGCATTCAAACAGATCCCATTGAGACCGAAGAGAGTTCGACTGCATTTAATAAAACTAAAAAGCTGATTTTGGTAAATAGTGGAAGAATTGGACAAATGTTTAACGACTGGCTGCTGGATCATCCGAGTGGAAGGGTTCATCAGATACTGATTGTGCTTGTGCTGGCAATGATGGCGATGTTTTGGTACACCTGCAGCACTGTTCGTGAACTTAAAAATCAGAGCGAGAATGGTTCGAAAACCTTGAATCGAAGTTCAGGAAGTAGTAATGGCAGTTACGAGGATTTAGTTGACTTGGGAGATGGTGAAGTAAAAGTTGGGAAAATAACGTTTAACCCATGTGAGGTTTTGGGTAAAGGTTGTGAGGGAACTTTTGTCTTCAAAGGCCAGTTTGAGAAACGGCGTGTGGCTGTAAAACGCCTCTTGCCAGAGTGCTTTACCTTTGCTGATCGGGAGGTGGCTTTGTTGCGTGAAAGCGATGCGCATGAGAATGTGGTGAGATATTTCTGTACAGAGCAGGATCGGCAGTTTAGATATATAGCTGTTGAGCTTTGTGCTGCTACACTGCAGGATTATGCTGAAGGTGAACGTGCGGCTGAGTTACGAAATCTTATTGACACTTGGGAAGTGCTGCGACAATCTGCAGCAGGTTTGACGCATTTACATTCATTGAATATTGGTAAGTCTAGCAGGAGAAGAACTTTTAAAAATTAAATAATTATTTGGTTGGATAATTAGTTCACAGGGATATTAAGCCGCAAAATGTTTTACTATCCCTGCCTGATGTAAATAATCGAGTTCGAGTTATGATATCCGATTTTGGTCTTTGTAAAAAACTAAATTTTGGCAAAGCAAGTTTCTCACGAAGATCAGGAGTTACCGGTACAGAGGGCTGGATTGCCCCGGAAATGATGAGGAGCCAGAGAACTGTACGTATTGATTGTTCGAATTATATAAATTTGGGTTTTCTAATTGTTGGTCTTTTTTCGTTTTTAGACAACTTCTGTAGATGTTTTCTCTTTGGGTTGTGTTTACTACTATGTTTTGAGTAAAGGGCATCATGCATTCGGGGACAATATTAAAAGACAAGGGAATATTCTGTCGAATGAATATGATTTGTCAAATTTGGAATACGATTCGCCAGGAGAAGCTACAAAAATGGTAAGTTTTTCTGAGAATTGAGACTCGCCACGCATATCCAAGAAAAGCCTATTTCAATGCATTATTTTTTCACATGAATATCACTAAAACTTGTTGTTTTTTTTTGTTGTAGATTCTTGCAGAACAACTTATCGCCGATATGGTTCACAAAGACCCCCAATGCCGTCCATTTGCTCGTTGCATAACAAATCATCCTGTATTTTGGAATAGTCACAAGATATTAGCATTCCTACAAGATGTCAGCGATCGTGTTGAAAAGCTGCAATTTTCAGTTGAACCACTCAAATCGCTAGAAAAGAATGGTCGTTTCGTAGTACGAGAAGATTGGAATTTGCACTTGGATTCAGTTATCACAGACGATCTACGCAAATACAGGGGCTACATGGGTGCTAGTGTACGTGATCTTCTAAGAGCGTTCCGAAATAAGGTAAGACTTCAAATGAATACTCACATGAAAACGATTTGTTACTGTTATTGTTTTTTTTTTTTTTTTTTTAAACAGAAACATCATTACCATGAACTTTCGGAAGATGTTCAAACTATACTCGGCAGCATTCCCAATGGATTTACAAACTACTGGATAGATAAGTTCCCGTATTTGATATCTCATGTTTACCATGCATTTAGCATATGCTCAATGGAAAATGCATTCAAACCATACTACGATGCTAATTATAACTTTTCTCGTCCGGATTATTTCGAGGCAGATGACTCGGAGTTTTTATCTCTTGCTCTGGACCCAAAACCACTACACAAGACTACAGGTAGTCCCAAAAAAATCAGTACAGACAAAACTGCTCAAGCCAAAATGACAGGAATCTATCGAAAAGGTGCATATAATCTTCGAAAAAATAATCCAGACGAAATGAATTCTGGTGTCTACGGTGTCGACACCACTAGCGCAATATCTTTTGAAAAACGGGACGCATTCGCGAATTTTAGATTTCGTCGAAATCAAAAATCGAAAAATTTAAATCGCAATGTAAAGTGGACTCAAAACACAGATCCAACAAACAACGAGTAGTATTTTAAATGTTTTGTTCTTCACCACCGTCTAGGTGTTGTAAGATGATAAATTTATTTTTTTTTAATTCTAAAAAAGGTGACCGTTGCAATACTATTTCACGCATGTGTGTTTTTAATTTCTTGTAACACTGCACCAAAACCGTCTGTGATATCATTCAAATATTATTAACTAAGTGTATTTTTTCTTGGACATTCGAAATTATGTCGAAAATTTAACTACATATGTATATTTAAATGTTTTTAAGATTCAACCGGGATGTGAATATTTGTATTCATAAAAAAACATACATAACTACACCCAACCTGGGAAGTTTCTTTAGTTTAATTTTTAAGATTATAACAATTTTTTATAGAGTAAATTATTTTGTAATTACATTTATTGACGTTTAATAAATATATATAAATATATAATATGAGTATAATATCTGTGTTTACCCTTTTTTTTTTTGTATCCGCTGTTATGGGGTTTATTCTCGTATCCGATTTGAACAAAATTTGACAACTTTGTTACTGGTTCGATTGATAAATCATTTATTTCAACGCCAAAAATCAAATGTCCGGCCAAATGTTAGATTCGATTAACGCGTCGCGAATTCATGCGAAGTAAGACGATCATTTTGATGTCATTTCTCCGACAGCAAATCCTTTCAAACAATCTAATTAATTAAAACAAAAATAAATAAAAACAAAATTACTTCGGCAGCCCCAAGGGACAGCCATATTTGTCTTACGAAGCTGACATTTTTAATCTGCAAAAATTACGTATTCCTCAAACATCCAGAATACGAGTTTTATCCCGAATTACCGAAAGGCATCATAAGCAGTGTACCCCTCTTTTCTTGTGGTTTATTCTTAACATAAATTTAAAGCTCTTATCGGTTAACATTAAAAACACGGCATTCAAGGGAAGAAAATAATTTATTTAAAGATAATTTGCAAATACAAAAACAATCATTCGTTCTTATCTTATTATAATAGCTATAGCTAATAAATTATATATAAATTCATACATTTCTAACAAAAACAATTTAAGTCATATTTATTCGTTAGCAATAATTTGGTCTGGAAGGAAGGCTTTGTTGAAAATCTTTTATATATATTTATTTTTTCCATTATGTATGTAATTGATAAAGAAGTAGAAGTGGTTGGCATTTTCTACTTCCTGTTTTGCTTAATTTCTTGTCGTAGACAGTGCTTAAAAGCATCCCATCCCTCAGATTTGGCAACAGACTGTAATAAAAAAGTATGATATGATGAAGACAATTTAAATTTAAATAAATCTTTAAACACATCTCACAATAAATAAACAAGATTATGTTTATATTTTGTAGACATCATGCAAACTTGAAAACTTTCATTGCACCGGCAATTCTCCTGATTGTAATGTTCGTTTAGATTTAAACAATTCACGACGTCAAAAGCAAGTGCAAACTAAGTATGCAGTTAAGAAAAAAAAAAAACTGTATGGTCGTCCACAACGTCGAGTTTATAGTCACAGACTCCATCGTAATAAGAATTGGTATGAATTATTTAACACTGGATTGTACTGGATTTACGAGAATCCACCTTTCTTACTCTTATTGTGACCAACAAATAAAATTAAAATATAAATTGAGAAAATAAATTAAAGAAAATTCAACAAAAAAATAACATCTTTATTCAATTTATAAGTACATAAATACAAACCAAAAGAGTTTTGTTTAACAATAAATATAATAATTACGTAATAGATAGACCAAGAGCCGACGGCAAATTTTGGGAGCTTTAACAATTTTAATTCATATAAAAGAAAAAAACCCTGAAATGATGCTGTGTCATTCTTCCTAATTCCGAAGTTCTAAATCTTGATGATCTAATCAACAGAACTGAAGATATACACATTTAAAAAGAACCTTATCAGCTTTTGACAACTATTTTAATAACAGTTAACTCCAAATAAAACTGCTATGGTTCGTTAAAAAAATTCAAGTTTTGAGTTCTATCGGATCGTCAAGATAAATGTATATATTTGGGCTTAGGTAAAATGACAGAGCATTATAGTTGATTGAAATGATGATATCGCCGATAAAAAACCCGGGAAATCACTATTTATTATAGGCTCTTAGACTAAGTGTTTTTAAATAAAGATTATGCAACATAAAACAATTAATTAACATTTTTTCTATGAATTCATAACAACAATTTAGATAATCTAATTAATAACAAATAAATAATTTATTTAAAAAAAATTATTACAAATTGCCAATAAAAATAAAATTTTAATAAATAAACGTATGAGTAAATACTGTTAACATAATAAGGTTTAGAGAAAAATGCAACTTAAAACACATAATATCTTTTTAAAAAGAATGAGTTCGACGAAAATGCAAATTGAAATACTAAAAATAGAGCTTATTTCAAGTAAGCCAAAAAAATATAAATTTAAAACTTATTTTGTTTTTAATTAATTAAAGCATTGGTTCGAAATATTGATAAATTTAGTTTCTAAGCTAATTGCATATATAGAGTTGACTATCCATCTGATCGTTAGACGTAAATATTGTCAACTAAAACACTTTATGTAGCAGGGTACGTTTCGTCTCTCAGACATTGTTTAAATCCACTTAACCCCCTAAGTGGTGTTGACTGAAATAAATGTATTAAATAATATTTCATAATAACAAACTTTTAACGCGAGGTAATAAAGTTGCGAACCGAGCAGGCAAGAGATTTTAGTATTGTAGTTTCCATTGCTTAAATAATAATAATGCATAAATAATAATAATTTACTGATAATAAATCATCTTCTATGCACATGCCCTATCTGGGAGACTTCTTCCAAAAATGATCCAAATGATCTAACAAACATGGACATTAGTAGTCTCGCGCGCTTCATAAGAAGCTCCAACTGGTTTAAGTGAGTTGGGAGAAATCGTCTATATTCACATAGTATCACAATGCATCAACTTATGGTCTAAGTGTCAGTATTTCCGCTGGCAGCCCACTTCAACCCAACTTTACCTAACCTAATTCTAAGTTTTTTGCGTTAAATTATATAACTGAGCTGTAAAATTGGCTTCAGATTTTTGTTCATGAAGAAAAGACGTACCTAGATGTACTTATTAGGGTGGTCGTTAAAACATGTTTTTTGATTATTATCTATTATATTTGTTTTGACATAAATGAGCTCAAGTAGTAGCCAGTAGCGTATTGGTTAATGCGTTGAACTGTCACGCTGGAGGTCTAGGTTCAATTCTCGTCCTCGTCCACCTTAAAACTAAACAATTTTTGTCAGGCCTACTGCCTCTGGTGGGGAATTAAAAAATCCTCCAAGAGTATCACTTGTCATGAATAAAAGCATCTCGTGTTCGGATCTCGTGTTCGGATACGGCATAAAATTGTAGGTCCCCTCCATTCCTGTCGACACGCGCACGCAGAAATGGTTGACAGTTGTAAGCCCCTAGGTCCTGGTTCTTCAAACGGAATAAAATAATTATTCTCAATTTTGTTCAGTAATTCACAAATAGTAACGGTGCATCCCATACATTTTTTTCAAAAGCCAGGGTGCTAATGTATTTCGAGTATCAAATCGCTTAGTTATATAATTTAACGCAATAAACTTAGAGTTAGGTTAGGTAAAGTTGGGTTGAAGTGGGCTGCCAGCCGAAATACTGACACTTAGACCATAAGTTGATGCATTGTGATACTATGTGAATATAGACGATTGCTCTCAACTCACTTAAACCAGTTGGAGCTTCTTATGAAGCTCCTACAACATTAAATTACATCACGCTTTGCGATTTTAGTATTTTTTTTGTAATACATTTTTTAGGGTCTTCTTTAATCTCCGAAGAATACCTCGAAGCAAAAAGCCTTCCTTTTCCGTACCGAGGGATACCTCGCTAAAGGACCGAATACCTTTTAAGCACTAAATTATTCTCAATTAATACCGGTTCTAACCTATACAAAATAAACACAATGGCCCTAAGTAATAAACGAATTTACAGTCGAATTTCTCCTTAAGTCGAGTTTATCCCATACAAACAAATTCAATTTTAGCTAGATTCGACCCCAAATTCGTTTATTACTTAATAGTTTTTATTTTGAAATAATAAGAAAAATTCCCTTTTTTTTGTTCATAATCAAAAAGTTAAATGGTACATGCGCATGGTGTTGTTCGCCCCACCTCATTATTTTTTGGTTTTACTAAAATACTGCATACCCGATAGATAATTTTGTTTAAGTCTTATAAATTTCGTTAAATCTGAATATTTTTGAAGATTATATCTCGAAAAATTTCAGGTTGAAACTAATTTAATATCCGACTTAAAAAAAAACACTCTTGCATTCTCGGGTCCGAAAACTAAACTAAAACAAAGGAACAAAAAAACAAGTTTTCTAACCATCATTGTTAGTACTGCAGCACAATTTTTAAAATTACCTTTAAATGGGGACAGTGTTACTTTTTCTATTTGTTTTTGTTTGTTAAATTAAAATTAAATAAGTAATGGAATGTATTAAAAGCGTTTTATGAATATGAAAAATAAATAAAAAAAACACTCTTGCCTTCTCGGGTCCGAAAACTAAACTAAAATAAAGAAAAAAAAAACAAGTTTTCTAACCATCATTGTTAGTACTGCAGCACAATTTTTAAAATTACCTTTAAATGGGGACAGTGTTACTTTTTCTATTTGTTTTTGGTTGTTAAATTAAAATTAAATAAGTAATGGAATGTATTAAAAGCGTTTTATGTATATGAAAAATAAATAAAAAAAACACTCTTGCCTTCTCGGGTCCGAAAACTAAACTAAAATAAAGAAAAAAAAAACAAGTTTTCTAACCATCATTGTTAGTACTGCAGCACAATTTTTAAAATTACCTTTAAATGGGGACAGTGTTACTTTTTCTATTTGTTTTTGTTTGTTAAATTAAAATTAAATAAGTAATGGAATGTATTAAAAGAGTTTTATTTATATGAAGTGATGATAACAACAAACAAATTTAAAACAAAATTTAAATCACAGAATTTTCCTTTTCTTTTTTTTCGTTTTAAAGTTTTTTTTTTTGCTTGTACGTTCAAATTGTAGGTTTTTCAGGACATTTGTTTCTTAATTTTCATGGACTCGTAATTCAAACAAGATTTAAATGTTTCTAGGGCATCAAGTCTCTCAGTATACTGAAATATATAAATATTGACTAAAAGAATATTTTCAACTAATAAAAAAAGAATATAAAGCAATTGGTCCTACACAGCTTTTATAAATGTTCAAGCAAAGAATCTAAAAACTACTAAATTTTTATAATGTTGTCAGCGAGTATGTGTATTGTTTAACTTTCAAAATTAATTCTAATAGCCGTGTTTTTTGAGAATGTATAGGGGCTCAGCAAAATTTGTACACGCAAAAAGTACAGCCCTATTACGATTGACAATAATTGATTGATAGTTTATAAATATTAAAAAACTCGATGTTAAACAACCCTACCGTTTAAAGTTTTGGTTATTAAGAATGATGCAGGCCGTTGTGATTTACAACAAATAATGACAAACATCAATTAGACTAAGAGCCCGCATCAATTTTTGGGTGTGAAGTTTCCACTGGTGTGAAAATTCCACTGGTGTTTTAAGACAGATCTAAACTTTTCAAATTTAAATATGAAAGTCTTGCATGCCACGGTTGGGGCTTTTGAAGGTAATGCTGGGGTGGGATCGGCTAAGCTGATTTGACTATCAATTTTTGTTGATTGTCGTTTTTAAGATAGCTGTCTCTATCAATTCTATACACAAATATAGAGAAAGCAATCTTCAACATGACATTTTTAATGAAATTTTTAGCCGATTCCACTCCTGCCTTTTAAACACGTTTTTTTTCCAAAGTCCAGATAATTTGTATAGCAGCTACATGATTGAACTTGTATTTAAAATAAGAGCTGACCGCCCAGACATGAATATAGCGCCTAGACATGCCAGACGAACCCAAAGAAGAACATAGAACCTATTACTTAACAAATTGTGATAGTAATAAGAAATAAGTTCTTATGCTGGATTTACATGTATCTTCGTCTGCAAATATGAAGAAAAGTAGAGCGGGACAGATGCATGCCAAAAACCCGAGCGTGTGAAAGAGAACCATCAAGAAGATGAACATGTTCGTCTTCATATCTGCATTATGGCACTTCCTATAATCTGCATGTACGAAGATCTTCTGCATTTTGGTGTTCCCTCTCTGTCCAACAAATGTACATTTTAATTTTGCATCCCCTTTTGTTTTGCAGAAGTCAGACGAAGATACATGTAAATCAGCATTAATAATAGCAACGGATTTAAGCATTACAAAACTATGTCTTTTTTTTAAACTTGAGTTCACAAGTTAAGTTAAACACTTGTTATGCAAATATTATAAAGTTCTTAAAGTGTTTAAAATAGTTTTTAATTTGATAGAATTTAAAAACAGTTCCATTTCTGTTGTACGGTATTAAGAATAATAGGTACAATTAAAACAAATGTATATATACAAATCTTAACATAAAAGCGTATTTTATATTCCTAATGTTTTTTTTCTGTAGAAAATAGAAAAGGAGAAGCGAAATTGTTTGTGATAATGAAGAGAATTTTCGGATTCAACCTTAAAAAAAAAAAACACTGTACAGCTGTGAAATTTGTAGTGTAAAACCAGCGATTAATTTGCAATAAAGTTTTACTAACGTAAATGTCTAGCAGTTTTGGAGGCATAAATTAATTAGTTACACATTCACAGGTTTACATGGTTTTTTAAACCGAGCAGATAAGAATTGTTTTAAATGTTATTTTTATTACTGAACTTAAATCCGTGTCCCGGTTTAATAGATTAAGAGCACAGGGCCGCCAGACTTCTTAGCTTTGATAAAATACCGTATGTCTGGCGGCTCTGGGGTCTGAGTCTATAACCCATCAGGTTGCGAGGTAATTTTGATCAACAAAATTCAAAAGATTTCATTTAAAGTGTAAAGAAGTAGATAAGTAGGTACTTGTAGGAAAAGTTGCAAATTTGTAAAGCTTCAAATATCATGTGCATCCGTACCTATCTTCTTTTAAATATTTCCTTACTTACATAATGCTTGCACATTGCACTTTAATCATTTTAAGTACAGTAAAAAAACCATAATATAATATAACATCAAAAATAGCTTAAAAAATTTGTTTGTTTTCAAACGGTTAAAGCTCGAAAGCCAGGGATGCCAGCAATCGAGTTTAGTCGATACAATCGAGCATACCAGTATTTATGTTCGAACTTCCTAGTTCACCTCAATCGATTGATTTGATTCGATTGAACCATGTTCTCATAAACTAAGTGTTAGGCCTCCTTTACTGATGGCGGAAGACGAATTTAAATTCAACATTTGCTTAGAAACACATTATTTTTTTGCGCCAAAAAGTCAACCCAAATTATTTTGTAAACCTGTGGTATTTATTAAATAACAAAAAAAAATGTTTATTTTATAAAATTACTGACAAATGCAAAATCGAATAAATTCAATTTATAACAAAAAAAATAGCAACAAATAATTTTGATAAATATTTAATATTTTAAACTTAAATGCTTGAAAAAAAATGAATATTACATGCGACAAAAATGATAGAAGTGGATTTAAATAATAACTCTACACACAAAAGCATTGATATTCATGAAACACTGAAGTGATATTATAAATGTAAGCTATAAAGATACTGTCTAACGCGACGACAAGCATGTGATCTAAGCAAAGAGATCACAGGGAATTGAGGATCACCTTCATCGAGTAATTCCACATCATATTCAATACTCGAATCACTTACTTTGAAGCCACGATGAAGTCGATCCTTCATGATTGCAATAAATTCCTTGTAGGACAAGAGACCATCACCATCTTCATCGAAAATAGCAAAAACTGTGTCGATCAAATGTTTAGTTAATTGATACCCAGTACAAATCATTACAGCTCTCGAGAACTCATCTACAATTTAAAAAAAAATAACAAATTTTTAAATGTACCTAAAACTAATGGTTACCTTTTGAAATAGAACGATCTGCCAAAGTGTACATCCGCATGGCGATTGTAAAGTCATCCAAATTATTCAAAAAACGACAAAAATCTTTGAACTCATGAAACATAATTCCCTTTTCATCCTTAACACGATCTAGTAATCTCTCCAAGAACATATCATACTCGTCAGTGTCCAAATAGGTATAACGCAAAAGGATTTTGGCAAAATCTACTTCAGTAATTGCTGGATTTCCTTTCGAGAATTCGCTAAACTCAAGTTCGAGAACTTCAGTTTGTAAATTGTCCATGAATTTGTAAAAACCATCATAGTTTAGATCTTGGTTTCCTTTTCGACCAAAGAAATGCACTTGAAGAGTCGTATCGACCTTATGCCTGCGTTGTAACCCCTCTTCGTCGTCAATGTAACTGTCTTTCTAAATGAAGAAGTAGAAGTAGAAATAGGAGTAGTACTTAGAATTAAGTTTTGCCATCTTTTTATGCATAAAACAATGGCCGAATAAAAATATCTATCCTATGACTCTGTGTAAAAGTAATAAAATTTTATTTGTATTTCTAAGAATTTACAGTCCTTTTTTTTATTTTTTTTGTATCAATAACTATTTATTAAGAATGATCTTTAAAAGAACTACCCTATTACTAATGTTCTGTTTGTATCATATCATTCTTGCATCAATCTTACAGGTTTAACTGTAAATACACCAAATGATTTCCGTAGTAAATCTTAATAAATAATATTTTTTATTTTTTTTTATGAAATTCACAAATTTCTTAAAAAAAATTATTTAATAATGTGCTTTTAAAAATTAAAAACTATCAACCATTTCAAAAGAAAATAATGTTGGATTTTTGTTCGTCATATTTAAAGGTTACTTTTTTTTTTTGTTGGAAAAATTTGATATTTGCAATATTATTTCAAGTTTTTGTACACACAATTTAATTTAAATATGATAGTGAGAAAATCGAAAATAAAAAAAGAGTTCTATGAGCGGTTCATTATCAACAGATTATGAAATATATCGAAAGCTACAGACTTTTTCTTGTTAAAATCATGGGAGCCGTTTCCGAGGAAAATAAAATTCTTAGCAGTTTTTAAGTTAGTATTTATGGTAAGAACCGTTATTTATGGTATGTTCCTGTGAGGTTGATTTCTTGTGAGTTTAGTTCTGATTCGATAATATTTTCCATATAAAAGGATTTCATACTAACAAAAAACCTCACACAAAAACTCACTCATGTCAGATTTTCATCGTTATACAAAATTTTATTTTTTAAATAAAGTCTGAATTTATTGAACGAACCATTGGTTTTTAGTCTGTTATTCTTTTTACCAAAATTAAAGAAT
Organism: Melangyna quadrimaculata; assembly: GCA_949320155.1. Taxonomy (NCBI): domain Eukaryota; kingdom Metazoa; phylum Arthropoda; class Insecta; order Diptera; family Syrphidae; genus Melangyna; species Melangyna quadrimaculata. The sequence continues at coordinate 187,837,966 of OX439483.1, forward strand.
GCAAAATATGTTTATTTATACGAGAATAATGCATAATTGATACAATAAGACTGAGTTCGTAATCGTTCATTATTGTATAAACCTAGTATCGTTTATGTAGAAATTCGGTATCACTTGTGTTCGTTATTATACTTATACTGCAATACTAAAGTAAAAGTAAAGCAAAATTGTATCATTCTATTTTTGGATGCACAAAAGTATACAAACAAGACTTTTTTTTTACATCTTTGAATATAATTTATGGTCAGAAACAGCTTTTCATTAAAAAATATTACTAAAATAGGTCCCTTTAAATTGAAATAATCACCCCAATTACGGAATTCGTATTATTAAGTCGTATTTGGTCGTATGTTGGATTTGGGGTTTCCTTAATAGTAAAATGTCATCTTTTTTGATGCAAAGCTTTTGAGAATCTACGAATAGAGACATTGCCATGGTATTTAAACTTAACATTATCCTCATCAAAAGACATGGCGAAAAGAACAATTTGTATCCTTTTCGAACAATTTTTGTTCTTAACGCTATGTCTTTTGATAATTTATTATGTTTTTAAGTTCAACACCGTAATGTCTCTATTTGTAAATTCTCAAAATCTATGCACCAAAAGAGACAACATTTTACCATTAAGGATACCACAAGCCCAACATATGACCAAATACGACTTAATAATACCAATTTCGTAATTGGGGTGAATGTATAGTATAATAGGACAACAAACTTCGGGTTGGGCAAGTCTTGCAATGCAGGAATTTCTTGCTTCAGGACGAAGGAAGAAAATAGTCATCCGAAAAATTAAAACTTTAGAAGCTATAGACATCTACCCCAAAAAAGTCTCACTTATCTGTTCCTTCAATCTGTATATTCACTGAATACTTACATTTTTGAATTGAATTTAGCTTCAAAAGCTATTTAGTTTTCTTTTTTCTTTGAGTTTTCATTTTTTACAATTTTTCACTTACATATTATTAAACTTGGAGTTGTATACTTTTCTTAATCTTATCTTTATAAATTTTTTAAATTATTATATTATTTTATTAATAATAACTACTTTGTACATATTCGGTTAGTTTTCGTTTGAATAACTTAAAGTTAATTGCATTTTCAATTTCTTGTAGCAGGTTATTAAAACCTTGAAAACCTATATAAAATATAGTTCGCTGACCTTACATGAACGGCGTCTATATTAAAGTTTGTATACTGCAGTGGTATTGTATATTTTGTGTTCATAAAAGTTTTTAAGTAATGTTACGGTAGAACAACCGAAAATATTTCACAATTATGAACTCAGTCAACTTAACAAAATTGTAAAATTTCATAATTTTTTGTTGTTGTACGTATATGTATATATATAGCTATAGAGGAGATCACAATTTCGATAGATCTTTTTTAGGGTAACAAATTGTGAGGCGATCACAATTTCGATAGATATTTTTAAGTGTCATAAATGATGGGGTTGTACTGATTTGTGAGGTATCATTGATGTTTGCCACAACAGGTCAAGCTAAGTTGTAGAAAAATGACGAGACATTTTAGAAATAATCGATTTCTCAAAAAAATAAACTTTACTCCCCCTCCGCTTTTTAACAAAAAATTAAGCCGGGAGACCTCAAAGTATCCAGAATGATGTTTTTTATAAAGATCTGTGGGTCCGTTTCTGATTTGATCAAACTCTCCGGTTGCATAACTTGATATTCATAATACTTTTTGTGTCCTCTTCTTTGCTTAAATTTAAAAACATAAGCAAAAATGGACTAAGTACAATATTGTACTAAAACCCTCATAAAATTTATGACATACAACTGATTTTTTTTTATAAAGAAAACATTTTTTTTGATCAAAATCTAAATTTGCATAACTTGACTTATATAGAAATAGGTTTTTGTTGGGCCGTCTTCTTCACTTAACATTAGGGTTGCCATGGCTGTCTAAGCTAACCTAGGACAAAAAGTTTTAAAATCCCGGACTTTGGAGGATATTATCTACCTTAAAAACGAAGACAAAAAGAGGACAAAAAGAAAACAAAAACTAGGTCCACGAACATAAATTAAAAAACAAAAAATTAATAGCTTATATTTAAAAAAAAAAAAAATGTATAAAGTACTTTTTATATTTATGTTCAGATTGATTTTTTTTTAGTTTATTATGAGAAAATTTTCAGATAAACTAAAGGTATGATTACTTGAAAAGTGAAATTTGAATTATTTAATTCCGGTTATTTTTAAGCATTACTTTATCTCTAAAATTCAAAATTCGTGAGTATCTGGTTGGCCGAAACATTTTTTTAAAGTTTTTTTCGGAATAAACACTTTGCATTTTGGTAATGAGCATCCATTTGGACATCCACTATTTGAATAGAAAAATCTGCTTCTACAGTTCTTTTTCTTTTAAGTATGTCTACCTACATACTTAAAAAGAATTTGTTTTCTTGAAGTATAAATGTTTTTATTTTTCTCTCTGGCGTTTGACCCCTATGACCCTGCCTCTGGATCCGCCACTGATTTAGCACATCGCTCGTGCTGTGTTTATCACTTTAAGGGTATTCATAACCCCTTTCGCGCGCGCCAAATAAAAAAGATAGACATCAGGGGAGCGATTACACTGGTGACTATGGCAGGGGCCTATGTCCTTACGCATGAGATTCCTTTACTCAAATCCGATTCGAAAAAAACATTTTTTTGTTTAACTCAGTGGTCAAATTGAGAGAATTAAACGGTTGCTGATGACAAACCAATGTGAAACGAAGTTATTGTCTCGGTAGCCTAGATATATTTTTGTATTGACTTGTTTAAAATGATGTATCCGATCCCGATCTTCTGTTATTTAAGTGCATTTGATATCTTATGTGGTCCTTGATCGCGTATTTTCCTTTGATTGCGATGGAAATCTTGGAGTTACAAACTGTGCAATCTGCTTCAGAATCATTTCTGCCTTTTCTAAATGAAGGATCATCATAATAAGTACTTTATTTTTTGGATGGTTTTAAAATGATCTTGTATTTAGAGTAAATAAATCGAACCACCAAATAAAATAAAGTTTGTTATTTTGCAACTAAAGGCTTCACTACTTTTTGCAAAAAGTAGGTCTATGCAGCTGTTTTCTTGGTGAAAAGGAGAAAAACAAAATAAATAACAGAAGCCGAACAAATAGGCGCGTTCAACTAAAAAAGAGGGTTGCAACACGGGAGTCAAAATAAGATCTGTTTCATTTTATGTTTTCTATCAGATTTGTATTGGCTATGTTTTTCTTTTAAATAACTTTTTTAATTTTCATGATTACTTGTTAGGGGAAAAAGAGGACAATTTCTTTGAACGTTGGAGGACGTTCCGCGCCGGGGTTAAAAAGTGGACCTGTCCTCCAAAAAGATGGACACATAGCAACCCTACTTAACATACAATTAAAAATTAACCATAAATCTATGGCAAACAAGTAATTTTTTGTAAAGGTCTTTGGAGTTTATGAGAAAAAAAAAGTTTGATCAAAATCTCGAAATGCAAACCTCCCGAACGCCGCGGGACGACTTTCGCGCCGTCGGGAAATAATGCCCCGCAATTTTATTTTAAGTCCTTTAAGACCTTACAAACATGAATGGACTAGTTATCTATAAGTGAAAGAGATTTTGCATTATGTTATGCTGCTTATTCATATTAATTTTTAAACTACTGCTAAGTTATTTTATTTGAATTTTTATAGATTATTTTCTTTTGATTGGTTTTTAGTAAATACTAAGCAATTTAATTATGAATAGAGTTTGTATCCATTGAGCGTTCGAGGCAATTGATCTAAAAGGTATATTCGTTGAACACGAGTTAAGCATTATTCACAAATAGGAGCCCATGGGCTTGGCTCGACCACTTACTGCCTTTTAAGTGCTGAGCTTAATATATGTTTTGTATGAAGACATTTGATAGTTTGTATTTATTGTAATAAAAGGATATTATACTTACATCATCACTTTCACTTTCAACCTCTTCGTTATTCTCCGATTCTGTTAGCCCACGTTTATCTTTCCATGCTCCACTGAAAATTTTCTCCATCTAGGTTTCGTGCATTATATGGTTAGTTATGATAAAATCTTAGTTTATTAAGTTAGCAAATTAACTTTTGCTGAGAAAAATTATTTAAATAAAAAGGTAATTGTTTTAAACGTGCAAATGAACGCCAATTAATAAAATTTTAAAAAAATATTTCAAAACAAAACAAATTTAAACTCCAAATTGTGTAAACTTAAAATAATTTGATAAAAATTTTTTTTTTAAAATCAAACCATACAAAAATAATGAGAATTAAAACTAGGAAAACTTCAATCAAAATTAGTTAATACTTACAAAAAATCAGTTGTGTCTTTACAACTTCCTGAAACACTTTTAATTGAGTTTGTAAATTATAGAGAAGCGGATATTTTCAGGTATCTTTATTTTTGAAGTCTTAAGACAAAGAAGACGACATTATAAAGTAAAATAGAGAGACAGCAATTAAAGCACAAAAATAAAAGATCTAAGCTGTCCGTACTTTTGGACGTTAATGGTGTTCGCTTATGGTAAACTTTATGAATAATGTGATGTATGTATATTTATGTTTAAGCAAAGTCAAAAATATCTAAAATCCTACGCTGCCGCAATATTGTTAAAAACTGAAACTTACAAAATTGATCTTCTTTTCTTTTTTATCTTTGTTTCTCTCAAAAAGGAATTTTGCTTCATCAGGGGAAACCAATCGTTGGAGCTAAATTTGTTTAAATTAAGAAATTAATAAATTATTGGGAACTTTATTGCAAAGTTAATAACTTTTTAGGGTCCTATTGAAGCATACAAAAAATAATTAATGCATTACGAATAATTGGATCATATTAATTAAATGGAAGTTAAAAGGTTTCAACAAATTGGTGATGATTGACAAATTTACGTTCTTATTTATTATAAATCAATTTCAGCACAATACTGGTTCCAATGTTTTTTCAATCTTTACGAAAGTTTGGAAACTGAAAACAGGTGGACAAAATAGGTAATATATCATCAGACTACATGAAAACTTTGGTCTATACTGTCAATTATTATTTGACTGTGAGAATGGATGGCACATTAATCATAATTTTCAATATTGACCGCAGACTTAATTACAAAAATCGACGTCATAATAAAGGGGTTTCTAATGCAGCTTTTGGTGTATAATATTTTAATGAAAAAAAGTTCACGGTGAACTTGATATTGGTAGAGCGATCTTTGATCGTCAACCTTATAGACTAAGAGCCGGCAGCAACTTTTGGGCTGCTTTTTTAAGAAAGGTCTTAACGCGGTTTAATAATCAATCATTTAATAAAAGAGCTGAGTGCGCTAGACATGACTATGGGGTCAAAGATATTTTCCGTAGAACCAAATGGCTGCAAGACGCACTCAAAGCTTCAATTTTTGCGTGCGTCTTGAAGACATTTGGGCCAACAGAAAAGGTCTTGAACTCCATATTCATATCTAGGGCGCTCAGCTCTTTTATTTAATACAATTTTGAAGTTCCTACACTTGGTATCTGGGTTTTAAGAAAAAAATAAATTTTCAATGGAATAGGAAGTACGAAGGCGCCAACCTTAGCATATAAATAGTATGGATCTATTTTAAAATAGCAGGACCTTTTGCTATCGCTCACACCCAAAAATAGCTGCGGGCTCTCGGTCTATTAATAGGGGTATTTTGTTTTGAAAAAAAAAATACATAACATAAAAAGAAATCATAAATTAATCTTACAATTGTACGTGTTTCTTCATCTATTTGATGTTTTTGTAACGAACCTCCCAAAATTGTTTGAATCTAAATAATAAAATTTAAAAAAAATAATAACAAATTATAATAAAAAAAAAAAATAATAAAAAATTATAATAAAAATAAAGTAAAATTAAAAAACATAATAAAAGTAAGAACAATTTAACTGCGTATTGTTGATTTTAATCTTACCACTAAAAATTCATTTTTATCAACTCGTTGGTTGCCGTCGGTGTCAAACATGTTGAAAGCAATGCGAAATCCTGATTGCGGTTCTGGCAATAATAAAAATACGAACATTCAAGCCATATCTAATATTGTCAAAATTAATAAACCCAAAACTACTTACTCGTTAAAATTGATAGAAGAAACAGATATTCTGTGTAAGATATGATTCCTGAAAAGAGAAAATAACACAAGAACAAATTTAGTCAAGTACATATTCATACATTACATTTAAATACAAACAAAATAAAAGCTAAACTATAAATTATTGCATGAAACTGAGAACAATGGGTGGTATGAATAAAACAGAGTATCTGCTCAAAACTCCATTTTTCCGAGTGCTGCACCACCCTCTTTCATTAGCACCTCTTCTGATTTATTATGGAACATCTCCTCTAAGGCGTTTTATTGATAAGACCGAATGTATCAGAACTTTACCCCTGGTGACTGACACTGCTGTATACCGTGTGCTGCGACGAACTGAGTTCATTTTTTATTTCACGAGATGTAAGAACTAAGGTTTAAAGCAGCACTCCTTTTATATTTGCCAATTAATATGACTTCGTTCTAGAGTATTCCATTTTGTACCCAACGTTTCGTAAGAATTCCATAGTCCTACAGGAATTATTTTATTCACTCAATTTTTGAATGAAATCATACTATAGTTGACAACTAACTCTCAGTATTGCATTATCTCGTCAGCAATATAAATATTTAAATGCACATTCATAATACCTTCTTAAAATTGGCGTAATATTTTTTTAAATGTTTAAAGATTTTATTAAAAAAAAATATAAATTTTTCAAAAAAAGCTTCAATGTTTTTTAATTTTTGTTCTTAAAAATGTACGTGACGATTGTCTCAACATAGTTTCAGATGTTGTTTAAGTAATTAATATGTGTAATTATTTTCTTAACACTAAAAACATTATTGAAACATTGATATTTTTTTAACTCAACCGCGACCTTTAAACATTATCCTCAAAATTTGAAAAAAATTGTGGTAGAATTTTAAGGACCAAAAGAACTTAATTCTAATTGATGGTCTAAGTCAAACAAAAGAAGAAATTAGCGTCTACTTTAAAATGTACATATGTATAAATATATGTAAGTGAACACACAAATATTATATATTTTCCTTTGTAAAAAATAAAACTAACTACAAAAATAGTTTTTAGGCCGAAAGGCTTTAGTATAAAGGTTTTATAGTTTAACTTAGAGCGTAAGTTAGTTAATAAGTACATTAGTTACGAAGGTGATTGACCTCGCTAGTAACTAACCTACCTATTGCTTTAATCTAGCCGTTCGGATTAGGCATACAATTGTAGGTCCCTTCCATTTCTGTTGACACGCACTCACAGAATGGTTGCGAGTTGTTAGTCACTAGGCCGTGGTTCTTCATGAGCCCATGCGCCACCCAATTTATTTATTTATTTATTGCTTTAATCGCACAGGGCGTAAACAAACCTGGCAGAAGATTGTATGTACATAAACTGGCTTTAATTGTAGTATTACTTTTTCACCTTGAACTCGAAAAACAAAACAAAAAACATTAGAATATTAAGTTTTGCATAACAACAGATTGTTTTGTTTGCTTAAGAAACGAATAATTTTATCTGTAACTAAACTTTGTTATTACCAGGGCCCGGATTCTAATGCTCTAAAAAACACAAAATATGCGCCTAAAATATGCACTTAAAATTATTAAATATACTATACAAAATATGCCATAAAAATCCAAAATATGCTGCAGAAATATTCAAAAAGTAAATGAAAAAACCGTTTAAATAAAAAAGTCTTTTACTCATAGAAAGTTTTCACAGCAAAAAATAAATAAAATTAACATAAAATATAAAATTCAGGTAGGTTTAACAAAAAATAAAAAGTATTTTTTAATAATATGTTCATTATTTTCGTAAGAAGGTTTTGTTAGAATGAATCATGAAATTTTTTCTGAAGTTTTTAAAAAATTTTGTACATGGAAAATGACCTGTCCACGTTGACAGACGTTAGTTGAGCATCCACCAATCTCATTTATTGAATATCGAAGCACTGTTCTTCATTCCCATTTAAGGATGTGCAGATATTTTTCATTTTCATATATCCTTCGTTTTTTTAAGAACATTTTCGATTTTTTTACAAATAGATTGATCCATTGGAGACACTACTGCATGCATTTTTGAAACTGCTTCGTCCATTAAATTTATTTGTCTTTTAAGCGAGTTCCAACCCTCTAAATATACCCATAGTTTGAACTTATGAAAGCCAAAGTTTATTTTCTTGACATATGCAAGAAAAATATGCAATTATTGTTAAAATATGCCTAATAAGCCAAAATATGCATTTATAATAAAACATGCAAAAATATGCACTAACGATTGAATGCCATTTAAAGCAAATTTCTTAATTCGAAAAGCTATCTGATTTTTTTGCTTGTAAGGCTTTCCAAAAAAATATGCATTTGCATAGGAAACCCGGCCGGTTATTACGCTCCAAAATATTGCTCCTTCCTCACTCTTCACCTCCCTCGCCTACAAGCTTTCATTTCCACAGGTTAGTCTGGGGCCCTACTCTGTATCTCGTTCAGAAAGGAAATTCTATTCGAAATTGTATTTTGTTTATATTTTAAATTAGCAACTTCTTTATGTCTAACGAAATAAAACACAATTTCGAATAGAATTGACTTTCGGAACGAGATACAGAGTAGGGCCCCTGGTTTAAAATTGAGCCAGTGTGTGATGGCCCAAGCCGTCGAAAAGTTGTCAAAAAAAAGGTAAAAATACGAATTTCGAATGTTCAGTGTGTCTGTCAATTTTCTATAAAACTAAAACGCTTAGAATCATCTTGTTTTTTCATGCGAGCATAAAATACAAGCTCGCATATCTAAGTAATTTATTTTTTTTTTTAAACCAGGTGAATTATGTAATGTGCACTCATTGACCTTGGTTGTTTCATCTTTTGCTAAGATGTGATAGACACACTATTTGTTAAAACACGATTTTAACAGCTTTAATTATTTTAAGATTACATTAAAATGTAAAGCCTCGTACATATGTACATACATCCAAGCGAAGTGAAATTTTCATATAGAAAAACGACACATTTCTCAAGTGTGAAAAACATGATAAAATTACATGGAATTATATTAGCGACACGTAAGAACAAATATGTTTCGAAACAAACATTAGAAATTAGAATTACATAAATGTAAACCAAAAATAAAACAAAACAATTTGTTTGGTAAGACTTTTCAGCACGTTAATTCTATTGGTGGTTCACTTCAATTTTGATTTCATTTCGCATTGATGTTTGAACTAGGCTTTACTTAAAAATAAATTTTTCGACATGTTTATAAGAATTGTTGGAACAAAAAGTATCGTAAAACTAAGCATGATTCTCCAGTTAGTCAAAATTCGATACAAAAATTACTATTTAAAAATTCTAATATTAACCCAATAGATAATAGATCAATTTTAAACCAAAAAAACGTTGAACGTGTATAATAAAATCGTAACAAAAATTATTCTATATTCTCCTTTAAAAGCCATTTTAATTTTAAACGTTACCTTTGTCTCTTAAGCCGCGGAACATGTTAACTGATCCTTTCTTTAAAACTGGTACTGCGTCCTTAATTTTTTCAATGTCATTATCAGATAATGATCTTCTTTTTAAACGAGCTGGAATTATAAAGAAATAATAACTATAATTATTGTTTTTAATTAATTTAAATTAATAAAAACATACGTCGAGGCTCTTGTTCAACAACAGAGTCTAAAAAATCCAAAGGTGTCATGTAAAGTTGCCCATTGTATTCCACTGAGGAAAACTTGATAAATCTTCTTTCTCGAGCTGTGAGTTTAACATAGTGTTCGTCTTCCTGAAAGTAATAAGATTAAATATTTGTGTTTAATAATAATATTTCTATTCGCTTTAGACTTTGCAGAACAAAAAAAAAAAAACAAAAAGTCCAAAAATAATTAACTAGCTTGCACGTATGTAGGTACTTGTATCGTTCAAGTGAATGTTTTCAGAAGAAATGTAATTGCCTTGATGGAAAACACCAGTTGACATGTAGAATTACTTGAAGTTCTTGGATAAGTTATTTAATTTTTAAAGATTACTTCTTTCAGTTAAGTAGCTGCTAGCTACTGATATAAGGATTTTTTTTAAAGTTGTTATTTTAGAAGCCACACTACAATACAAAAATAACTCATTATGGTGACAGTGATTATAGACGGAATTGATGATTTTGTATAATAAAAATACTAGAAATTTTTAAACTGCAACAAAGTATATTAAGCTTCAGATACGTTGATTTGATAAACTTAATCGGTTTACCGATCGGTGTTGATGTTATTGACAGGTCACCTACAAACCGTCTCATCTATAAATAGTACCTACATTACAAGTCATTGTCAGTGAGTGGCTTATTTATCCAGTTACCTACTAGTTATTTTAAGGACAAAACATTACCAATACAAACTTAAGCGCCTTTTTAATCTTCTGACAGAATACCTACACATTGTATAAAGATTAATAGACATTTCTGCATGTGCCCACTAATTGAAGTTGGTTGACAATAAAGTTCACAATCTCAGTCTCAGGTATGCGCCTGAGCGACGACATAAAACAAGATACAATGCTCTATTAAGCATTACCCAAGTCTGTTCTTTTTCTATATATATACACATGCATTTTGGGGAACCTTCAATTCCACGTGCGGCAGGGGAACCTTTAGAGCTATTAAAATAGGATTTGGGATTTCATTTTGGTGTCAACCTTAAAAAAATCTCTTGTGGCTCCTGGGACTTGTAGTATTATCCTTTTGATGGCACAATTAAGTGGAATTTTGTTTTTTTTTGTGAGTTTTTTTCTTGAATGATGAATGTATTTTTAATTTAATTTCTTTTTTTTTGTATTTTTGTGGTTGATAGAAATATACAATATGTGTAGGTGCGATCATAGGATTTTATGACTAATTCATCATAGCAACACAACATAATTTTGGTTATTTCTTTAGTGTAATTTGATCTTCTTCATGAATCACGATCAAAGGTCAATGATATAAAAAATAAAAAAGAGATGGTTTTTATTTTGTTCTTGATTTAGGTATGTTGTATTCTTTGGTTATATAATGTTATCAGAAGTTCAACATCGATTTTTGGATAGGAAGAAGATGAACTCTTGCTGGTTTTAATATAGGGTGGGCATTAACATAGAAGAAGATTTTCAGAGATTATGATTTCGTGGGAGATATAGAACTTTTTGGGCGAGGTGATTCAATATTGGAATTCCCGTGAAGATTTACATGAATAAATCACTTATCTTATGTATCATTGATGGAAATAACTTTTTTTTGTTGTTGTTGAAAAATTCAAGAGAATCTCGATAAGATTCGATTATGATTGGGATAGGACATTGAATAATAAAAATAATTAAACAAACATGATAAGTCAGAACATAATATTATGGTTGATTTTATTGAAGCTAAGTATTAAGAAAATGAATTAGGTATTTAAGAATTCTTTTTTTGTATTCATTTGATAACCTGACAATACAGTTCTATAACAAATTAATAATAATATTGATGCAGTGACTTCTCATACATATTATAAGTATCTACCAAAGTTTAACAGTGTTTTCAGTTGGTAAAATAAATCAATTTATTTTTGATTTTGCATTCCAATGGGCAAATAAACCGATTAATTTTTTTGATATTAAATCAATTTTGCAGATCTTAATTTTTCGGCAGATTTACGCCTCCGTGTACTTACACCAATACAATTTTAAATTGTCACTTTAAAAATATGTTTTTTTTTTATTGTTTGAATTTATTTCCATTAAATGGAAATTGTGTTCAAAATATAAAGAAAAGAATTTCTGATATAAAATGGAAACAGTTGAAAATTAATTGGTAAATTCATGAAGCTCATTTGTCTCTTCTGAAAGTGCATCAAGTGATGACGAGCTTTTGAAGTTATGAAACAGACATAAAATTACACGAATACAATGCCAAAAATAATTCATTTTAAAATGGCGTTCCATTCACCACGAATTAAATCAATTTTAAGATTGAAATCTGAATTTACCAATCGAAAACACCATAGGAAATTATAAAAAAATGACAGATATGTAGATGTAAATAGCTTTGTAAGTTTCGGCTGAACTTTCCTTTAAGGGCGCACGAATTTTAACACGCGAATACTTTTATTTAATAGATTTATGACTAAAAGTAATAAATATCACAATAAAAAATATCAAAAAAGGGGGTTAAAATCCTTAAACCCGCGAAGCATGCCACCCAAGGTACTGTTTACTACAAAAAACTTTGATAACAGATCGACTGACAACATAGGCGCCTGCCAGACGACTGAGCATACCCTAAGCGGAGCGACGAAGTCGCGTGAGCGGGACTGAGGACCCGAAAAGGGGGTTAAAATCCTTAAACCCGCGAAGCGGGCCACCAAAGGTACTGTTTACTACAAAAAACTTTGATAACAGATCGACTGACAACATAGGCGCCTGCCAGACGACTGAGCATACCCTAAGCGGAGCGACGGAGTCGCGTGAGCGGGACTGAGGACCCGAAAAGGGAGTTAAAATCCCTTAAACCGCGAAGCGGGCCACCCAAACCTACTTTTTATCGAAAAAAAAAAATATCCTAATTCGAAAAAAGACTTCCCAACAAAAAATCCCAAAATAAAATCCCACACACCATTCAACACTTATCATAGCACAGTTGTGGCCTCTGATTTCATGCAATTTTCGAACTTTAAATGTTTATTAAAAACTGAAATAAAAGTTTATTGATATTAAAATTATTGAATTAAATTATTTAATCTACCCAAAAAAAAGTATTCGCCTGTGAAAATGTGTGCTATCTTAAGAGAAACTTGAGTAGTGCGAAAAAAAGTGCCAAAATCGAAAAATTTAAACATTTTTTAATCATATTTAGGGTGTTTTCCTCACCGTAATATTTTAAAGCTGTTCTATAGAGACCCCTAGCTCACTGTAAAAAAAATCAAAATTCTAGCCGTGCGCCCTTAATGGAAAGTCGCCCCGAAATAGCAAATAATAAGTCGCACTAACTTGTTGAAACCGGATATGAAGAACCCCCGATGAACCACCAGTATTAAGTAAATAGTATAAGACAATCAAAGACAATTTTTTTTAAATAATTTTAATAAAAATAAAACAATGTATAAAATAAGGCCCCTTATGTGCCAAAACAATTTAAAATATCAATGTTATATAATGTAAATTAGAATTAAGAGCCAATTGTATATACTTCAGTTCAATAAATATTATTATTATTACTTGATGAAAAAATCAACTGAAGACTTTTCGAGAAAACCAACAAAATTATTCTACCAGATTAGCATTAATAATATTTTTTTTTTAATTTTTACCAAGAAGGTATTTTTTCTTATAGTAAGGCAATACGGCCATACATATTTTTCATTTTCGATTAATTGAAAATGATAATAGAGTTGCCCCAAATCATGATGATTATAAAATGAAGAAAAAACCCTGAACTCATCCTGTGGACCAAATTCTGTGTTTTTTGAAACCCAGGGTTGCCCTGAATTCGCCCCAAAGTAGATCTACAGCCGTTGACATCTAATTATAAACGATTTTATTCTTGTTTAATATTTTTCTAAGTTTCTAATTATTTTGGCTCAGCCAAATCACGGGTTTAAATATAAAAATATTTTTGAAATCATGTGTCCCTATGAAAATTTGAAAAATACTGTTACATTTTTCAAAATATAATTCAAATTTTATGATCATTAATAAACAATAAGACGATATTTCGAAAATTGAATAAGAAAATCGATGTTTTTATTTGAACACAAAATCGTTTCTAATTAGCTGTCAATGGCTGTAGGCTGGGGCGAGTTTAGGTTACTAATAAACTTTCAAACTGAAATAACTTGTGATATGAAGCATTTGTATTGTTATGGACTCGCGTTCTGTAGAAAATTGTTTATTTTTGATATAGAAATCTAAGGAATACACTAATTAAATTAAATAAAGAGTTACCCCCAGTTTCACAGTTTACTCCACTTTAAGTTTAAACCCTAGATCACCAGTGTTAATGAACTCAGTTCAATGTTTAAACGAAACTGTGAAACTGGGGCTTAGCAATAGAAAATGAAAACGTTTTAAGGCTCTCCCAAGCCAACGCGAAAGCGTCGCGAAACATTCGCCAACGTCAGTTTTTGTTGTTATTTAGTCTTGTTTATTTGTCATTTTTGTTGTCATTAGGTTCGATCCTTTATACTTTATGCACAATCTGTCAAATTTTATAGAGCAATGATTAAATATTCTCAAAATTATTAAAACTGTGCAAAAGTAAGGGAACGTAAATTCACACAAATTCCCTATTACCCCAATGAAAATCACAGAAAATTAAAGTAAAGGAACTAATCTATTGTGAATGATTCGCCGTGCAGAGTGGATGTTTCGCGTTGGTTTGTGAGAGCCTTTAAGTTGTAGTTTGTGGAATTGGAGAATCTCACATGACGTTCAGAAGCGGTACCCTTTAGGCTTTTTTAGAGAACCTAAAAACACAAGTTTTTTTTGACAACTCTTGGGATTATCAAAAACACCTGCATCAACCCTGGGTAAAGACCAACGAAAGAAGCTATTGTCATATGGTCATAGACTCATTTTTCTTATAAAAATTTAGGAGCAGTTTTTCAGAAAAACATGATTTTCTTTAGCGGCTTAACAAATTAATTTGGTACGTTCTCTTGTTTTTAGTTGTAAAAACAATCAACAAAATGTGAAGGCATTTAATTTCGGCCAGAAGCCGAACGGTCAGACAGAATTGCTTTTTTATTTTTAATATCTCAAAACTGAACTTAATCATTAAAGAGGTATCATGAATTTAATAGTCAAAAATTGGCGTTCCGTTTAGCCCTAAGTCTTAAAAATCATAGAAATTTGCTTGTAGCTCAATGAATCCTGGAAATAGTTTGATTGAATTAGGCTCATATTAAGTTGTGAGTGCAAAATTCTGCTATAAGATTCCGGACGTTGGCTTTAAATTCATCCCGCATTCTTTTAAATGTTCCAATTTGCTTGTATTTATCGAAAGAACTTCTCCAAATGCAATCCCTATGTTTTTCCACTTCGCCATCCACCAATCCTCATTTTTTATTTCATACAGTAGCAGTTTTTTGGTAAGTTAATCATCCGGGAGGTGTAATGTTTTGACGATAAAGTCTGCATGCGACTTCAATGTGTTTATAAAGAGTTTGCGATAGGTTGAATAGTTTTTTAAAGAAATTTCTGTGGAATTTTTCGACCACTTCATTTTCATTCATTCCCCCCACTTGATCAGCGTAACAATGTGTTCTTTTCACAACGGCCTCAAATATTTTGTACTTTGTAGATAGGGTGATGCGTTTGTTTGAGAAAATATTTCTCCATGAAAGTTTCAACAGACTTTAGGATGAATAAGTTTTTTCAATCAAGTGTTCGTTGAAATCAAGGGTTGTGTTCAATTTCACTCCAAGGTACTTGTATTCATTTACTATCTCTATGTTATTACCATTGAAGGACCAATTATATCTCTTTTGATTTCTAGCAGACCTTGAAAATATCAGTATTTTAGATTTGTTGGTGTTAATAGTAAGATCCCAATTGTTGCAGTACTCTGAAAGTCGATTTATCATCAATTGTAGTGTTTCACCTGATTCCGACAGTAAAACCAGATCATCGGCGTACAACAACACATTGACGGTCGAAAACAAAAGGGCACTGATAAGGCAACCTTGTTTAACGCCATTATCTGTCACAAACCAATTTGAATAGACTGAGCCATCCCAGACAGCTGCTTTCGAGTCACAATACATTGCTTGTATGATGCGCAGGAATTTAGTAGAAAGGCCTAATTGCGACAACTTATAGAAAAGAGCATTGCGATTATCGAGGTCAAATGCTGATTTGAAGTCTACGAAGAATGCGTAAACCTTTGGGTGTAAGCGAAAAAATGTGATCCATCGTGGAGTAGTTTTTTCTAAAGCCAGCCTGAAGCTCTGTGAGTTTATTGTTGACACCTACCCATGATTCCAATCTGTTTGCAAGAATCCCGCAGAATAATTTTGCTAAGACGTTCATGAATGAGGTTCCTCTATAGTTCTCAACTTGATCTACAGCTCCTTTTTTGTGGATCGGGAAAATGATCGACCTTTTGAATGAATCAGGAATGTCCTCGTTTTGAAAAACTTTGTTAAAAAGAGACTGCAAATTTGAAATAAATGTCAGGGTTGCATTCTTAAAAAATTCATATGGGATCCCATCTTCACCTATGGCTTTTCCATTTTTCGCTCTGAGAATAACAGCGTGTACTTCAGCAAGAATGATTTCTTCGTCCAAGATGTTATCGTTAATAAGAGATTCTGCAAAGCTAAATTTCAGGCTAGATTTTCCATCAAGGAGACTTTTGAAGTGTATTGATAGATCTTCAGCAGTTACTCCGGTTCCTGTTATGAAATTTGACCCGTTTATCTCCGTCGTAATTTTCCAAAATTCCTTAGAGCTTTTGGTTTGACGAAGATTATAGGCTTGGTTGTTTTCAAACTCGGTTTTCTTTTCAAAGCTCAATTTTTTGTAACGCGAGTTTGCCTCACGATACCATTTTTTCAAATATATACATCTGGAGTTTCGCATGGCATTGAGAGAGAAAACGATTTGTTCCGAGCGATCATGCATTCTTTGTCGAACCATTTTTGTTTAAAATGTAAGCTTTTACTTGACCTCAATACGTTGGTAGAGTTTCTTATGCAGGATATAAGTTCATCAGAGTGTATTTCTGCTGACTCAGTTAAAACATTTAACCTCGAGAGATGATGATCTAAATTTTGTTGATAAATAGCTGCGTCCTCCTGCTTCCATTTCAGTCTAGGCAAAAGTTTAAGGGTCTTTTCGTGAAATATATTTTGATTTGTCCACTCCAAAGTAATTGGCATGTGATCGGAAAAGGTTTTGCCCTGTACTTCGAATTTTTGAATTAAGTTGATCCGATCATTATTTGCCGCACAATAATCGATGACAGAATTACATTGCCCTCCATACAAAGTATAGTTTACCTCCATGTCTCCGTCCGTACATCAATTTAATACTAAACAATCATACATTTAAAGCATTTCTAGGAAGAGTGACCCATTTCGGTTACGTACTGTGTCCTTTGATGTTCTAATATCGTGGTTTATTATGTTATTGTGGTGAACTGGTGTTGTGGTTACTTGTAGATTGCTGATTCTCGAGTTAAAGTCTCCAATCAATAAAACGCTTGTGTCTGCTAGGGAGAGCATAATGTTGTTCAACCGTTCGTAATCTTCAGTTCAATTATTACAGTTAACATCGAATGGAATAATAAACATATTATTTTTAGGTAAAAGTTTCACAATGGTAACTCCTTCTTGATCATGCAAATCGTAGGTTTTTGAAAGCGATATCTTTATTCCAAAAAGGCACCCTCCACTCGCACGGCCTTTTACATTCGGTTTGACTGCAGCATCCCATCATAATTTATATCCACTAAAATATTTACTAAATTTGTTAAAATTTTCACTAATTACATGAGTTTCATATAGAAAAAAAATGTCAATTTTTTTTAAATAATTGAAAAAATCTACAAACAAAAGATTATTACTAAGGCCTGAGACGTTGTAAGATAAAATATTACTATTACTAAAAGATAATGAGCTGACGGCTAGTCAGCTAGTACAAATGTACTAGAACTTTGTAAATTTTGTAAAAGAGGCATCATTGGTGCGATAGAATCAACTGGCCTAGGCCATTGGTTCAATGGTCTACACCAGTTGACGTTGATTTGACACTACCCTTCAAGCAAGCGAGCTCGTTTTCGGTCCGCAAACGTATCAAACAACGTATGGACGACTTCGCATTCGGATTCAAATACGGATCGAAAAACTGCGTTTTGCGGCTGGAAATTAGAATCACCACGGAGCCATTATGTGAATGTATTGTGAGAGAGAGAGTTTTTCAATTCACCATACTCGCAGAACCGAAATCAAATGGAATCTAAAACGGTTCCAAAAAAAATGAATGAATTGTGGCATCCCCCAACCAAATGTATTAAAAAAAACTTCCCACCTAGTCCAGTTTCTCCATTGCCTACAAAAATAAAACAAACTGAATTTTTTCATTTCAAGAGTTTTTTTTATTTATCATTCATAAAAGGTTTTCTAAAGACTATTTCGCACTAATAAACATGACATATTTTCACAATTATAAATCTACATTTAATAAATAGAAACTTGCATTTCTGATTGGAAATTTTTCAAAGTTTTAACAAGAAAAACGGAGATAAAAAAGCAACCGTCTTCGCGCTACCTACAAAACTGAACTAAACAAAGTGGTGGAAATTAAGGCAAAATAAATGTATATGTATACTTCGCCTATACTCTCTCTATTTCTCGGTGCTTAAAAAAATACTCTCGATTCTCGTTCTTTTAACACGCGTACACAGAAAACTTGTTATTGTGTGTGAGACACTCATTTTTTTTGGAGTTCCAAGTGAGCTGAGAAATTTGGGTCCGTGATTTTGCTTGAAGGGTACCAGTTTGAGAGCTCCAAAATTAAGTTCTCCAAACATATCTCGCAGTATTTTTTCTCCTTCCTCATTTTTATATTTAAGTGTGTTATTATTATTTAAATAAAATGATTTATAAGCAACTACAAGTGCATTGATTTTTATTTGTACCGCTTTAGTTGGTTGCTTTGATTTTATTACTTTTCTGTACGCAAGTAGGATTCGGCGTTTGTGTTGGAATTGTTTCGATAGATCGCATTGAACAAAAGCTCCAATGCCTTTAAGTTTTGCGGCGTTTCGTAGCATAATGCCTAAAACAGATGTGCAGCTTTTTCCATGCAGCGAAATTAAATTACACAGGTTCTTATGGGAGCCGACTCACTCAAAGTCTGCATGCAGCGCAGCGCTGCACGATGTCTCTATTTCTAAATTTGCTGCCTAGATTCATTGCAGCCACAACTGAAAAACGAAAATTTCTAAATAATTGCTCTTTGGCATTACTCATATTGACATCACCTGCCATTCTTTCACAAAAATTTGTTTGTGTTGGTGATTTTTGTTTAAGAATCCATGAAGCCGGCGTTGCCACCCTACCATCGTCCAACGAAGAAAATCTCATTCCAACACTATTGTGTGACATCGGCAACGCTGTGCTTTCATGTATTTGTTTGACATAACTATGCATCATGAATGTCAGAAACTATGCACATGTGTTTCGTGTGCAGCTCTGCATGCAGAGATGCGTGCAGACTCGCTGCACATCTGTTTTAGCCATAACTGATGCATTTTTATTAGACCCAGTATCAATTTTAAAAATTAATTATGTTCGCTCAATTTGACGACCTCTGACACTTGTTGCGATTCTCCATTATTATTGCCATAATCATGTTTTATGACTAAGACAATGAAAATTGCGATGCGATTAGTCATATTAACCCTGGAATGTATGAATATGGGTTATGTCTTTTTTTGCAACTTTCGTTATATTTTGCTATAATAATATCTGTTTCAATATCCACATGGTATTATACATAGCAAGCAGATATACAGCGCATAAAGATGCACCAACATGGGTTTTATACAGAGAAAAATGGCTTAAAAACCACGGCTCCGCTAAATTAGGCCCCAGGAAGTAAGGCAAAAAAAAAATGAAATATGGCCTCAAAAAAAGCACATAAAACAACAACGAAATTTCTCAAATTTTGTGGTGTTATTTCATTTTTTGGGGCCTTATTTCATTTTTTTTTTTTTGGGTATAATTTCATTATGAAATAATGCCCCAATGAAATAAGACCCTAACACTAGTTTTGGGGATTAATTAAATTTTATTTTAAAAACAATTTGGGGCCTTATTTCATTTTTCATAATTTACATAAAAATGCTAAATAACATTGTCTTTCACAAAAAAAAATTTGTGAAAATCCGCTAATTGGGGACCCAGAGCTGGTAAAGTACCGCAAACGGTTAAACAACTACTTGAATTGTATATCGTAATTTTGTTCAGATATTCTGTTACTAATGCTTTTCAATGTAAAGATCGTGCTGCACACCATCAGGGAGTAACAGAATAGCAATTTTTTTCAGCTATAATCATAGTTGGCGAAGAATTCGTTTAACAGTACGAAAATTATACTTTTTTATTCGATATATCGAATTTAATGAATGGGAATATTTGTGCGTCTAGTGACCACAATCGAGATATACAACATTGGAAATCTTAGTTCAAGAGCATCATTTTTGAATATGGACAGAAAAATGTAAACCATGAGGCTTAGACAATATATTACAAAATATAAAAAAATTCTTCTATGTTTATTCGAATTTGTAGTGTTTTTTTGTCGGTCTTTTTTTTTTTGCCAACTCCTATTGTTTAGAACAACAAAAATACTCGTCAGTTGGTTCACTCCATAATACCTAATAATATTCATAGGTTTCGTTTCTGGGCACTAGGTAGATCAGATCCCATATATTTTTGCCCATTCTCCTTTGATTTGAATTCTTTGCTTTACAAATAAATCTTTTAGTTCTAAGTAAATTTACCTACCACAGTAACTATGATGTTTTCCTAGAATTTTGAATACTAATTGGTAAAAGAGAGTTAAAATAATCATTCCAATGAAATCGAATAGAATCTTTAATCGTTAGCTCTTTATTTATTTAAACATAAAGCTGTCACCAAACAACTTTTGAAATTTCTTCAAATTCAGGTGATGCTTTTTATCTCGAAGCTAAATCAGATCTTAAATCGAACGCTGAACAATATTTGCCAGTTCCCGGTGTGTGCCACCACCAGCGATTTGCAAACAAAGGACATGGCTCCCAATCAATTATCAAATACTCATGCTGCCAATAAAACTAAAAGACAAATAAATAAACCAAACAAACAAAAAAAAAATCCACACAATAGGTACCAAATGTGAAAAGCATGCGTAGCTACAGTAGCATCTGATCAGGGTATTCTCCATGTATCTTCCCTAGGGAAGAGTAAGAACAGGTATTTGAAATAAAATACACATTTGATTCCTTCTTCATGAATGCAAACAGCAAGATTCCTGCTGAGAGAGTTTTTGTGCATTGCGCCTTTTGTGCCAAAGTCTGTAACTTTCATGTGTTTGGATTTTTACTGAAATATTGTCACACGGAGAAACAATATGTTGCAAATCAAATTATGTGATAAATTTAATTATCGCCTCTTAAATTAGGGAATGATGCATTTCGGATGCGCAACAAAATGATTTAGTATTGAATGTTGAATTCGTTATCCAGATTATCAAGAGTTTAACATGAGAACAACATTTCCGGAGTGCCATGCCGAAATATTACGGGCCCTAACCAAAGGACAAAAAAAAAAAGCCGAGGGAAGAATTTACGAAAGAATTCCCAACAAAAAGAAGCGTATATCTTATCAGATGCAACGATCGATCGGAATGGAATTGAATATTTATAGGGTCAGCAGTTGGATCGTTGAATATTTTTTTTTGTTTTCTTTAAAGTTCCGACATGAGGTAAGAAATTCACTGCTTTTTGTAGTTGGATTTTTATTTAAACATATAACGGCTAGAAGCTATGAGCAATACTATTCATCATAATGACAACTTCTATAAAAATACTTGAAGGAACTTTGCAAATGAAATTACTTAAACTTGAAAATAACAAGGAACTTTTAAAAAGAAGAGATAATATTTGAAAATGGGGTTTTGACGTTATTCGCACAGAAATTTTATAACATAAAGGTCCGATCCTTTAACAAATTTTTGAGTACGGGAACGGCTTTGGACTAAAAATCACACAATTGCACAGAAAATCACAGAAATTTAAAGTTAAGGAACAAACCCAATAGGTCCGATCCTTTACTTTGTGAACAGAAAATCACAAACTGTAAGATTTTGGAGAGCAACGTTGAAATATTCTGATAAATATCAAAACTGTGCAAAATTACGGGAACGCAAATTCAACCAAATTCCATATTACCTAATGTGCCAGACATGTACGGCACGATGTTTGACCGCTTTCACACAATGAAACTGAGTTGCCAGAAACTAGCTAGTTTGTAGGCGAGAAGGGTGCGAGGGGAGATATTTTGTTCGGAACAGTACTAGGTACTCCGTTTTGATTCCAATCGAAATATTTTCTTTTTTCCGAGAATAATTTGTGAAATATTTATGTGTGTGTGCGTAAATTGTGTGATATTTATTTATATTTTGCACGTTCAGTCGAGTAAAATTAATTTGACAAATAATCCCATGAAAGGGTTTATATTTATGTGTGTTCCGGGTCTATTCCTTTATTAATTACGGCACAGAAAAATACTTCGAAAACATTACTCGGAACAGCCTATCGAATTATTTTGGAGTAAGCGAAGTCAAAAAGGAGTAAATCCGAACCTCCAACGACATTATGTAATAGATTATTGTTTTTATAAAGCAGACAGACGACAGAATTGGGACGCAAAACGTAAGAACCCTTATAAAGCGAAGACGAAAACATACCCTTGAAGTTTTCGACTTGAAATGACCTCGGGAACCCATGTTTTTCGTCTGGGGCAATCGATAACTTTGAGATACCCCGTACACACTAGGATGGTTTATAAAGTCCAATTATTCGATCTGGAATGGAAGTTCTTCATGGACACCCATCGGCTGCATAAAAAAGTTCATAAAGGGAAGGGTTAAAAATTATATAAATGTACTAGGTTGTGATCAGACAAAAAAAATCGTATGGAAGGAGGATTCTAAAAATAAAATAGAAAACAAAATATTAAAAAACTACGTCAGTAAAATAAGTTATTTACCGAAGTAGCCGTTATTTTTTGTTAGCTAAAAACAATTCCAATATCCACTGCAGGCCATAATTCCAAAACCTTAAGTCACAAGTTGGAAAAAAATCTTATCATTGACCTGAAAAGCAGGGTTATTAATCAAAATCAAGCTTTCCATTGTACTTATCTCGAGGAGCAGACAGTCACACAAATAAAATCGAGAGAATTACAAATAGAACTTAAGTATCATAATGCACATATCGCTAATAAAAAAGTTTAAGAATTTAAAATTTGAGAATGTAAGTTGTCTTGAATTAAACCAAAGAAAATTACGGTTGTATTAGCCCCCCTCATTTCTATTGTCGTTTTACTAAAACGCCAATGACATAAAAGAAGCAATTTGGGTTTTAAGAAAACGGCTATCGTACTAATGGTATGAATGGTAGAGAACGGCAGGAAAACTCAGGTGTTACTTGTACCTAAACGTCGATTGTGATTACTAGAGCCGAAGCGTTTGACTGGCGTTAGTTAAACAACAAACGCAAAAAGTGAACGTATGTATGTTGGGTATAAAATTTCTACAAGTTGAACATTTTTGAAGATTGATAAGCTCTAAGAAAGAACAACTTCTCCATAAATTGTATTATGAAAAACAATCAAATGCTTACGAGCTGGTCTTTACAAGGAACACCTTAATTACTTGGGGGTTTTATTGTTCTGATTTACCTATTCATTTTTAATCTAGACTTGAGTGCTATATATATGTACATACGTATTGCCATGCACGACGCTAATTGAACGTCTTTTTAGCACTCAAATAAGAGATCCAATTTGGAACACTAATTTCTTCACATGACTTAAGTAATTTAGCACAAGTTTCAACATAGGTAGGTATTATGTATAGGTAATTTGATTTGAATAAACGGATACTACCGAGATTGTGACCAGTGCTTGCCCGAGTTCTCCTTAAAAAACTTTACAAGTACTCCCGTATTTATAAATGCAAAATAGTAGTTTCAGCTCCCAAGTTTAGAAAACTACATCATGGAATAAGAATGCTTCGGACTCAAATGAAGCAGTTAGCAATTGTCTTGAGTTTAATGGCGGAAAATTTGTATTCGATGGTGAAGTTTTCCTAAACTAGTGAGCTGATAACTATTTTGTCTTTAAAAATACCGGGGGTGGGGGGGGTTCCTTTTTATAGAAAGGGTACGAGTTCTCGTTAAATAAACTTTATAAAACGTTTGTGTTTAACGTAGGAATATAGTTATTACAAACAAATTTGCCGTTAAATGAGTTTTTTACGTACATAATCGTCCTCAATTCTTTTTCATTTAACTTTTTTTCTTTACCATATTGCTACTTAAGTTCTGTGAGTCATCAAATCCAATAGGATACATGAACACATATTTGCAAATAAAAAAAAATACTGGGGGAAGTGGGTGATGTCATATCAGAGCTTCTTTTATATGAGGGTTGACAGGCGAACTGGGAAACTTAAAAAAGCATGTAAGTAAAGGCTTAACTACATAGACCTCCTTTTTTGAAAAAATGCAAATGTGAGAAATAAACATGTTTGCTAAGGAAACCTGCTTGCAAAAAAACATATTAAAATTGTTTTTATTTTTATATATAAATTTAGTCACCATAAAGAATTTCCAACTGTTTTTTTGCTCCTATATATGTTAAACCTTAGGTCAACTGTATTTTAATTAATGGCCACGTTCGGGTGGTAAGCAGATACGTAACTGAGATAAGTTAGAATCTGATATGTTTTCGAACGACCAAAACCGGATACGTAACCAAACCAAACAAAACCAAGAAAATGAACAGATGAGATCTCAGCTGTTAGTATAATCCAAACAAATCCGAAAATTTTTGGGATAGCTTTAGATTTCTTTTTGACATCAGCTTTTTGGTTCGTCAGCTGGTTTTTCCTTAGGCATTACAACAACACGAACAAATCCAAATACCTTTGGTTACGTATCCGAACGCGGCCAATAACTACATAAATGTATCTACACAGGTACATACATCTCAAGCTAAGAAATTTTAAAACAAGCTACCTACATACCTAATGACCTAACAAGTTCTTATTGCCATGCAGATACATATGAATTGTAGCTAGTATGTACATATACCTACCTAGGTACAAAATTTAATTGAAATTGATATAATTTGTAACTTTAATTGCGTCGATGTAGGTACTTTTTTTTAGGGAAATTGTGCAATTTCGAAGATGATGACAAAAAATTTTCCAAAATTGGGCAAATTAGTTCAGTGGGAACATAGTATAAGACGCAATTTCAGTGGTCGAAACCAGAACCTGTCGGAATATTAAAGAATTCCATAATGAGCTTTATTATTGATCCAGTTCTACGCACTCCCAAAGTATATATAAATGTAGACAACCAAGGTAAAATTATTTAATAAGAATAAATCAATCAACTTATTAAAATCAACGGTTGATATAATTAAAACGGTGGACGTATTCGGAGAAGTTTCTCCATATAAAGAGCTGCGAAGGTACATAATTGTGACATCCAAATTGATCATGGATTTAAATCTTTTTAAATTGAGAACCTGCCTCAAACAGCTGCTTGATTTTAATCGTAGTATAGCACATAATGAATGACACTCGAATTCATAGATATTTTGTTTATAAGCTGCCTTTTTGTACCGAACCTACATTATTCCTCAAAACTAAATTCTATGAGGATGACTGATATATACCTACGTACTTACCAGAGTTGGGAAAGAATGCAATACTTTGGTATTTCATTCTTTTAAATCCCAGTCAATTGACTTATTTCTGCGAATGCAGATTCTGATTTAAAGTCAAAAGACTGCAGTAATTTGATTGCAATCAAAATGCAATCAATGCAAAAGACTTATAAAAGAATTCAATAAGTCTTTAGTATTGCATTCTTTTAACTTAAGTCTTTTAACTGCTTAAAATGATCGTAATATAAAAGACTTCAAAATTGACTGCGAATTTCATTGTGAAGTTAAAATACTAGGGTGAAGTTAAAATACTTTAAAATAAGTCTTTTTATTCAATTTATTGCAATACTAAAATGATTGCATTCTTTCCCAACTATGGTACTTACTTACTGTACAACAATATAAATTGGCACTGCAGGACTGCGCATCAATTCTGCAGGCATTAAACCAAGATTTGGTCAAAAGTTCATTGAAAACTATTGTCCCTTTTCATGAAATCAGAAAAATTCTTCTTAAACTCCAAATGACGCAACACGCAGCCAAAAGAGAAGAAAACAACGTACCTACCTACGAAAACTTGTTATCAAATACAAAAAAAAAATACAAACTATTGTTATCACACGACTAAAAAACAAACTTATCTCATCGCTTAACGTTTACATTGAACTTGAATATTAGCGAACGATACTTAATTTTAAATAAACAAAAAAATCTAGTTTTGTCTGCCTTTACCGGTGGTGATTTTAAAAGAAAACCCAAAAATAGTTTTGTTGATGTTGTTTTTTTGTCAGCAATAATTTTTGACACAAGTTACCGTAAATGTAAATAAACAACATTTTAAAGAGAGTCCCACATTTTATTGGACAAAAGAGAATTCACTTTAAAAATAAAATACACACACACACACGAAGTGCTCTTTTTACCATTTTTAGCAAAAAATAAAAATATATGTATATGAACGGATAACGGAACGGAATAAACACAATCATGCATACACACCTTTGGTTTAAATTTTCTTAGATTCATCGCTTGCACTTGATTCGATTTTATTAGATTTGCACACGTAAACGCAACGATTCCACCGCCAATTATACAAAAGGTACGAAAGTAAGATTTCGAGGCACTTTTAGCATTGCGGAAATAACCGAAATTTCGATTAAATTGTGATAAATTTTGCGATAATTGCAAAGTGCGAGGTGCCAGCCGACCAGCGAACGCCATAGTTTAAGTTGAACTGAAAATTTAAGAGAAAATCGAATGTTGAGAAATGTCATTTCTCATTTATGTGACTAAACTACGTTAACGTAACGTAAATGTGTTAGAAGAAATTATATTTTGGAGTTGCCATTACATATTTTCAAACGATAAGAAAAGAAAGGCGAGAACTGTTGAAATATAATTTTTATTTGTATGCTTTCCCTTTATTGGTATTCAGAGCCGGTATATTTATTGTGTAGGAAACATTAAATATGAATATGCAATGTTTTTATTTTACCTTCTTTTTTTTAGATTTTACCAAGCAAGTTGCTTTTCGTTGGTAGTTTGACTATTTTAAATCAAACCGATACTGATGGTTTTTTCAGATTTTCTTATTGGAAACATTTAATACAAACAATTTGGTGGTAAAGCGCTAGTTTTTTTTTTTTATTAATTAAGCGCTTACTAAAGGGGTTCTTATTCTTACTATACCCTTAAAATGTTTAAATACAGTGCGAGCCTTAGGAAAATAGGGAAAAGGTAGGTATAGGCTTTCATTGATAACCATCACTTAAAGTTGTGTCTTTTAGTTTTGATGGGGGTATTTGAACAAAAAAAAACTGATTATGTTTTTTTTGGTACCAAAATAAAGATTATTAGTTATATATTTTTATTGTCACCAAATTATTTAATTTGCTTATTACCACTTATAAAACCACTTTTGTTTTTTCAATGAACTGCTAGAAATGTGTAATTATTTTGTTTTGTAATTTTTAAAACATGTGTAATATTTTTTAAAAATCACAAAACAAAATATGTTATTATTTTGTTTGGTAATTTTTAAAAAAATGTGTAATATTTTTTAAAAATCACAAAACAAAATAATAACTCATTATGTAGTATCCGCACTTTTCCGCACTTGGTCAAACATTTTTTTTTATTAATTTTGAGTTTTCATGCGAATTTTTCAAAAACAATTTGCATAAATAATTAAATTTGAATTTAGGATTAAAGAACAGACTTCTGGCTTTCGAAACCAGTACACAACATCATTGCCGTTGGTTTTTATTATTTTTTTTTTCATTTGAAGTAATTTTTTTCTAAAATTTCCCATATAACCTAAACGGGGCGAGATAAAGACCTAGACCCCCATCTGATATTAAAAAAATGCTTGTTTTTAACCCCTCTACAACAACCGCATCAGTTTTTGGCGCTAAAGTTATTGTACTTGTGTCGAAATTAGTAAAGACGTAAACGAGAATTTTGAAAACTAAAAAATCCGTTATATGACAGATACCGTTAATAACCATACCCATAACAGTAATTCGCAGTTTTTTTTTAAATCGTCAAAGCTGTTTTTATTTAAATAAATACATTTTTGTAATTTGGTTGTATGCCAGGTACCGTTATTTCTTGAGCTAAAAAAAAAAACAATTTCTCCTATAGGGAGTCCCCTTAAGCCCAAAGTCTGAAGAAAATCGCTTAAGTGGTTTATGGTGGATTTACATGTATCTTCGTCTGACTTCTGCAAAAATAAGGGGATGCAAAATTAAAACATACATTTGTTGGATAGATAGAGAACACCAAAATGCAGAAGATCTTCATACATGCAGATTATAGGAAGTGCCATAATGCAGATATGAAGACGAACATGTTCATCTTCTTGATGGTTCCCTTTCGCACACTCGGGTTTCTGGCATGCATCTGTCTTGCTCTACTATTCTTCATATTTGCAGACGAAGATACATGTTAATCCAGCATTAGGCTGCAGGTCGAGGTACAGACAGACAGACAGTAATGTAATGTAATGTTAGGGAAAATTATTATCTCGAGTTCATGTTTTTTTCGAATCCAAATATTGCACCTACCTATATCGCAAGTAAAAATGGTGATGATATGCACTTATGAAAAGACAATGTAGCATATTCATTGTCATTTTAGAGCTGTGTCTAAATTATTCATATAGGTTTGGTTGAATTTTCGGACGTTGATTCTATTTTTTTAAGTTTATCAGTTCAAAATATTTGAAGCTATTTGTGTAGTATACCAAGTTAATTATCTTATAAAAATATAAAACCAACAATTTGTAATTAAAATCGGTCTGTATTCATTGAGCCAAAATTGTCTTAAACTGTAGTTTACTTAAACCTGGGTCTAACTGCGACTATGAATATGCCCCAATAACTTTTGTTTATGAAATCATTATAATGCTGTTCCCCCCTTGAAGAAGAAGATGATTTCAATAGTCTTCTCACCTAAATTTTTCATTGAGGAACAAACTGGGTATCATCTACCTGTTATATAATACGGTGTTATTTTCGTAACATGAAAACGCTTTTAGCAAAACATTATTCTATACATTGCGACCAACAAATTAATAATCTAGTTCAACTTTTCTATTTTCTATTCATAGCACCATTTAATTATTAAATCTTTATTCCACAGGGGCTTATTCAAATTCATCTAGAGAATGTGTGTAACAAACATATTGTACATGCATATACATATATAGATAAAAAAAAAACACAACTGTTACTAATAACTTAATTTAATAGCGCCATTTTCTTATATAAATATCTACTATACAAAAGATCTAAGTTAACATGAAATGTTTTTCTAATCTTCCATGTAGCCGATAGCATCAGATAAAATCTAAAACTAGTTTTAAAAAGTCTTTTCTTTTGAATTGAATCAATTTGCACCTCGCCGCACCGCCACGTACCGCGTATCTAAAGAATAACTCTCAGTCTTTTATAAACGTTAGAAACACACTATCGTACAAATAAGGTGTAAAATACACTATAAGGCCAATAAAATTTTTCACATTCAATGTTACTTTATATCCAATCGAACTTCGAGTGCCCCAACTTGTAGATACTTATCTTTTGCCACAACACTTGGGTCAATTTAAATCAAAACGCATAATTCTTCTCAATAAGAGTCCACTCTGCTGGCTAACTGACCAATTTGTCCCATAAAATAGCATGTTCGCAAAGCCATAGTGTGTATCAAATTGCGCATCACGGTTACCACTCGACGGAATAAATCACTACATACATAAATATTTAATCGAAAAAAATAGGTATTT
Source organism: Melangyna quadrimaculata (assembly GCA_949320155.1). Classification (NCBI taxonomy): domain Eukaryota; kingdom Metazoa; phylum Arthropoda; class Insecta; order Diptera; family Syrphidae; genus Melangyna; species Melangyna quadrimaculata. Next base: position 187,867,775 of record OX439483.1, read on the forward strand.
ATCAAAATAAAATTTCGAAACCAAGTTTTAAGATTTTTTTGTAAATAGTTAAACTAAAGTTAACATACGGTTATATAGCGTATGGTAATTATGTAACAAAAATGTACAGACATTTTTATTTTAATGCTCCTCAAATCTTAAAACTAATGTCGAATTCCTTACAACACCAAAATCTAATCCGTGAAACAAACAATCGATTTTGCTTAGAAAAAAAGATTAAATTTTCTAAAAAAATCAAATCTTTTTTGTCGAATTCCTTGTAACCATTTGAAATCGATTTCATCCAATTTTGTTTCATTGTATAGAAGGAATTTAAAAAAATTTTTTTGTCATTATGTGTGTGCCATTTGACAGGAATTTAGCTGCCTCAAATAGTCAAAGAAGTAGTGCGCACACAACGAATTTTATGGGGTTTTCCATTGGTAACAAATTTCAATGTTTTTTTGATGCATATCTGTCAAAACGCCGATTCTGACAAATGAATGCTTCTATTGGGCAAACAATATTGATATTTTTTGATTCAATTTTGTAGATTCGTATTTTTCGGTGGATCTACTCCTCCTTTTACTAACAACAGTCAAATTGTCAGCTGTTATTTTGAAAAGTGCTTGTTTTCTTCAATTTATTTCAGTAGCGAAAGAAATTTATTGCGAAAATATAAAGACTAAAAAGTAATAATTGAATTAAAATGGAAGCAATTTTAAATGACATGATAGATTACGATATCCCTCATCGTTATTTAATCGTCTATTTATAATTTAAAAATTGAAATCTCATGAAATGACAAAAAAACTTGAATGTATAAAAACTGCTCACTTATTTGTTTGTATTCGTCAGCTGATGCCATTTATAGACAGACACAAGAATACACCAATGCCATAACAAAAACAAAATCAAATCAAATATCATTCCATTCGTCACGAAAAAAATCAAATTCAGCATCAAATTTTTCATTTACCAATGGAAAACCCCTTAAAATTGTATTTAATTTTTTGAGTTGTTTTGATAATTTAAAAAACAAATATATTTTGTCTGAAAATTGTAAAAAAAAACACAAATCCAATTGTGCCCTTATTCAAGTAAAACAATTACTATTCAAAATCTATCCAGGCACATATGCGAGGACCAATGAATATTTCACTAGGGAACGTGGAAAAATAATTTTGCAACGTGTATTATTAAGGAATTGTAATTTATATTTTTAAATAGGATTTTTGTTTCTTGAAGATTAATGTAAAATTTCCATTAATTTATTTTCTAATTCACTAAAGCCTGAAATAGCTATTGTAAAATTAAATTCATTTGAATATTTGTTTACTTTTTTAATCAGTGTCAACAAAAAGAAATGAAAACTTCCAATTTTATCTTCACGTCCGAAAATGTCAAATCTTGTGCGGATTGATGTGAAATCTTGCTCAGAGTGCAATATTTGTTTTGACAGCTGACAGCATAAAATCGATTTTGTTTAGAAAAAATCGATTTGTTAAAAAAAAGGAATTCGACATCAATATAAAAGCTTTACCCCGCTTCCACACACACTAAGAAGATTTGACATCGCACACACACAATATCATAAAAGACTCGATTTTTATACGAATTCCTTCGGTACAAACAAAATGATCTCCAATTATTGTTGAAAGGAATTTGAAAAAAGTACAGACAGTTGGTAGATATTGCAATAATGTCAGATCTGCCAGTGAAAATAGTGCCTTAAATGTCTGACAAACGTCTGAATTAACAATTTTATCTGACAATATTGTCAGAAACATCTTTCTGAAGTAACTGTCGTTCGTTGAACTTTACACCGGGTTGACCCAGGTTTTCCTGACAACCACAAGAGTTGTCAAAAAACCTGCGCTTTTCGGTTCTCAAAAAACACCAAATAGCTTCACAACAAGTCAGTTTGGCAGTTTATTAGAAGCCTCAAATAGCCCCAGCAAAATACCTAGATCTACTTCGGGGTGAGGTCGGGCGACCCTGGGTTTCAAAAAACGCATTGGAACAACTTCAGACATCAGGGTTACTCTTTAAAGCTAAAAAAATAAACCTTATCTCATCAGGAAACGAAAAATCCCATATGAAAATGACATGATGAAATCATAAACGAAAAATTTCGCTCTGCTTTTCGTTCTGTGGTAGGCTGTTCGACCAACGATGATTTTCAAAAAAAAAAAAATTTGGTATTTTAATTTTTAATCTTGATTTTAAATAGTTATCAGCAAGTTAGGCTTCTTTAAAGCACTGGCGCAAAATTTTAGTCGATTTAGTACGATGCTAGATAATTTTTAGAATGATACTATGCTTACAGCCCAGGATGGGTTTCGGCCTCAACTAACAAGCCCCTCCAGCCAGCTCTGTCCCTAGCTAGCCGCTTCCAGTTGCGCACACCGAGTGCTTTGATGTCGTCATTCACTTGATTGCGCCACCTGTTACGGGTTCTTCCTCTGCTGCGTACCCAATCGGGGTTGGATTCGAAGACTCGTCGGGTAGGTGCGTTACTGTCCATACACTCCACGTGCCCCAGCCATCTCAGCCGCTGTATTTTCAGCTTTTTGACCAGGTCAACGTCGCTGTATAGCCCGTATAGCTCGTCGTTGAATCTTTTCCTCCATACTCCTTCGATACACACCGGACCGAAAATCACACGAAGAATCTTCCTCTCAAAGCACCCTAGCAGATTTTTATCCGAATCTTTCAGTGTCCATGCTTCTGACCCATAAAGCATAAAGGATGATTAGGGTTTTGTATAAAGTCTCTTTGCATGATAACTACTTAAATGCCTTCTTACACCGAAGAAACAGCGGTTGGCAAGAGTAATTCTTCGCTTGATCTCTGCACTGATGTCATTCTGCGATGTAATAGTAGAGCCCAGGTAGACAAAGTCCTTGACAACTTCGAAGTTATATCTGTCCATCGTGATATTTTGCCCGAGTTGACGATGTTGAGATTCCTCTCTCGATGACAGCATATACTTCGTCTTGTCCTCATTAACCGCCAATCCCATTCTAGCCGCCTCCGATTCAATGCTCGCAAATGCCCCTCCCACAGCTCGCTTCGTTCTGCCGACAATGTCTATATCATCCACATATGCAAGCAATTGAACGGACTTTTGATAGATTGTTCCGCTGGTGTTGAGATGTGCGTTGCGTACAAGAACGATGTTGAATAGGTTGCATGATAACGCGTCGCCTTGCCTCAATCCTTTCTCAACATCAAAGGAATCGGTGGTGTTCTTACCAATTTTGACGGAGCAGCGAGATTTCTCTATCATCATCCTGCACAGGCGGACGAGTTTGGCAGGGATGCCGAGACTCGACATGGCTCTGTATAATTCGTCCCTTTTCACGCTATCATACGCGACTTGAAAATCGATAAAAAGGTGGTGTGTATCGATCTGGAATTCCCGGGATTTTTCTAAAATCTGTCGGAGTGTGAACATTTGATCGACGGTTGACTTGCCTTAGCGTAAAACCGCACTGATAGGGGCCGATCAGATCGTTGACAAAAGGTTTTAAGCGGTCACACAGGATGGACGACAAGATTTTATAAGCGACGTTTAGGAGACTAATTCCTCTGAAGTCTGTACATTTGAGAACATCTCCCTTTTTATGGATGGGACACACTATACCGAGGTTCCATTCATCGGGCATACTTTCCTCCGACCAAATTTTGCAGATGAGCTGGTGTATGCTCCTAGCCAATTCATCTCCCGCTGATTTAAACAGTTCGGCTTGTAAGCCATCCGCACCAGCAGCCTTGTACGACTTAAGTTTGGATGTCGCCAGCCGCACTTCGGTTAGGTCGGGTGGACGGAACTCTTGGCCATCATCGTCCAAGTTGAATGGAGCGTTCTGCCTATTAGTGGCATCTTGGCTGTCTTCGCCATTAAGCAGTCCAGAGAAGAGTTCTTTCCAGATCCTCAGCACTGACTGTGTGTCTACTACCATATTCCCACTCTCATCTCGGCAGGCTTCCGTTCTAGCCTTGAATCCTTGGGTGGATCGCTTCACCCTCTGATAAAATTTTAGAACATCTCCCCTACCGCTACAACCCTCAATAGACTCTACCGTCCGCTTCTCGTGCTCTCTCTTTTTCCTCCTGAGAAGTCGGCGTTCCTCTTTTCGTTTCAGCCCGTAGAGCTCCCGGTCCACTCTCTCAGCTGCTTTTGTTCGAGTCTGCAGCCTCGTCCTTAGCTGCATGCGCTAGCCGGAACTCTTCATCGAACCAGGGGTTTCGTTGTATTCACCTGGTGAAACCCAGCACATCAGAGGCGGCACTTCTGATGGCTTTGTTAACAGTGTTCCCACTGGTCCTCTGCACTTGATGCTGGTGGGGGACCTCCTGAGAGATTAAGAGTTACGTGGTCTGCAAAAGTTCTGGCGGTCTCTTGCGATTTAAGCTTCTCGACATCGAATCTTTTCACAGCATCTGCTCTGCGTTGTCGCGTCATGGATATCCGCATACGTAGTCTAGCTACCACCAGGTAGTGATCCGAGTCAATGTTGGCCCCTCGGAACGTTCGGACGTCCAAGATACTGGAAGCATGTCTCGCGTCTATCGCAATGTGGTCGATTTAGTTGACGGTTACTTGATCACTCGACCGCCAAGTCCCCTTGTGTATATTGAGGTATTGCTACTATGCTAAGAATTATATTTTGCTAATTTTAAACGAGTTTAGCATCGTACTATCTACATTTTACTAAAGTTTAAATCATCAGATGGCTATTTTTTTTTTTTAAGTATCGTACTAAGTCCATATGACATTTTGACGTTTCTAAATGTCAAAATCCGCGATGTTTGTGATTTTGTCTGCAAGAGCTGTCACTTTTTTCGACTATTCATTCTGAAGTTTATGAAGGATATTGGTTTCGTATGATAGTAGTTAAAGAAGGGGGCGGGGTCAGACCCCTGTGATCCCCCCTGGCTACGAACTTGCCTGACAATTATCTGCATTTAGACCGCTTTCACACAAGGAAACTGAGTTGCCGGCAATTTTTGGTTTGTTGGCGAGAAGGGCGTAAGGGGAAGGAAAAAAATTTCCCCACACGCCCTCTTTTCGTCCACAAACAAGCTAGTTTGTGGCAACTCAGTTTCCTTGTGCGAAAGCGGTCTTAGCTTAAATCATAAAAACAAATGTTGGGTTTTCCCCCTTTCAGCCAGCACTTTTTATGTTTGTTGTTTTGCTCTTATCTATTTTTAGTCAAACACTGAAAATCGAATGGCTCTAAGACGTAAGCCTTTTACTTTTCAATAATCAACCTTCAACCATAGTTTTTCATAAAACTATGAAGAAACCGGCCAAATAATCATTTCTGCAACCAGTTGATTACCATCAACCTCGTTTTTTCTTGTTTTTTTTTACTAAGATGTTGGTTTATTTCTTTTTTAATATCTTTAGAGGCAACCATCCGGTTTTTAGTGTTTCACTAAAAATTGATAAGACCATTGAATTCTGAAAACTTAAATAGTACTTAATGACGTAAAAAAAAGTGTAAATTCTTTTTTATCTTTTCTTTTCAAAATTTTGAGTTTTCAAATTAATTTTTCGAAAACTGTTCAATAAAACAAATTTATTTAAAATGATGATAAAAGAAGGCATTTCTGGATTTGCAAAAAGGTATATCAAGGTATTGTAAGTGTTGCCGTTCGTTTAAATTATTTCTTTTCTGTTTTAAGTCAATTTTTAAGAAAATTGCACCTCCCACCTAAACGAGGCGGAAAAGACCCTCCCCTCCCATACGATGTTTTTCTTGACTTAACTAAACCTTTTTGTCACACCTTAGGTGAATTGTTCGGAGAGAAAAAACTATGAGGTCAAAACTTATTCACCCATGTTATTTTAAAGAAAGACAAATTTTAAAGATTCGTTTTCAAGTTTGGTAAAAATTCACCAAAGCGGTAACCGCGTCTTGCGCATCTCTATATAGCTAGTGTGCCATCTACGGCTGCTGCGTGGTAGGTGTGTGGAATGTGTGTCCATCCTATCGGACAAGATATCTTTCGATAAACTATCTAACAATCTATTTTTCAAATCTTGGGTGCATATTCAAGTGCGCAGAAATTACACCTTCTAAATACGCATAATTTGCAATTACATCTTTCGCACAAGTCGCGCATTCAATTAGTTTTCGCACGAAATACAGTACAGTCCGACCGCCGACACAGATGACATGCGTATATCGGATGTACATATGTGGGTTTTTACATTATGCAGGTATCTCCACTAAAAAAAGAGGTGCGAAAACTGATAAACTGATCGTAATTCGCATGAGCGGGAGGAGCAAAGTAGAAATTCAATGCACTCTCGATCAATTCGTATTATCAATAAATTATTCAACTCACAGATCTTTATCGAAAATTAACCATACCGAATATCTCTCCATATCTATGTGAGATGGGACAATAAATCACGATTTAAATTAACATGATCGGAATGTTTCACATGTAATTATTAATTTTTTTTTGACACAAATTACCCTAAGTAAAATAAGAAAGAAGCAAAATGAATCGATTTTGATGTGGAAAGAATTTTGAAAATCACGATATTGATATGTGAGATGTTTGTAGGTACTTTTTTCGAATATTGTGTGTTGTCGCGCCTTTGTCTGGGCGTGATTGTGTTATTTGCAAACAGATTTTTGATTCATTGGTTAATCATAATAATGTCCTGACATTAATGGCGATTGAAAAATGTTTTATGACGATATTAGAATAAGTATTTTTATGCAAAGGAGTGCAGTATAATTTTTGTGTTGTTCTTGCATGAAATGAATTTTTAAAATTATTTTTTTTTGACTTATAAACAAGTTTGAAAAGAATATTATGATGTATGCATTTTGTAATCATGCAGTAAGAATTTCATGTACTATGGACATATTTCAGTTGATACAATCCTGATGGTTATTAAATTTTCTTTAATTTTCTTTAGCATGAACACTAAGATGACAGTTGTCAAGTGGTGTAATGTTCTCATTAGATAAGAGTTCAAAAAATTATCGAAAGAAGAAGAGGCCAAATTAATTATAAACTTCAAAAATTTAATGTGTTTTTTGATAATTTTAGAAATTAATACAATAAAATGAAAAAAAAAGAAGATTGTTCCACTAAATTTGAACGAGGTTGCCGATCGTGCTGAAATAGATAAGTTATTATACAAACATAATTTATTGCAATAGATTTTAATGATGATTTATTAATTTTTTTTTTCAAAATAGGTAGGTACAGAATTATAAGCAGAAAAGAAAACAGAATCTTTCACTAACAGCATTTTGAATATCCAGTAATTTAGATTTTATAAATAAAATATGTACACAACTTTGAAATACAGAATTCTGAAGTACTTACCTACAGATTTTTCACACACATTATTTGCAAAAATTTAAAAACTGAATTTTGGTCATACAGAATTTTGAAATTTTTCGATTTAATACAAAATAAAAATAAACTGCACGACTGGATCGCACAAACTTGCTCTCGTACATTTAACCTAATTACTTCAACGAAATAACATGAATTTTATAACGTTGGAAATGTTTTGCCCCACAGATGTGCAGAAACAAAAAATTATGTCTGTATAGTATGTAGCCGTACCCGCATGTAACAGCTACTCTGAAAAAAAGCTAATTACGCTTTCCACCGAATCCACCCTCTAATGCGGAAGAGGAATGGACTCTGCCAGAGCACAAAGTTGCTTCTCTATAAGCATATTCTCAGGCCAATCATCACGTACGGCTTTCCTTCATGCTTTACGATTTCCAAAACTGGCATGCGAAAGCTTGGACTGTTTGAAAGGAAAATTCTGCGGATCTGTACGGGACTACATTTCGACCAACAGCTACGAAAGCATCACAGCAACAAGCGACTCTACGAAGCTTCCGGAATAACACCACTGGAAAAATACAGGATCAATGTTGCCAAACGATTGACGAGCAATCTGTGCAATCATCCGAACCCTATAGTGAGAACCATAACCAGCGGAGCGAGATACCCCGAGCCTCGAAACCTGGTTGTAACAGCAATACTGGACGAAGGAATCATTTCTATCAACGAAGACGAAGCAATCCAATTCTATGAGGACCCAGCGTCAAACAACCACCGTGGCTAGTAGCCATCCTTACCCCGCATACCACCACAAATACAACCGGATATGAACAACCCGAGATGAACCATCCATAATAATGTAAATATAGTATAAAACAATCAAAGACAATTTTTTAAATAATTTTTATAAAAATAAAAAACAATGTATAAAATTAGGCCCCTTATGTGCCAAAACAATTTAAAACATCAATGTAATATACTGTAAAATTAGAATTAACACCCAATTGTATATACTTCAGTTCAATAAAATATATTATATATTAGTATGTAGCCGTTTAAACATTTAACGGACATTTGCATTTTTTCAGATAAATGATTTTTATCATTTTAAGGGATCAGTTTAGAAAGTTTGTTAATCATCACAATGATTAGCAAGGCTTAACTTTTTTAAAAACTTTCCAGACATTTACAGCGTGGCCTAAATTCAATCGAAAAACTTTAAACTGTCAAAATAGTAGTGCTTTTATAACAACGTGAAGAAAAGAGAAGATGGCAATTGGCAGGTGCCTGAGTGATTAAGAACACCACTGTAAAAGTCTGCCTTATTGGGAAATATCGGTAAATAGTTGCTCAAAGAGAATATATACAAATTATGTAGATTTGATATACTGCATAGTAAATGGTACGATTAGTTTAACATATTAAGGTGTCTACGACCCCACTGTGTAAAGCTCTGGCAAAGTTTCAAATAAAGTCAATGAAACCATCCCCTTAAAAATATCAACAAATCTGTGCATGCATCATAGTTTGTAAATATCCATTACGATAATAATTTATTTACAAACAAAAAAACTAGGCTTTGATAAAATAACGTACCTTTGTCTGGCGGCCCTAGGTTTTCAGGTAAACAACGCAAAAATCTATCAAATTGGGATTTGGCACAAGGTGAAAGTTATGATTGTTTTAATTTTGTATTGTTTTTTTTATTTTAAAGGAATACACCTCTACAATTTATTTAGCAAATTGAAAAAAGTACGTATACGCCAGAGTATACGTAATTTCGAATTTTAATTCAGAAATTTCCTAAACACGGGAGCTAAAATAACTATTTTTTCATTATAAATAAGGGGGCTAGAGTTTAATTGTTTTTTTTTTTTGATAAATATAAATTTGTGAAAAAAAATCTAAAATCGGTTTTCTAAAAAAAAATTGTAAACATACAAATTTTTGAACATTTTTAAAGATAAAATCTATTTGTATTTATTAAAATACAATTTTACACTAAATTAAAAAAAAAAGCATGGACCTAAGTGTAAGGGAAAATTACTATCTCGAGTTTGATTTTTTTACGAATCCAAAACTTGCACTATAGTACCTATGTATGTATGTATATCGCAAGTAAAAAGATAAGACATTTGAAAATGTATGTTAGAAATGTTGGAATTGTGTTATTTACGTCCTAATACGTTATCCCAAATTAAAAATGTCTCGATCGTGACACAATAATTAAACAGGATAAGATAGCCAGAGGTAATTATACTGAGCTGTTAGTTAACCCGGTTTACAAGTATAGTATCGAATAATCGAGTTGAATATGGTCCAGATTTTAGTTTTTCGTCACCTGCGTTTAGAGCCCCAATTGGAGTTGCCTTGAAATGGTATTGAGTTTCCACACTGAACCAAAAAATTAGTTCCCACAAGAATTAAATCGTTAGTCACCTCACCAGAGAAAAAAGACACATTTATCTTTTTTAAGAATCAGCGTTGAAAAGCACCTTAAAAACATGTGTCATAATGATTAGATTGTATTATGTATAACAATTTTTCCAGCTTGATAAACTTGCGCCTCCCCCTCTCCACATCCTTAAATGCGTCTATACAAAAAGCCAATGAGGGCATTTTGGGCACTTGGGATATGTTGTACAGGATGGAATTCTGCGTCGATACCAGCAATAAAATTTCATGAATTAATTTGTTCCCGGTCCTATCTTTCTTAGACTAAAATACATAAAAGAATATTAACTTACATACATATATGTACATTTTGCAGTTTTTGTTCGACACATCGGGACTAAACAGAAAAAGAATAAGATCCGTTCCTTTATTTAAATTTCTGTGATTTTGTGTGTATTTGTGTGATTTTCAGTCCAAAGCCGTTCCCGTTACTCAGAAAATTCGTAGTTTTTGACAAATGACAACGCTTTCGAGAGGGCAAACAATTTCCCCTACTTGTGTCCAAGAAATTTCTTTCGAGCAGAAAATCACAGCACAGCCAAAAGTCATTTTAAAAGTAAAAGACTGAAAAGCAAACATGGTGCCGAACTTGACTGGCACATTATGTAGGTAATACGGAATTTGTTTGAATTTGCGTTACCGTACTTTTGAACAGTTTTGATATTATTGAGAATATTTCAACCTTACTCTCCAAAATTTGACAGATTATAATTTTCTGTACACAAAGTAAATTTTGTGCAATGAAAACCACAATCTGTCACATTTTGGAGAGCAAGGATGAAATATTCTCAAAAATATCAAAAGTATAAAAGTACGGGAACGCAATTTCACACAAATTCCGTACTACCTAATGTGCCAGACAAGTAAGGCACGATGTTTGGCTCTCGTTCTTTTATTATCAAAATGACATTTGGTTGCGCTGTGATTTGCTGCCCGAAGAAATTCTCGGACAGAAAATAACAGGTAGGGGAAATTATTTACTCCCTCGTGAGCATTTGTCTTTTATCAAAAACTGTCAAATGTTTGAGTACGGGAACGGCTTTTGACTAAAAGTCACACAAATGCACAGGAAATCACAGAAATTTAAAGTAAAGGAACGGACCTATAAATTGAAAAATTTCCACTTATGAAAGCGAAAATATATATATATACTTATGAAAGCGAAAATATATTCAGTCCTATAGAGGTATCCGTTGGGAAAAAGTTCCGAAACGATAGTCCGTTCCGATCGCAACCTAGATTTCGTTCGAGGTATCCACTTCGGAAGAAAAAAGATAAAGCATACAATCGCATTCATTTGACACATTCGTCCGGATAAGTTCAATACGTAAAAATCTTTGTGATGTTTAAAAGATTATAAATTGGTTCACAAAAATGGATAGTGTTGCTTTAACATCTATTTGTTATTTCAACCAACTTCTCTTGCTGAGTCGTCTTCGTTGTTAATTGCACTAACGAAACAAAATTATATTTATTTATACTTTTTTGCTTACTCTTCTTAAAATATTCGCAACTATTTTCTGTCGGAGAATTTCGGAAGAAATTTAACGCACAACTGTCAGAAATTCTGGACTGAACGCAATTCATCGCTATGCGATGATAGTCGTTACATTTTATCGGAAGATTTGCCGATCTGTCAACCGGAACGGATACCTCGGTAGAAAACTCTTCGATTTCGAATAGATCGGGAAAAAAAATTTCTCCGATCCGAACGGATACCTCGATAGGGCTGATTACATATATTCTCTGTTTAAGAAAAAAAACAATTCACGTGACTTTAATTGAGTTACTTGAAGCAAATTCATGACGATCTCGCTTACGTTTATCGTTATTTAAAAACTCGATTTTATTGACACAAAACTAATACCCGCCTCATAGAGCAAGTAAAATTCACAAATTCATTACATTTGATTATTTGAGATGTTATGGTGAAATTTATTTATTTTCGACGCAGAGTCGAAGCTAAACAGTTATGAAAATCTTTTTTGGAACATACTGATTACGACAGTAGCAGTTATGCAACTATCCGAGTTTTGGTTGGCATGTGTTAATAATACCTATTTACAAAGATAATTAAAACGAAATAATTAACAGTGTTATGAATTTTCGCTTCTAAAACAAAGTGTTCTATTTTCATAATTCAAAACAAGCCATACAAGTTACAAGGAAACGCATCGTAAAATTAAAGAATGAAGAATCCGCTATTTATTTCATAACTGTCAGTATCTTTCAATAGAAAAAGGAGAACAAAACAAAAAACAAATGGTTTCTTGAATTTGAATCTTAACTTATGACACTAGACACGAGACTATATGCAATCAGGGCTGATATATCGGATAACAATATCTTACAGGCTAAAGTATTTGTAAGATGGTAGGTACTTAACTTCCCTGTCCCTTATCGGCTTCATTTGTATAGAACAGACACTTTTACAAACAAGAACAAACACAAAACTCCACACACGTGCGTCACTTTATTAATGCGTCAGTAGCTTTTTGTTTTTAAACCCCTTATAAGATTTGATGTACTTTTTCAGCTCACTTTCCAATGGAACAAGATTTCTCCCATATTATGAGGCCATGCTAAGTAGATATTGATGTAACTATTGATTCTATATGATTCGCACCTTCCGTAAATTAATTACGAGTCGAAAACCATTGAACTTGTCAACATCCAACCAATGCCTGAAACGAATTAATTTTTCCATTTGAATAAGAGGGGTCATTTGCGATAAATCAATTATGTAATTCAAAAGTCACTAACACAAAATGCAATCCAATTGCAAGAGAACTTCTATCTACATTTTTGTTTTTGTTTCAGGAGATTGACGTTTCTTTCTGTATTGTATCGATTATAAAGTTCGGTGTCTGAACCAAGTCATTCATATACAGTACATACATTCATTTTATGTGCACAGTGGTGGTTTCTAGGAACAACCTACGCAAGATGCAGGAACTCAATTAGAACGTGGGTTTTATGTTGCCTTCTGCAATTAGTAGGACGACGACGCGACGTGTGAGTGTACAATCTAGTGGGTGGGATTTTGAACTTAACCTAGTCAAACAAATTATTTAATTAGGCGAACAAAGGTCGTTCACTGTTTTTGAATTCAAGGATACATTTGCATAACATATTAAACGTTAGATTTTTCTTGAATTAATAAATTATGTAGGGGAAAAAGAAATGATATTAGTTGCTTTTGAAAAAAAAAAAATATTCAATAAGATAACATAATCTATGTATAGGTACTTGGTACATAATGTTTAGGGGCCAGCTATAGCGACCAGGAAAACGCATCAGGAAAAGTTGAAACTTTATGGAATTGAATTTTTTTCCTGATGGTCGTTTATAGCGAACAGGAAACAATATGTCAGTTGGACAGCCTACCACCAAGTTTTCTTCATTGAAATGCAAACGAAAAACTTTTTCGTCCGCAATTCTGTCAGTGGAATGGAACTCAAATTATTGCAATTTCTTGTTCCATTTTGTGAGAAATTCTGATCAGCTGACACGAAAAATGAATTTGCACCAGGAAAAAAAATAAATAAATTTTTAACACAAAATATAAGCTGTACTGAACTTAATAAAAATTGCGTCTTGACAAGGCCCTCACTGTCAGCTGAAGAATCCAAGTGAGAACGCCGGGACGAAACGCCAATTTTTAAGGACTAAAGGCCGTTAAAAGCTATTTTGAATCAATAATTCAACAAGTCCAATTAAATAAGGCTAAGTCTTCTACTTGGCTGATGTATTTCAGTAGTATATAGAATTTGTATTATAGAAAAACACTCATATTTAAAAAAATGTAATTATTCAGGAAAATTGGAATAATTGAATAGAAACAAATTTAAAAGGATTCTTTATCGATTTTCTGTAAAAAATAAAATTGTCTGGAATTTTTTTTTATTTTATTTTGTAATAAAAAAATTGTTAAAAAAAGTTTTTATTTTTTTAAAGAACCGATTATTGGACTTTCATAATAAAATAGGAAAAATGGTATACTTATTAACGTGTTTTTGTGAATAAAATGATAGAGTACAGGTAAAGTAGTAGCCCGTAGCGTAATGGTTAGTGCGTTCAACTGTCACGCTGGAGGTCTGGGTTCGCTTCCCAGCCTCGTCCACCTAAGAACTAAAGTTTTTTTTCAGGGCTACTGCCTCTTGCGAGGTATTGACAAATCCTCCAAGAGTATCACTTGTCACGAATAAGTGCTTCTCGTCTAGCCGTTCGGACTCGGCATAAAATTGTAGGTCCCTTCAATTCCTGTCGATAGGCGCACACAGGAATGGTTGCGAGTTGTTAGTTACTAGGCCCTGGTTCTTCATGAGCCGTTGTGCCACCCGATTTATTTTTTTTTTACAGGTAAAATAGGATATAAAACAAAAAATTCCTACCCTCATGAAAGTTGGTAAGAACATTACAATTACCATAAGAATGAAGAATCATATATTATGTTTATATAAAGCAAGAGAGAGAGAGAGGGGCGTCAAGTTGGTATATGTGGACTTAATTGGATTTCGAATCAAATAGCTTAGCTTCCAATTAATGCCCAAGCTCAGACCTCTGGCTATCGCCCTCGAGGTTTTGATCTAACCAAACAATAATTGTTCCTTTTGATGTGGCTCCTCAGTTTCTCGAGTAATAAAAAGTCGTTTCTTGTTTGATGTCGAAACAGGAAATGAAAATAGTTGTATTTTAAAATATTGTTACTTTTTATACACAATAATTTCTTATCGGAATTGATGCATACTTCGAATCTTGACCCCGCATATAATCGATATTCAAAGTCAGTACGAGTGGCATAGTTCGTCCGGATACAATGCTTAGTTGACATATTTTGTCAGCCTAAACCAATGACCGCCGGCCGATCGTACCTGTTCTACGGAAAATAAAGTCATCTTCACATTAAAAGGAATATGTATAACTTTTTTTGAATGTTGTCATTATCATCTCAATTTTACTTTTACTTTTATTATATTCAGCGTTGGAAAATACCTTTAATGCTGCATTTACACGAATGGCAAAATGCCATTATATCTGTCAAATTATAGCCATTTTTCTTTTCATCGTGTAAACGCTCTAAATACTGGCAATATTTTTGCCAAAATAAAATGGCAGAGATAATTTGGCATAAAATGCTGCCATTCATATGATTATGCGTAAACACATTACTGACGCCATGTTCCGAAATTATGCCATTCTAGATAAGAATGAACTTGCTCATTCTTTTATGGCATGTTGCCAGTATTTTGAAATCTGCCATTAATCGAACTCGTGTCATAATAAAATTATTTTTGCCATTATTTTACCATTTTTTTGGCAGAAATATTGGCAACTTTGCCATTCATGTAAATCCGGCATAAGTCATACACCATATACATAATTCAAATAGACCAAACTAAACTTTCAGTTAAAAATCAAACGTTTTCTCTTACCCTCAAAAAACACACTACTAAATATTCTTATTCTTTTGAATGAATCTTAATTCTCTTGACACTTTTAACATTTGTACCAAGTTTCATGAGGGTAGCCTTTATTTTATGTTATGGTATGGTTCCACACTTTTAACTTCCCTCCAAAAAAGCACCCTCTTACCATAAATATTTGTATAAAAATAAATAAATTAAATAAATCGTGAAGAACCAGGGCCTAGTGGCCAACAACTCGCAACCATTCCTGGATGTGTGCGCGTGTCGACAGGAATGATGGTGACCTACAATTTTATGCTGAATCCGAACGGCTAGACGCAAAGCTCTTATTCATGACAAGTGACACTCTTGGAGGATTTGTCAATTCATCACAATAGGTAGTAGCCCTGAAAAATTAACTTTTTAGTTTTTTTTAGGTGGACGAGGCTGGGAAATGAACCCCGATCTCCAGCGTGACAGTCCAGCACATTAACCATTACGCTACGGGCTACTAAATAAATATTTGTATGGACTCTTCTTATATTTGATTTCCATAAGAAAGGGAATATCTTTACCATATTTTATCCATGCCTACCATTATTTTAAAGGGTTTTCGGTAATTTGTACTTGTTGTACTAAAAATATAGTCATACTTACATAAAAAGGACTATAACTTTTTTATCCGGTAATCGTATCGTCTTAGTTTAAGTGCATAGGCAAGGATTATCCCAAAGTCGTTTTTTCCACCCTAGCAATTTTTTTGTCACCGTTGCAATTTTTTTTCCACCCCGGCATTTTTTGCCACCCTTCCAATTTTTTACCACCCTGGCAAATTCTTTTGCCACCCCGAAATTTTTTTTTGGCAATTCGCGCACAAAATGGGTAGCTCATCCTAGGACTTTCCGTAAATTGAAGTAAAATCATAATTTATTTTGTGTTCTAACTTTTTTAGCAAATAGAATAACAAATTTATAGTAATCATTTATTTTTAATTTTGTTTAAAACCTTTTTTTTAATGATATCATAATATTATGGAACCCAACATACATATACATACATACACTATGTACATCATCAATTTCTAGTTATGTTAAAATTTTTTGCTAAAAGAGCGATTTTTTGCGATCCAGTTGTGGCCATTTTTTTAAACAACTGAATGTGTGTTCCTCATTCGTAACTAAGTTACATCAAATAATTAAAAATCAAATAAAGCGACTTTAACGGTAACATACACCAAATACGTACATAAATATGTAGGAAACACTTAAGAAAAAAATAAAAAAGTATTCCAGAGTACTTGTTATTTACATTATGTACATATAATCCAGGCAAATTAGACATAAATTCCTACAAAGTTCAGAAAACAAGGTTTTTGTTTTTTAATCAGCTTTTTTATGGTGTTATAAATTTTTGAGTAAAAGTCCCCATCGATCCTAGCCCCGCGTCTATTAAAAAGAGGGGGTCAAAGGTCACGAAGCATGGTATTTCGCTGATTTTGATCAAACAAAAACCGTCGACTAATGAAACATGGCGTAAATCTTTCAATTTATCATTGAAATTTAGGATCAAAAACGTGCCTGCAAATATCTGGGGTGAAAGGGTGTTTTCAAGGTACGGGGGGGGGGTTGCAGAATGAAGAATGGTGTGTGGACTTATATTAAAAAAAGTTTATAAAATAGTGTCACTGAAATTGTGCAAAAATGTGATATTTGTCATGATAACGAAGACATGAAGAGGGTAGACGCGTGGTTTTTGAGGAGGGGTCAGGGGGTATTCAAACCACAAAAAATTATTTTATAATTATAATATTGATTTATTTTTGTAGTTTTTAATTTTGTATTTTTGTTTGTAATTTTGTATTTTTTCATTTTTTTTATTTTTTTTTTTATTAGTTTGATGGTCCTGTCATCTTTAACATTGAAATCCGACTCCATGGTTGAATTTATTATGCACGATAAATCTGCATCGTCTTCCAAATTTGAATCTGCAGCTGCAGGCTCGTCGAAAACAAATTAATAAATTAAATTGGGTGGCACAACGGCTCGGGAAGAACCAGGGCCTAGTGATTAACAACTCGCAACCATTTCTGTGTGCGCCTTTCGATAGGAATGGAAGGGACCTACAATTTTATGCCGAATAGACGAGAAGCACTTATTCGTGACAAGTGATACTCTTGGATGATTTGTCAATACCTCGCAAGAGGCAGTAGCCCTGAAAAAACACTTTTTACTTTTTAGGTGGACGAGGCTGGGAAGCGAAGCCAGACCTCCAGCGTGACAGCCGAATGCACTAACCATTACGCTACGGGCTACTAGACTAAAACAAATGATGGGTCTATATCATAGTTCGCCTCCTCTTCATTACAGTTATTAGGATCTGAACAACTTAAACCTGCTCTACGGTAACCATATTTAGTACCACACCCTTTACTACAGTTAAAATCGTTTTTATTAGTATATCAGGGGCTGGTTAGAGTACAGTTGTTACTGGTTCCAAGACCATATTATTTAGTGTTCATCCCCAGTTTTCAGGAGCTAGTAAGAGATTTCCAAGCCACACTTGAATCTGAAAATAAGCCCGATAAAAGTGTTGCTGAGCCGCTTCATCATTCTTTAACTAGATATATCATTACAAAATACCCTAAAAGGATGTGCCATATGCCTAGGTTATCTCAAAATAATTTTTCGGGTTTGAATACCCCCTGACCCCTCCTCAAAATCCACCCGTCTACCCTCTAAATATCTTCCTTTTCGTTATCATGGCAAATGTCTCATTTTTGCACAATTTCACTGACACTATTTTATATACTTTTTCAATATAAGTCCACACCCCATTCTTCATTCTACAACCCCCCCCTACCATAAAAACACCTTTCACCCCAGATATTTGCAAGCATGCTTTTCATCCTATATTTCAATGAAAATTGAAATATTTACGTCATGTTTCATTAGTCGACGATTTTTGGTTGATTAAAATCAGCGAAATACCATGCTTCGTGACCTTTGACCCCCTCTTTTTAATAGACGCGGAGCTAGGATCGATGGGGACTTTTACTCAAAAATTTATAACACCATAAAAAAGCTGATTCAAAAACAAAAATCCTGTATATAATTTTTGTGAACTTTTTTTCTAATTTTCCTGGACTAATAATAAGAAGTTATTAAAAATTTGGTAAATAAATTAGTTTTGGTAAATAATTAATTTGTTAGAAACTTTAAATAAAAAAGTAATAATTAAAAAAAAAGCCTTATTTATGAACATTTTATTTAAAGTTTGCCAGGGGACTGAGAGTTTTCATAGAATTTGGGCCAAAAACATGACAAAAAAAGACATGAAATATTTATACTGTGGGTTTCACAAGGCCTATACAATAGCGCTAAAAAATATTCATGCTTTCATAAAAAATCTGTCCGTAAATCCTTGCCAGGGGACTGACAAACTGATTTGAAATTCCACGTTTTCTATCACAAATGTCTTCTTCACAACTGTCATACATAACGAACGCCATGAACTTTCACTTAAAGCTGTTAACGAGACTTGAAAGTTGGAACGCCATTTTTAAATATATCTGAAACTTCGGTCGGTACCTTAGTTATCGAAATTGTTGACTGTTTCAGAGATAAAGTTTAATGATTTTTTTTTTGTTAGTTAAATTAATTTGTATGAAAAATTTATTTATGTACTTCATAATAAAGATTTCTCATTTAAGGTCGTTTATTTGGTATTCATTTTGGTGTAAAGCCAACAGTAGAACAATTGTTCGCTTGTAAAAACTAGCTATGAACCCGTCAGGGGACTGAGAACTAGGCACTTTAAAGAATTTTTAGAGTAATGAAAATGTATCAGATCTTCAAAATGTGGCCATGTGGGTATTGACTAGATTGACTGTTATAAAAAAAAATCATATTGATTGGTTTCACCTTGAACCGTTTTCAAAATATCAACGTGGCCACAGAAAAGTCCATCATTTATAGAATCACCCATTACACAAAATTAATTATAAAAAAAACTCTCTGACGATTTTTGATATTTTTTTCATAAATTTTTTATATATCAAACAAATCAAATCAAATCCGTATACGAAATTGACTTCCGTACGGATTCAAAAAAGGTGTTCTGAATTTCAATTTAGCAGTCGAATCGAAACCTTTTTTCTTTCGAAATCTGAAAAACAATTATTAAAAACAACGAAATATAAGGGACACCGCGGATTTTAAGTTGCTATCATTCACAAATTATAGGGACTTTAATTATTTAATGTTCACATTTAATTTTCAATCCGATCGAAAATGAAAGCTCACTCGTTTCGTAAGTTTTGAAAACGCAAACTATTTCCAAACATCTTGAGTTTGAAAACGAAAGGATTTTATGAACGATCCGAAAACAGAACACCGGTGAATAATTTATATATTTAAACTTTTTTTTCACACTTTATTGTTAACGACTTCATTGCATTAATAAACTAATAACATGTCAATTTCTATCATAAATTCATATTTATCAAACAAATCAGATGGCATACTTTATCAATCATTTTTAAATGTGTTTTTTAGCTATTTAAATAACAAATGTATGGTAGGTTAACATTTTAACAAATCTTTTCTTTTATTCTCTGAATAAAATCTCTTGTTTTTTCCACCGTTTATTTATAGTTTTTTTTTATTTTTTATTTTAAAATTGTGTTTTTATTAAAAATTAGATATAACTAGATATATATGGAAAAAACAAGAGGATTTATTCAGAGAATAAAAGATAAGATTTTTAAAAATATGTACAGTGGCCAACCATAGCTGATGTATTGAGTATATAAAAATGTATAGTAGTACTTCATAGGTAGGTAAAAATGGCGGCCACGGGCAGTCTAGCCCAAAGCCCAATTAGCGCTGAAGTGCGCCGTTTTGATACCATAACTCATTTGAACCTGTGGATGGAATTGACGAGAGAAAATATGGGCATATCCTCAGGATATCGTCCCTTTTTATTTAGTTTAGAATAGGATTTTGTTGTAGCTTTTAGCACAATCATCAGAAAGTGGATCACTCACTCAACCAGATCAGCACCCGCACCATCCACAGTTAGCCCACTAGGCAGTTCGTTGGCTGGCACTGGAGCGTCCACTGATCTGATTGGATGATCATCCGGCCGCTGTGCACCACAAACCCCCACCAGAACCCTTGTCCACTATCTTTTGATCATAGGTAATCGACGGAAGGTATAATGCAGAAGTAGCCGAAATTTGTCCCAGAGCCATTTCGTCGCGTTGAGAAAAGAAATCAAGTCTTTGATCTTTATTTCAGAAAGTTCGTTAATGTCCTCAAAGAATGCTCTTCCGAGTGACTGTTTTCTAGCTTTGGCCAGATCAGGGCATCTGCAGAGGAAATAAACTACTGTTTCCTTTTCCTGCTGGTCCTCACAGCTCCGACAGTGAGTATTGTGAGGTATGCCCAGCTTCGCTGCATGCTCTCCTATTGGCCAGTATCCGCTACAGGTTGCAACTACCCTGGCTATGTCTTGCCTGGTTCTGCATATTAGATCATTTGTTCGGTTCTTGTCATAGCTGGGCCAAATCTTCCTAGATATAATACAGTTTGATAAACTGCTCCACCTACGGTTTGCTTTAGTAAGATAAATTGAGAGAATGTTGCCCTTCATAACTCCAAGCGGAATGTTGACTCTTTCCGCAAGTGAGCCATGAAGGGCTGAACGTTGCCTGAGCAGCTCGTCAGCCCGTTCATTGCCCTCAATGCCACTGTGACCCGGGACCCAGATAAGAGTGACATTGAGGTCAGTGTTCAGACCCGCAAGCTCATTCCGGCATTGCTGGACTAGTTTGGAGGATGCTGTAGCTGAATTAATGGCTTTAACAGCTGCTTGACTGTCTGTAATAATAGCTGCATTATGGTTTTGTTTTGGATCTGCTTTTAGTAACTTGCAAGCTTCCCTGATTGCCAGCAATTCAGCTTGAAAAACGCTAGCAAGGTCAGGTAGCCGAAAGGACCTAGATACATTTAGAGACTCAGAGAAGATTCCTGCACCAACGCCACACTCCATCTTTGAGCCATCAGTAAAGATAGTTGTGTCGAAATCTTTCGTCACGACGTTATCATTCAAATTTAACTTTGAAATCCTTACTGATGTTCATTGTAGGGGTGCAGTAGTCAGTGGGAGTCGAAAACATTTCCATTGGAATCAAGTCTGTGATATTGCTGTGACCATAGGGCTTGGCAAACCAAGAGTTTGATTCTTTAATTCTTAAAGCGCTGCTAGATACTAGATATTTAATATGTAAATCAAGTGGTAGAAGGTGCAGAAAAACACTTAAGGCATCAGTCGGGCAGGATCTTATAGCCCCTGTCGTGCCAATGCTAGCAGTTCTTTGAACCTTCCTAAGTCTATCGATGTTTTATTTTTTGTTAAGTGCAGGCCACCATACAATCGAACCGTATGTGAGGATCGGTCATACCACGGCTGTGTACGTCCACAGGATCATCTTCGACTGAAGCCCCCACTTTTTACCAAAAGTTTTACTACAGGCATAGAATGCTATACAGGCCTTCTTGACCCTTTCTTCAATGTTCAACTTCCAATTTAATTTGGGGTCCAGAATAACACCTAAATATTTAGCTTTAGAGGAGAGTGAGAGTGTTTGGCCGTTGAGTCGGGGTAGAGTGAAGGGGTGTATCTTAGTCTTGGTAGTAAATAGCATCAGTTCAGTTTTGCTTTGGTTAACTCCTAGTCCACAGCTCGTGGCCCAGTTGCTGACCTTCCTTAAAGCCATTTCCGTGATCTCACTTAACACAGGAGTAAACTTCCCTGACACTAATATCACCAAATTATCAGCATATGCCACCGCCTTAACTCCACATCTTTCCAACTTAACAAGAATTTTATTCATGACTAAAAGCCATAGAAGAGGGGCAGAACCCCACCCTGGGGTGCACCTCTACTTACATCTTTGGTCGAGTTTGTATTACTTCATATAGTAATGATATCTATTTAAACTTGTTTTTAGATCAAATTTTTGCGTAGTTTTCATAGCAAGTTCTCGAAATATCGAAATTTAATGCTCAATGGGATCGGGAACATTACCTATGAGCTGTGGTATAAGTAGGTTAGTACTATTAATTCCGTTTAAATTAAAATTTATCGCGAAAATAACGTCGCGATCGTTATATCTTTTCATTTAAAACACTGGTCCGCTGGCACTAAGATTTTCTTGTAGATTTATTTAAAGTTTAAACTCTGACTACCTATATCTGTTCGGCACAAAAACTTTCCATTCATACATCCGCTTCGTGCAGCTGAATTTTGAAATACAAACAAATGTCCAAAGAAACTTATATTATGTATACACATTGAAATTGATACTGACAACTTATTTATGATTTCCAACAACAATCGAACAAAACACTTTTGCTTTCTGCAGCTCCAGGTAAACTCAGATGACAGATAAATATAAACAAACAACAAAAAAAAAAACTTAACAAAACACGTATGACATAAAAACATTTATCTGTCAAATAATACATCAAGCGAAAGGATTGGTAACTATTACTAAAAATGTGGTGGGATCGCTGCCGATTACGTCCACGCACTGTCAACTGTCACAAATAGTTTTATATTCTCTTCTCCTTTTTCTTTAGTGTAAAGTTACAGTATACGTCGAATATAGGAAATTTTGTTCTTTTATCTTACTAGCTTAACAATCATACTATAAAATAATATGAAATTTGTAAAAATAAATTGAAATATGTTTGTCCTAATCAATCACGCTCCAATGAATTTTACTGAAATTTTGCAAGTATGTCGATTATGTCGATGAAAGGTTAAAGAAAGAGAAAAGGGTTTTGTGGAACGCAGCTAAGTGGGAGGGTAACAGTTTGTATAATATTATATTAAGTTCAACATCCCACAAAGATGTCACTAAATAATCAGAAATACTTCTCTTCCTCTAAACAAAATCAATTTCTTTACCAATAACAATTATGATCAAATAATTTATGAGCGAGGGTCAAGGTAGTTCTTGTGCCAACGAAAGAGTTACCATCATGCGTTATATACGCTACAACTTCCCCCCTAATTCGCTTATTTTATAATTATATAAACTTAAAAAAAATTACAAAATTAAAAGGTTATTGTAATTCATAAATTAACGATTAAATCCAATAATAATTCATTTAATTATAAATTTCAATTGTTCATATAAATTTACATGAGTTATAAAAATTACCCTATTGATAAATTATAAAAATATAACTTAGTTTTTAAAAAGTCTTATATCTAACAATAATCATTTAATTTTTTGAATTACTATGCGATCTGATAGGATATCTATCTTTAATTTGGTATGCTGACCAATCTTTTCTAGCTCTTGTACTTGGAGCAGCCGTATTTGCATTTACATTATTTTCATTTCGATCAACATTCACAAATTCTGTATTTATTACTGGTACTTTTATACAAGGATCGTTTAAAGTATGAGGAATGTAGATATCGTTATTTTTATTTAAGCTAAATCTAATTTGATTTATGTGACGTTTCCAAACAATATTATTTTTTGAAGCAATTTCAACCAGATAGTACCTTTTACCTAAAATATCAATAATTCTTCCCATAGTCCATTGAACTTTTCCTGGCACGGTGAAATCTTTCACCATAACTGAGTCATTAATTATCAATTTTCTTTCTTTTTTTCCGATATAATTTTTTGTTTGGTTACTTTGCATTTTAATAACATTTTGTTTTAATTCGTTTTCAGTACATTTTTTTAAAAGGGTTAAGTAAATCGAATCTTGTTCTTAAATCCCTATTGAACATTAAATGAGCTGGGGAAAATCCAGTAGTTCCATGAATAGAATTCCTATAATCCATCAAAAATGCGTCTAAAAATTGGTTAAAATTACATTGTGTATCTTTCAAATGTAATGCTTTTTTATTTATTCATATTTATGCACTCCAAGCATTTGCTGTGTGCATCAACCACTATCAAAAAGTAGTTTCCAAAAACTGGGCCCATGTAGTTAGATGCAACCTTTCCCATGGTTTTTCTGGCCAGTTCCAACTTATTAAAGGGCTTTTTGGTGGGCTATTTTTAAATGGTAAACACTGATTGCAGGAGTTTGAAACCTCTTCTAAATGTTTGTCGATGGAAGGCCACCAAACATAAGCTCTTGCTAACCCCTTCATTTTTACTATTCCTAAATGAGACTTGTGTAATTCATTTAAAACATTTTTTCTTAAAGACTCTGATACAACGATTCTATAACCCCAAAAAATTGCATCTGATTCAACAGAAAGTTCGTTCTTTTTGTTAAAATAAGGAGATAATTTCGGATCAGAGCATTGATTTGGCCAACCGTTTTGAATGTATTGACGTACTTTTGTCAAAATTAAATCATTGAAGGATTCCTTTTGAATATCTTCAAACCTAACAATTGCACCGCTTCCTTCTCTCAAATAATTTACAAACACGTTGTTTGCCCATAGACCATGCCGACCTTCAATTTCTTCCGGGAGAGCGTTTTCCACCGCTCTAGAGAAATAATCAGCAATGTTTGCTTTTGATTTAATATATTGAACTTTATATGTGTAGCCCGACAAAAACAAGGCATATCTTTGCAGTCTGTTTGCTGACAGCGCTGGAATACCTTTCTTTTCCCCAATAATAGACACCAAGGGTTTATTATCCGTCACCAGTATGAACTTGGTGCCGAAAAGGTATTGATGGTATTTATTCACCCCGTATACTATTGCCAGGGCTTCTCTTTCTAACTGCGAATATTTCATCTCAGTAGCTGTAAGCCTCTTTGAGGCAAATGAAATGGGTCTTTCTACACCATTTTCGTAAGCATGGACTAATGCCGCACCTAAGCCAACTGGACTTGCGTCTACGATTAATTTTAATTTTACATTTGGATTTAAATGAGCTAAACACGTTTTTTCACATAATTTAGATTTTACATCATCAAAAACTTTTTGTTGTTTAATACCCCATTCAAACTTATCTGGTAACAGTTCGTATAGAGCTGAAGCAACTGTGGCCATATTTGGCATGAACTGTCTATAGAAATTTACTACGCCCAAAAAAGATTGAAGCTCTAAGATGTTTTTTGGTGCAGACAAATTTAAAATGGTTGCAATTTTCTTCTCATCTTTATGCAGACCATTTTGATCAATGGTGTGTCCGAGATAATTAATTGAAGTCTTTAAAAACTCGCACTTATCTCTAGACACTTTAAGCCCTGCATCTTTTAATTTAGAAAACACAATTTTCAGCCGTTCTATATGTTCCTCTCGAGTTTTTCCAAGTATAAGGATGTCATCAACAAAAACTTTGACCCCTTTAATGCCCAGCAAAAGACTATCTATTGTTTTTTGGAAAACGGCCGGTGCACTAGCCACACCATACACCATTCTAGTATATCTAAATAACCCTATTGTAGTTGAAATAGTCGTGAACTCCCTTGAATCTTCGTGAAGAACGAGTTGCTGATAGGCCATGGCTAGGTCGATTTTCGAAAACACAGTAGATCCATCAATTTCAGACAGTATCTCTTCTAATTTTGGAGGCGGATGTTGTGGAACTAGCAACTCAGGATTTAATGTGATTTTGTAATCACCACAAATTCTTACCGAGCCATCTTTTTTTAATATGGGTACAATGGGAGTACCCCATTCACTATATGAAATAGGTTCTAAAATATTTAAGGCTACTAATTTCCTAAGCTCATTTTCGACTTTATCTTTTAATGAAAAAGGTAACTTACGCGGCCTAAAGAATTTTGGTTTGGCACCCTCTTTTAAGTTCAACGTCACTTTATTTTTATTGAAACAACCCAGTCCTCCATCACAAATTTCAGCGTAATTTTCGAACAAATTCTTGAGCAAACTATCAGAATTTTGAATGTGATTAATTTCTTTTACTCCAATTATATACGCTAAAATATAGTTACCTCCTCGACACGTGTGTATAATATACATGATTTGGTCAATGTAAAACCAGTTTTTGCCCTTATTTGGAGGGTTTCTTATATTTGTAAAATACTGTAACTAGGTATTATACAAATTTCACGCTTTGGGTGGCTTTATGAAAATGTTTATTGTACCTATATGTACTACTGCCAATGAAACAAGCAATAAATATCACCTACTCGTGTATAAACATTTTTATTTAAATTGATGTCCACCTCTGTCAATGAAAGAAACGAATCGAAAGGACATACTGTACATATTACACACATGCCTGCTCCCACATTGGTTAACAATTAAATTAGGAGAGCAATAAAACGCATTCAACATAAATTCATCAGAATCCATGGCGCGCCATACATTTATTTTCATATAAAATCACGTTTTATAGGTGTACTCATGTTGGTCTTGTAAAATAGCTTAAAATACCTAAATGGTGGTCTTTATGAAGATGCCTACTACTTCGGCGATTATGCGTGACACCAATATTGTGTGACATTGACACAAAAAAGACAAAACAAAAACTCTCGTTTAGGTTCAACAGACCACCCGTGCGAGATCCTCTGATGGTCTCGCTTCGGTCATCGGGTTGTCTGTCTGTCTGTTTTTCTTCCGACGACGACGACCGACGGCAATAAAATTGTTAACATTCCTTGAATTGATCTTTACCTCTGGTGAACTT
Organism: Melangyna quadrimaculata; assembly: GCA_949320155.1. Taxonomy (NCBI): domain Eukaryota; kingdom Metazoa; phylum Arthropoda; class Insecta; order Diptera; family Syrphidae; genus Melangyna; species Melangyna quadrimaculata. The sequence continues at coordinate 187,894,607 of OX439483.1, forward strand.
TGAATGGTATATTTATGTAGGTATATATGACTATGTTCCTTTACGCCTGTTGTGATGGTGTAAATTAAATGACTGATAAATGTGTTAAGCCTTAATGGTAGTTGGCGCTTGGTCCAGCGATAAGAAGATAACACATGTTGATGGTTTAGGTCAGCGCCTTCCATGTTCCATCTATAGTCTGCTTTTGGATTATATTACAACATCTTTTAGTTCTTTTACTAATGGAAAACATTTGTTTCTTTTTTTTTGTTTGTTTCTTTTTTCTCATTAAGTTGTTGATCCTTACAGGATTTTGTATGGGAATTCCTATCAATCAATGATCAGTAAGTGGTGAGCATGAGCATTAGTTTTAATGGCTGTGTGCAGACAATGGAGACTAATGGTGTTGGTGTGAAAAGCATGTTTGACAATAATTATTTGTCTTCAAAATAAAAAATGATGAACAGATGAGACAGTTTTCGAAATGTGGATATGCAGAGACGTTAGACGAAGAATATTGACTGGATTCCTACCGAGCTTAAATCAAATAAATACGTGAATCATTTTATACCTACTGCCCACGTTCGAGGATCAATCAGACATACTATACGAATGAATGTTGCCTGAAGCAACATTCCAACAGAGAAATCTTGATATGATTCCACGCTTGAAATGGAATAACAAAAATATTGAATCCTACCAGCATTCTTTGGAAGATTTCATTTCTGCAATTCCCGAGACTTCTGATGCTCTCTCTGAACAAATTATAGCATGTGTAAGGAATACATCACGTAACAGAGGCAAAATCCAGTCAAAACTTGTAGACAAATATGGTATGCGTGCATGAACGCTACAAAAATCGTGCGCTTTATTAAATGCAATGCGGCGTAATTCGTACAATAATGCACTTCGACAATTGTATATTCAATCAAATATCAGGTACAAAATTTTGTGTCTCTTAAAGAAAATAAACTTTGAAACAAATCAAGTCTTGTCTTTATGGCAAACGAAAAACACAAATCAAATCTGGAATATAGCAAAAGCATTAAAAATGGTTCAAATCATATTTATGATTCCGGTGTATCTGCAGATGACCTCTCTGTTTATTTCATGAACCTAATACAAAATAAATCTCGGCCAACGTTGTGGTATGCCGAACTCTTAACAACTAGGAAAGCCCTAGGAAAAGTCCAAAGGCTCGCATGTTTATGTATAACGGGAGCAATGAGTACTTGCCCTACATCAGCCATGGAGGTGCTCGTTCATCTACCTCCTCTTCACGAGGTTATTGAAAGTGCTGCAAAGGGAGCCATTATGAGATTTGCCAAAGAGGAAACTGGGACTGGTAAATGTATAGGACTCAGAGAAAGAGCTAGCATTCCGAAGTCTTCAGTAACAAACCTTATTGAAATTCCAAGAGATGGCATGAGTAAAAAATTTAACTTCGAGACAAATTTTCAAACAGAGTTAAGTAGCAAGAAAGAGTTGGTAGGGGAAACCGGTAACTATTCCCTTAAAGCAAACGCCATCAAGTGGTACACTGATGGATCGAGAACGAACGAAGGGACTGGTGCAGGAGTTTTTGGGCCTAGAACCAAGATTTCTTTACCGATGGGTCAGTCTTTTAGCATTTTCCAAGCGGAAGTACACGCAATATCGAAATGTACAGATCGAAATCTCGAAAAAAAATACAAAAACCAACACATTGCCATTATGTCGGACAGCCAAGCTGCACTCAAAGCACTAAGCTCATACACCATTAGTTCTAAATTGGTGTGGGAGTGTGTAAGCAGGTTAAATGAACTCGGCAAGTACAATAAAGTCACTCTTCATTGGGTACCTGGCCACGTCGGTATCCAGGGCAATGAAGAAGCAGATTCCTTAGCAAAAATAGGTGCAATGTCCACCATAACGGGGCCTGAGCCCTATAGTGGAATAGGTGAAAATGTGATTAAAAATAAAATCAAAGAAGAAGAAGACACCATTAGATCCGAAAATTGGAAAGAACTACTAGGGCTGAGACAAGCTAAACTACTACTTGGGAACTACACCCAAGAGCTGTTTTTAAACTGTATCAGCTTAAGTAGGAACAACCTAAGAAAAGTTACAGGTCTCCTGACTGGACACTGCAAACTAAAACGACATCTTAGCATTCTCGGCTTAGTAAGCAGTGCCACACGCAGATTCTGCGATATCGTTCTAGGCAAATGTGATGCACTTGTGCCTCAAAGACACAAACACCTGGGACTTTACCAGGTGGAAGAGAGTGATTTACCATCTCTGAATGTACTCCAAATACTAAACTTTCTTAGAGAAATAAATTTGGGGGAAGAGTTGTTAGATGTTGACCCTTATCCAACTCCAGTAGGGGGCACAATAGATCCTTAGGTCGCAGTGCTAAACCCCATATTCATTATTCATTCATTCATTCATGTCGAACCATTTATACGAGATGATATTCTAGATTGCACAATAATTTCTGTTGACGAATTACAAATAGTTCTCCGAAAGTCAAAAGATGGAAAAGCTCCAGAAGAAGATGGGATACCCTATTAAACGTTTTGTATTAATTTGTTAGCACTTTTTAACAAAACTCTAATGAGTGCTGAAGTTTCAGCCTCCCCTTCAAAACATCAGTTATTTTTCATTTACTTAAAAAAGGAGATTTGAACGCTGCTGTTCAAAACTACAGTTGCATTTCGTTCATGAATGTTACAGCGAAAATATTCTGTGGAGTACTAGTTGGTAGACGAAAGCTTCACTCTGGATGCAGGAAGAGCTTTTCTACTATTGATCAAATTTTTTCACTTACATTTTTATAGTTAAAGCATTTCAAGCACGAAACAAGACAATCTACGCATTTTTTGTGGATTTTAAATCTTCGTTTGATCTGGTGAATCGGAGTGCTTTGCTATATAAGCTCTCAGAACTAGGTGTTCCAACCTGATTCCTTCGAGTAATACGCAATATGTATACGGACACGAAGGCAACAGTAACTGATACTGGTGTTAAGCAAGTTGTCTTATCAGTGCCCTCCTATACTCCCTTTTTATAAATGACATTGTTAAACATCTACCCGGAGGTATTCCAATTGCAGGCGCCATCATAAACGTTTTGCTGTACGCCGCTGATGACCAAGTTATATTGTCAGAACCACCAGAAAATTTGCAACTTATTACAAATCATCTTGCGGCATATTGTGAATAATGGGGACTGGACTGACTATTAATACTGAACAAAGTTGTGGTGTTCTCGCGATCAAATCAGGGTGAAGTGAGACATAGTTGGAAGTCGTTTGGATGTAGCGAAAAAATACATATGTATTGCAATTAAGCTCAATTCAACTTTGGATTCAAGAAACACCTCACAGAAAAATGTAGTGCATCGCCAGGTCTCATCAATTTAACTTGCAGCAAAGTATTTTTAAATCCACACATAAATCTATCTATAGTATGAAGAAGTTGAAAAAATGCAAAGAAACTTTATTAAAAACTATTTTATCTTCCGATCAAAACTCCAAATTACGCAATCTCCTAAGTTATGAGGCCGTGCAATAGTGACCTAAATGCATTTTTCATTATTTTCAGTACAGCGCAAAAATAAGAAACAATTTATTTTTAAACACTTGTAGTTTTGAAACAAAGAAACATAACTTTGATTTTATTTTTGCAATGTGCTATGTTTTGATTTTGGATTCATAATCCTTCAAAATATCGTTATTACTGATCTTAAAGTCAGATAGGCCACTATTGCACAGAGGAAAAATGTAAACAAAAATTAAAAATTGAAAAGATAGGCCAAAGATTTGTAAATAAAACACGTTTTTATGTATTTTGAATTTTTATTTTATTTATTAAATAAGTTTTTTGCTAATTAAGTTGAAATTTAACATTTATTTTCAATTTCATAAGTGTTATAGGACCATAAAAGCCTTTGCGGTATTTGCAATAGAATTATTATTTCTAAGATCAGTTTAAAAATTGCGATGCATTGAAGGTAAAACCTGCAGAAGCTTATTCTTCCCGAGGCTTATAGGTCTTCAATCGGGGTATACAGTTTTTAGGTTGGGCTTACACTTATTGTTTTCAAAATAAAATACTTTGAAATGGAAAAATTTCTTCAAGAGAATATTAAAAAATATTAAGAAGAGTTTGGTCTTTAAATATTGAAGCTCAAGAATGTTGATCCAGTCCTTCTGTAGAGATTTTTCTATTTGAAATGTTTTGTTACAGTTTCAAAGTAGAGGTAATTTTTATGACATTGAATGTTTTTTTTCCCACTGAGCTTATGACTTATATCCAATTATCAGGGATTTAAGTATTTGCAAAATATTTTTCTCAATCAACCCAAAATCTTTATCTTAGTCGCTTTGTAAATATGAATGCCAGCTGACTAGAAACTTATGGTTAATTATCAACTCCATAGTCCGGATTAGATTTTATATACCCGTAATACGCTCACTCACTTCGTTATGGCAGCAACAGCTACATCATTAACTTTCGTATGAAACTCTTTAACTTCATGGCTTATCGAAGAATATTATCCCTCTTATGTTTAACACATTGCTTTGATGTCCCCTGTGATAAAGTAGAAAATAATTTACCTAACTTAAAGTTTCAAACAATAAAATCAAATATGCGAGCGTAAAAGTGGTAGATAGGCCACTATTGAACTCAAGTTTTTAAATGTTTTGTGTGGACTAAGTGCAAAAGGCTTCTAACTATGGCATGAAGCCAAAAATTAAACAAATTTTAGTACGATAAAATTGCAGCTAGATCACTATTGCACTTACGGCCTGAAATAGGCTTACCAAAACTTTATACGTGCACTCTTAAACTTCAAGCCGATTACATCATTAAAGTTTTGGGATACCCGGACTCTCGGTTGACCAAAAACTTGCTGCTTTATGAGGTTAAACATGGATGGAGAAGTGGGCAATCTCTTGGTACTTTTTATGGAGAAGAAGTAAATATCGACCCATACAACCTTTAACTTTTAAAGGATCATTTTTATAAAATCATACAAAAACAAGAAGACTCTGTTCGAAATCTCATGGCTGAAGAGACAAGTCAGTTGTTAAGCAGAATGCTATACAGCCATGGCTGTAGAGTGCAATCTCTGTGATGCAAATTATTTAACAGGTTCATTTGACTGCAAATAAATCTCCTTTATATCATGCAAAGCAAGGTGTGAACTTTTCGGTCTCAGCGGAAGTTCCTGCAATAGAAATGAAAGTGTTGATCAGTTCTGAAATCTATATAACATGAAATCCAAAGAAGATTGCTTTCATCTAGTATAAGCATTTATGTCCAATATTTAAGCAATATAGACTATGATACTTCGGAAAAGCTGTTCTAGCAACAAAACACAAATTATCTTGAACGGATCTAACTGGAAAAGACTTGCATTTAAAAAAAAAACCTGTACATTAAGAATAATATCATACAAATCATACAAAAAAATTCAATTACAAATTTAATAAAATTTTAAGGCTTTGGCTAAGCCAAACATTGACCACATTTTTAATAATAATAATAATAATTTTAACTATATGCCTGTAAGACCTCAGGTCTTTTAAATGCAATGCACGGCACTAGTTAGAAGGAAAAGAAGGAAAAGAAGGAAAGTTTTTTGTTGGCATTGGTTCGGCCAAATCGACAACAAGAAAGACTTCCTTCGACAAAGAAGACAATCAATATAAAATGATCAAGGCATCTTGGAAGCCAAAAGTGCTTGATGAGGATGACTGGAAGGAGCTAGCTCATTTGCTCGGGATCGTAGAAAAGCAAGTGCTATCGTGTCTCAGGTAGTAACCCTTCATTGATGGGGATACTGATAGGTAAGAAAGTTAAAACAAAATGAGTTCACGAAAAAGCTCATGCAACACTTCTATCTCATTATTTTACTGACAAACCTCTCAACTAAAAGATGAAGATAAGGTTCTTCAGCAATTGAATGTATGTATGTAGGTGCAAAATCAATAATCTAGTTCATTCCAGCAAACGCCTAAGGTTGAAAATGTATTTTACTCAGCTGACAGTTTTCCGTGACATAATCTGGAAAAATGAATAACAGTTTATCTTTTAATGAATAGCTGCACCTGTTGCCCACCACGCGTACGCCTTCCATAAATGATAATAATCCAAGATTATTACAAAAAAAAACATATGTAGGTACATTGAATGGCTACTTAGAACACATTTCCTGGCACTAAAGTCATTCATCACTTCGAATATGTACATAAATATATTCTTTCTCAATCTTCATCTAAAATAAGCCATCTTTTTGTTGACACTTGTTCGGCGGTGGCATTGATTGCTCTAACGGCTTTTGAAAAAAAGGCATGAATCACTTTGCCCGCCTTAACCCAGTCTCTGCCCCACATCTTAACTATCTTTATCACAGTAGTTGATAGACACTTCATTAAAAATTGTGTTTTTTTTTTTTTTAAATATGTATGTGCAACAAATTTGTCGTTCTTTCCTTAGCACCTACTTAGGTTGAACTTGATAATTGATCTTGGATAGCAATTGAAAAATAGTTGCTAGCATGAAATCAACCAGCAGCCGCAGCAGCAGCAGCAGCAGTGTGTCCACTTCTAACATGATTCCTCTAATCTCCATCAATCAATGAATTTCCTGGTTGAACATCGTCATTTATCTCCTCCACGTCCCACATTCTGGCAGAATGTCGAAATTCTCAGCCACCGGGAATACGGGCAACGTGAAAGTAACCACATCAGCCATACTGGAATACTGCAATGCACCGATGCACAACCCACAATGCAGCAGCAACCTTGCGACGATGATGACGCGCCTATATAGGTTCTTTTTTTGTCTATCTATAAATTGGCATAATTACGATGGGGCGTCCATTTGAGAAAATAATATTCAATTATAGGTATAATGTCGAGATACTTTATTATGGCATCTGGCAGATACGCACCTAACTTCCTTTCTTGGCAAGCTTCAATGGGTAACGGCGGCGGCAGCGCTGCAAGGCGGCGGTGCGCGGCGGCCAGAGCGGCGTGTGATGACAACATTTCTGCATGGTCTTCGTTTGGCTTTTGTTATATTTTTCACTTCTTTGCTCTTATCTTAAGACAGACGGCAGGCAATAGCAATTTTGTCCTGTTAGTCACTGGAGGCTGCCTAACTTGAACCCCCCATGAAGTTGGCTGTCAATATGATAATGATTTTGCAAATGATGCTATGGAAGGTAAGGTAGGTATAACGATTTTGGATTATGGCGTGATTTCTTGAGCAAGCTGGAACCTGTTTAAGTTGGTAGCTTTAAAGTCCATAATTTCTATTTCTTTACTTACATAATATTGTGAGTATGATAATAGTAGATAAATTAATCTTAGCTTCGAGGCAAAGACTCTTGTCAAGTTCATGATCGATCAAAAACGATAATACATTCATCAAACTCAATTTGACAAATTAGCTACGCTTATTTTGTTGCAGGAAGCATTAGAAACAGAACGCATTATACTAAGTGTGACCAATTTTCTACGAGACGACTAGACCCATTATGATCAATAAAGTTTAATACGTTGATAGTTGTTGTTTTAAAGTTGTTTCTTTTGTCATTGATAAAAACTGTGTTAAGGGACGTAGGTATTTGTTGACGAAATGTATGTTGTTGCTGATTACTGACACAGCCTTATTGTCAGGGAAATTATAGCGGTATATATGGAACTGGGCTCATCCTCATAGTTTTTATATCGGGGCGATGTAGGAGTCGGGCAAATACTGATTGGCGTCAACAAGTTGATGATGGGTGCCACAACCTTTTACCTCCTAGTGGTAAACATCGTCTACCCAGAGTCCCAGCCTTGACTTCCAAAACTTATTATCTTATTATTATTATAAGTGTAGTGGCGAACAAAGAATAAAATAGCATAACATTTCATTCCATTCCATTGCCAATATTTGAATTGAAGCACTAAATTGTCAATTTCATTTACATTTGTATGAATTCCGCCAATGGAAGGCCTTGCTTTAGCAAGGGAAATATTGCACGTTAGATGAAAGGCAATTATTGCTTTCTATGGACGACGAGTGGATACATTTTGACGTTTCGCCTTTTTGAGCAATTTATTGCCTGAAATATTGATATTGCCAATGGAGCCGTTCGATAAGTCATCAAAAGTCTTAGATGATGTACAGTGGATGAATTCAAAAAGAATGAATCGATGCCGTGCCGTACCGTGCATTGAATTTAAAAGACCAGAGGTCTTACAGGCATATAGTTAAAATTATTATTAATTATTATTAAAATGGTGTCTTGGACACTCTATATGTATGACAGAAACCTTACGGGAGATATTGTCCAATATTTAGAGCTGCTGTCAGTAAGAACTCTCAAGACTAGTTCGGGTGTTGAAAAAAAAAATCGTGGCGAATGGAAATTTAATGGATCAATGTCCCAACGGTGACTCCCATCGGCATAAGATTCTCCGGTCTGTTGTCCCGGAGTGAGATAAGACCTGTCTTTCCAGATGATGGCATAAGGCAGATTTACCACGTAAGAAGATTTAGTTGAGTGTAAGATATACTTTCGAATAATAATGCCAACAGGACTCGTACTTTAACGAATAACAACTTGAGAGTATCAACGAACATCTCGTATCGAATAGCTGTAATGTGAGAACAATAGATTTACATCCCAAATTTTAAGTCCATCCGCACGCGGTATAAAGTAGATTTATTAGCACGATCTAAGACCTGATTAAGATTGGGAAGATTGAGATAGGAATCTTTTTTGGAAATTAAATGAGTGCAAAGAGAAGATCCAATCTTGTGTCTCCTTTGCATTCATTCAATTTCGAAAAAGATCCGTATACTTAAACTAAACTTCTCACTCAATCTAATCACAGCCCAAGAAAAACAATTAAATGAATATGGTAAATCTAAAGAATGATGAAAAGAAAAAAATATGCGAACTTTATTGCATCTACATACGTCAATGAAAATGCACATTCACATTATTATTTTTTAAGATTGCGTCACGAAATTTTGTTTTTGCAAACCTCCGATCCGGATTCAATTCTTAGCCAAATTTTGTTTAACAGATGTGACTATAACCTTTCAAGATTGTGGTCTAACCCCACCTGGGATATTTTGGTAGATAACGCATGTGATTACAAACGAGGGTGCTATTCTAGGCATGCCAACTAAATTTTCAGCATGTTAATAATTATTATGTCGGAGATATGCAAAACTTTTTTTTTGGAATTTAAACCTAAATTAACTCGATTTAAGGCATCCAGTAGCCATATAACACTTAGCTTTACTAAAAGTATACACTATTGGAAGATCTTACAATATTGGCAGACCTGTCAAAAGTCTTCCAATAACTTTCAATGACCTTATAAGAATTGCCAATTTACTTTGAAGTTAGAATTTGGTTGGTAGATTTTATCCAAAAATCAGAAAATATTTAGTAGAAAATTGCCTAACAAATTTCTATTTTCCAAACAAAAAATTTCTGTTTACAAGAATGGAAGACTTCAAAGAACAAAAAATTGTAAGACTCATTGGAAGACAATTGTCAGATGACAGAAAATCTGAAGCTTTATTTTAGTAGTGAAGTAGTTCTGAATAAACTTTGAGCAACTTGTGAACAAATATTTAAAAAAAAATAGAAAAAGTGAAAGCCCATATATGAATCTAGCAATAGCGACTGTCTTGGCAACATATTTGTTGGAGACCAACGAAGATGAAGATGAATTGCTGCAGAAGAGACATCGCAAAGTGTAGACGAAATATTGAATAGCGCATTGTAAGCAGGAGGGGTTATATACAAAATTGCTCGTCGAATTGTAAAGTGGGGAACCGGAGCTGTATCAGAATTTCTTGCGCATGAACTTTAAACAATTTGATCACCTTCTTTCTTGAGTAACAGAAACAACATTGGCTTAAAGAACTTTTCGGAGATTGATACGTTCGTCACTGGGCCGCTGGCTGGCCTAGTTTTGTCGCATCTTCTCAATGTTAAAGTTGAAGGTTCACAAAGTCTTGCAAAACTGTGTCCTTGGGTAGTTTATACTCCGCACAACCTGCATCCTCCAAATATCGCCTGGTCAAGAACTCTTTTGGGTGAACTGCAAATCAAATCTGTTCATGTGTCCAAACCTTTTCAAACTTCTTTTTACACGACTTCTTTTTCGCTTTTTTGGTGGGCAACTTTTTTGGTTCGGCAACTTCAAATTCATTTCTGCATACAGTTTTCCTTTTACAGTCAAAAGCTAATAAATGCGAATAAAATTATTTTATTCTTTCCACGACAAAAGACAAAACTGATCTGCCAATCGAAAATTCTAAGATGTTCTTCGGGCCGCGGGTTCAAGGATTTTAACACCCTTTTTGGCGACTCCGGCGCTCCGCTTAGGGTAGCCCGTAGCGTAATGGTTAATGTGATGGACTGTCACGCTGGAGGTCTGGGTTCACTTCCCAGCCTCATCCACCTAAAAAACTAAAAAGTTTTTTTTTCAGGGCTACTGCCTCATGCGAGGAATTGACAAATCCTCCAAGAGCTTCTCATCTATCCGTTCGGAATCGGCATAAGATTGTAGGAAATGGTTGCGAGTTAGTTACTAGGCCCTGGTTCTTCACGAGCTGTTGCGCCACCTTATTTATTTATTTATTTTTATCCGCAGTCCATATAACTTTTAACATTTCAAATCCGAAATAAAGTCGTTGAGTATCGAGTCAACTCCCCGGGAATAAGGCCTAAATTATGCGGATTCTGTATAATCGACATCATGAATATAAACGTTGTCCACCAAATTCCAGCTTATTAATATTTTTTTCCGTGTCAAAACCTCTAATTTCTTAAGATCCTCATATTTCAAATTCGCACATACCCCTTCTCTATTATATAAGAATAAGAAATAAAAAGGAAATAATTGTTTGTTTGGCCTACAAAAAAAAGCACAACTACTACTACTACACAAAAAAAAGAAATTAAGACATAAAAAATCACCAATCGTAAAAACTGAAATTCAATTCAAAAATCATCAAACAAAGTTTATTGGAATACGAACGCAAAAACAATCAAAAATCACAGATCACCGATCACAGCACCGATTGTGTTGTGGTGACACTGACTTAAACATATCAAATTGCACCTCTGAACTCGAGTTTTGTTCACAGTGTGTAGCCAAGCCATGCAGTCAGCCGTTCTAGCAGCGGGAACAAGTTGTTTATTTACATAAAATGTGTGCTCGCTTCTGACCGTGGTGACCGCCCAAGGATATTTTAATACAACCTCAACACTATAAACGATCATTTTTTTCATAAAACAAAAAATAAAGAAAACAAATGAACCAAAGAAAATTGTGTCCCAATCTAAATACTTTCAAGTATCGACTTTCAATTCATTTGCCATCAGCTCAGGGAATAATCACACAGTGTCTCTATGGCAGGTCGCAGGAAACGAAGCATTTCTTGTCGTCGTCGTCATAGTGGCATCCTTCCACCTCCTCATGCTGTGCAAAAGTCGTTAAACTACAAGTTACCGTCTGGGGATTTAGTTTCTCTTTACTCAACTGATGCTGCCGTCCTATACCATCCAGAACAGAAATAGTTTCTCATCCCAATCCCAGACTGGGTACTGGGACAACGGACACGACGCGACGCGACGGACGCGTGCAAATTAAAATCCTCAAAAGAAACTGTATTTCAAAGTAAAGCGCTATAGATAGCTAAGCGACGGGTTAGCAATTAGAATTTCAATGGAAAAAGTGTCAAAATGCACGCGGCTGCTGCCCGATCGTTATGAAGCGAGTTTTATGCCTTGACGCCTGTGTATATACCTAGTAGTAGCCCGGATGGACTTTCTTTCTTTTCAAGTTCATCGGCTTCAGGTTCTAACCGCAACGCATCATGGATTGGACAGAGTTTAGTCCGATGGTGATCTCCTGTGTAAGATTACAACCAGTACGCTGCGGCTACGGCTGCAACATGGATAGTTGGTTGGTTGGTTGTTTTTGGTGTAGTTGCAATTGCTGGATCATTAACATTCTCTTTGCGGGCGGTAAGTGTCGGAATCTATGGGATGGTATCATCTGATCATCTGGTTACCCTGTGGATGCTGGTCTCAAGGCGACATCATGTTTTATGCGTTCCTAACCGAGCAAATCGATTTTGTTGTCATAAAAATGTTGCTTCCATCGCTATTAATGACAGATAATTGCCCGCTTTGGTTGTCATAAACCTAGCGATGATTGATACTTACATTGAATGCTGTCGCTGGGAGAATATAATACGACGAAAACGCCCCCGGTAGATTACTATGCCAGTTAGCTGTAGTTATACTATTATGTAAGAATTTAATATGGATAAAATAAATGATTTGTAGATCTTTCACTTTATTCTATCGATTGTAAGGAAAGTGGGCAAAAAATTATAACTTAGAAGAAAGATGAAAGGTTCTCGCATATATATCATATTTTTTTGTTTTATAGATTACGATAAGATGCATAGTAAAAAATGTGGCGGCCTGGTTTGACAAGGTATCAAGTTGCAGGAGATACAATTTTTTTTTACATGACTGGCCATTTGAGAGCAAACATTTATTGAATAAATGTGGATGGGATGGTCAACAGAGTTAATCAACCCCGTTCGACCAGGATACGACTTTTTCATAAAGTGTCTATTTTGACCCCTTTTCTGAAATCGGACGACTTTTTGACCCCATTTCTAGAAAACTTCTCTTTTCTGTTGATAAAAACTTTCCAACCTTCCTTTAACAGTCACAGAATTTCAATCTGTAAAACGGAATCAAGTTGAAATGTATTTGGTTCGACTCGATGTATATATAAATAATATGTTTGGTTTTCGCTTCAACAAGATTTCTATCTTCTTTCTTTTTTTAATTATCAGAATTAGAAAGAGAAATGACAGAGATAGTTTCAAAAGCAATTCAAAAGCAATTCAAATTCGAATATAAATAAAAGTCTAATGGTGTTTTCGATTGGTAAAATAAATCAATTTATTTTTGATTTAAATCTGTCAAAACGCAGATTTTACATTCCAATGGGCAAATAAATTGATTCATTTTTTGATTTAAAATCAAATTTGCAGATCTAGATTTTTCGGCAGATTTACCCCTCCTACACTTATACCAATATAATTTTAAGTTGTCACTTTAGAAAATGTTTTGTATTGTTTGAATTTATTTCGTTTAATGAAAATTGTTTTCTAAATAAAAAGGGAAGCGTTTCTGATATAAAATGGAAGCTGTTAAAAATGAATTAGTAAATTCAAGAAGCTTATTGTTTTCTTCTGAAAGTGCATCAAGTGATGACGAGTTTTGTGATGTTATGAAACATATGTACATACATAAAATTACACGAATACAATGACAAAAATAAATCAATTTGAATTGGCGTTCGATTCACCACGAATTAAATCAATTTTTAGATTGAAATCTGAATTTACCAAACGAAAACACCACAAGAGTTTGCATTATAAATAATGTGCAATAATTCCCAAAATTTACTTAATATTCTTATTTAAAAAAAATTCTGCAAATAGAAGGTAAATTTATTTATTTTTTGTTTTTAACTTTGACTGTAAATTGATTGAACACTGATCTTTTTGTTTAAGCTTATATTTAAGTTAATTTTAATCAATTTAACTTATTTATTCATTAAAAATAAAGTGATACTGAAATATAGACATATGTTTGTATGTACCTATCTAAAAAATCAATTTAATTTAATCAAAATGAATTTATTTTTTGGGTAAAATTAATTTAAAACAGTAAGAACCTTTTTCTTTTGCACTTGATAATTATTTAAATAAAACTAACACTTAAAACAACGCAATTATGTTTAATTTATTTTCGCAATTTATAAGGATTTTGTTTGATTTGGCTATTATATTAAAAAAATTTTCAAAGGCGACTTTTTTTTCTCAGGACCCACTGATTGAGCCTGATTGTACGGTTCGTTTTTTCGTTCATTTGTCTTTCGTTTTTCTTTTTGACAGGCACGTACGTTCGTGATTACACGGTTCGTGAAAATACATACGTATGTACTTCCTTTCGATATTTCGATATTTTTGGGGAAAATAATCAGTATAGTAAGGGCGTTAAGGCCATATTTTAGATCAAACCTTGCACTTCGTTCTGGCGGGATGAGCTTTGGTTGCCACGGTGGCAACACTGGCAGACCGGAGATATAAGGAATGCCTCCTTACCTGGTCATAACAACGAAATTCCACATAAATTCCTACAAATCGAGAACCAGATATCGGACGATGACGTGCAATGTTCCATTGGATTCAGAATACTTGAATCCATCGAAACATATTATTGTGTAGCTCCCTTTCCCACACTTGAACGCTGGGGGTGCAAAATACCCTCGTTGGATAAGGGTTTTTGTTTTGTCAGAAAATAATGGTAATTATGTACACCTTTATAAAATCCTAAGATTGGTGTCGACGCAGAATTTCACACTCTATGGCATATCCGAAGCCTAGCTAAATCTATGAATTTGTTTTCTGTATAATCACTTTCAAGTTGTGGAGAGAGAGGGGTATGTGGATGTATGTACCTACATATGTCAAACCGATATATATTTGTCTTGATATTATCTGAGCATATTATACATGAATTTAGGGTAGTTTTTAGTGCTAAATATTATTAAACCAAAATAAATGCAATACAACACCCCTGGAAAAAGTTATTTTATTTTTATAAACAGATGACTGAAATTTAAGTGCAACTACCCAGTAGGCAATATTAAAAAAAATCGCTACTGAAGAAGTAGCTTTTTCCTCAAGGAAAAGAAGTATCACCAATGAATTTTCTGGTGATTTCTATAATGAATTTAACATGGGTAAGTAGGTGTACCCATTCTCGATGAAGATTTTGTAATGAAATCACCGATAACATAGAATCATGAAATTCATGAGTTCAGTTTCTTGGTAAAAAAAAACTGATACTTGATATGTGATGATTTGTTCAATGAAAAAGAATATATGGAATCGCTGCGCTCGTGGAATCGGCGAATTCATAAATTCTTTTTCTTGGTTGAAAATACTGATTCCTCAGATGTGATGATTACGTCAAAGAAAAAGGATACATGAAATCGCTGCGCTCGGAGAATCGTCGAATTCATAACTTCTTTTTCTTTTTTGAAAATACTGATTCCTGAGATGTGATGATTTCGGCACTGGGCCTTAGAAACTGAAAAATAAGACATGTCTCAGGTAAGAGTCCATTACATTTCAAAAATGTTATGGAAATATTAGTAGTAGCCCGTAGCGTTATGGTTAGTGCGTTCGACTGTCACGCTGGAGGTCTTGATTCGCTTCCCAGCCTCGTCCACCTAAAAACTTTAAAGTTTTTTTTTCAGGGCTACTGCCTCTTGCGAGGAATTGACAAATACTCCATGAATATCACTTGTCACGAATAAGTGCTTCTCGTCTAGCCGTTCGGATTCGGCATTAAATTGTAGGTCCCTTCCATTCCTGTCGACAAGCGCACACAGGAATGTTTGCGAGTTGTTAGTCACTAGGCCCTGGTTCTTCACGAGCCGTTGTGCCACCCAATTTATTTATTTTTATTTTTTTTAATGGAAATATTCAGCCCTATCCTGCTAAACGTCAGGGGGGAATGATAATTCGAAAAACATCAATTTGTATTCTACTATACTATCGAAGGGAAACATTCCCCGTCGGCTGTACAGTTCGACATTCCCATAAACCAGTGAATCGATCACCCCTATATAAAACATTCACTTTGACACCCGCAATTAATTTGTTGCGTTTGTCGTATTGTAGAGACGATTATTAATAAAAAATGCTTTACGATGATGGAGAAGTCCATCGATATTGTTATGTGCTGCTGTACTTCCACTCTACAACAAGCTAGAGACTAAACGGGTTTGCTTCAAATTTGGTAAAGCATTTAATATGATTCTTTTAGAGGAGAAACTGGTTTTGTTTAAGCCCATCTGGGAATTTTTTGTTTTTATTTCAATAATTTGTTAACAAATTTTGCAACAAATTTACTTAACACTTTCGGGTTATTTTCACTTATAAAGTAACACAGTTTTGCACAGAGAGAGAGAGACAACAAACAAATTTTAAAAAAATAGGTTCAAAACGCTTTTTGCGCTTTACCATGACACGAAAATTGTATTTACACTGCAACATATGCGTTTATCACCACAAATGATTCAAATATTTAGTTAGATTTCAGAAAATAATTTACAAACTATGACAGATAAAAAATTATTTTACAAAATTAATTCTCAGAGTATTTCGAAAAATTCGAAATAAGAGTAGGTAAAGTAGTTTCCCCGACGTTTAGCAGAATATAAACGACGAGCGAACGTGAATCGATGAAGTGAATCGAACGTTTGATCCCCCGTTTAGCGAAATAAGGCTGATTATGTTAACCTAATCTTATAAAAATCACTGCATGAATATACTGTGAATTTTATTTTTCCAGAAAAAGTTTTGTTTTATATTTTTCTCGCAATCAACCCTCATCAATGAACCAAATGGACTTAATGCATTACCTTTACTATTCATGTGTAAATTCATCGAATATGGAACTTAATTGATTACTGTTTTTTCTTCACGTAAGCCGAAGAGTGGATTTACACAACGAACTCGTGAACTTATGCATTACTTTTCGTCAGTAGAATCACCGAGTATGGTTTTTTAGTTGAATAACTTATGCCACTGAAAAGATGCAGGAAGAAATTATTGCGTTCATTTGTGTATTCATTTAAGTTTGTCTATTCTCTACATTTTTTCTTGAGCAAAGCACAACATGCTACTTAAATTGCAAACTGGTGACCGGCTGCATTACGTTTCATGAGTGAAATCAATGCATTATCTCTCCTATATGACTTTGTCATATAGGATTTCAGCAAGGAATTTTTCATTGAGGAGTGAATTTCCTACTGGATATAGCATAACATAACCGAGTTCCAAGGGTATGGTGATGAAATTTGGAACACATGGTTCATTTGTCATAAGAAATAAAAATCAAAAGAGTCCATCAAAATATCTGAACTGAACTGGTGTTTTTTTTTGAGTGAAAGGGAAAAGTCAATTACTGCTACCGGTAAACCCCTCCCAAAACTGGTATGTTGATGAAAGTTGGTAGAAATGTTTTACTTTTTTTTTGGAACCAAGACTCAAAAGGATCTATGCAAATACATATATTGGTTCCAGGGGTGTTTTTTTTTTGAGGCTAATGGAAAATATGGCTTTTAAATCCAACATTTTATTTATGGTCTGGGGTCGTAATTTCAAAACACTATGATCAAAATTCTATATGAGCAAAATCTGTATTTCGTTTTGATAATGTAAAAAAGTGCGCACTTTTTTACATTATCAAAACGATTTTTTTTTTTTTTGAATACAGAACAATTAAATGTTATTTATGATAAAAAGCTTGGCTTTTATTGCTGTCGTAAGAATATTAAATACTACTATTCTTTGCGTAGTAAATTTTAAGATAAGAATATTTTGAAACTTGCAGCCTGGTTTTCAAAAAATGATATGCCTACTGAGAAGACATCAAGCTGAGTTTTGTTCTGTCTTTGGAAATTCAAATAAAATGACGGAAGTATTCAAAGGATGCAAAACAACGTTGAGAGCTGGCATCGGCGCGCGGTTAACAGTATTGAAGGTTAGAAGATGGAATGGCGGTCTTGTCCTCAGGTTGATTAAACAAATAGAAGTAATATTAAAACCGTTTACGCATAACATTAGGTTTATGTCCATTTTTATCGAAAATGTATATATGTACATATCTCGTTTAAAAAATTTCCCAGTATCACAAATTCAACTTTAATTCGGATTAATACTAGATTCGGAATAAAATATGAATATTTGTAAGCGTTGTTGTGCGTTTCTCAACATAAGTAGAAGTGAAGTTGGATATATGACTTTTGGAATACATACCAACTTACGTCGTAGTCGACGACTAGGGTTCTGGTGGGGGTTTGTGGTGTACAGCGGCCGGATGATCATTCAATCAGATTAGTGGACGCTCCAGTGCCAGCCAACGAACTCCCTAGTGGGCCAATTGTGCTGGATGGTGCGGGTGCGGGTGCTGGTCTGGTTGAGTGAGCTACCCACTTTCTAATGATTGTGCTAAAAGCTACAACAAAATCCTTTTCTAAACTCAAATAAAAACGGACGATATCCTGAGGATATGCCAATATTCTCTCTCTCTTCAATTCCATTCACAGGTTCTAACGAGTTATGGTATTAAAACGGCGCAGTTCAGCGCTAATTGGGCTATGGGCTAGACTGCCCGTGACCGCCATTTCTACCTACCTTCGCAAACGCACAGGTGACAAGGGCAAGAAATGGCGAGCACATAAAGAAAGAAAATTCTTCTTTAAAATACTGAATTTGGGCATACACAGAATTTTGCACATACAACATTTTAGATATACAGAATTATGGACAAGCAGAATTTTGAAATACAGAATTTTGGTCATATAGCATTTTCAAACAAAATTTCAAACAGAATTTTGGCCATACAAAATCATCACCATTAAGAATGTAATCGTCGTTTTAATGGACAAATTAATGTATTTTTTGAAAGGAGCAGATAAAACATTTTCACTCAAAAACCACTTTTTACAATAGATAGGTATTTGATTTATTTTTTTGTATTATTGGTCATAATAAAAAATGGAACATTCCTACTCACTTTTGTCAACGTACTAGTTCTGGGAGGTGTTTACTGGTCATAGGTTTACACTTAAAAACACCCTTTCACCCCAGATATTTGTATGGGCTCTTATTGATTCTTGTTTCTTACAACAAACGAAACCTGTGTGCCAAGTTTCATCATCATATACTACACTCCGTTGAAAAGTTTACAAAAAAATAAGTTCATTGCTTAAAAGAGTGTGGAGGGCTCTGGCATAATCATCAATTTCACTGGTCGAACAGCGTAACGCAGAACGAAAAGCACAACGATTTTTTTTTATTATTTCGTCATTTCATTTTTGTAGGGGATTGTTCATTTCGCATCAGCAGCCTTATAGGTAGTAATATTAAGCCTAAGCACCCACATGCAACTCTTACCTTAATTAAATAGTTTAATCACTAGTTGATCGATTCCCATGCACAATGAGCAACTTTTTTTACAAACTTTATAATTTTATAATGCCAAGAATCGAATTGATTTTTCACTAAATCACCTTTTTAGTATGATTTTCTGCATAACTTTGCGCAAAGGTTTACACATAAATGTAGCCTGACATTTTAGCTTTAATTGAGTGTCTACTTCGTTTAATATATCAAAAAAATATAACTCAAGTTATAAGCCTCATAAAGTGGCCCAATCGGCTTTTTTCAAGTTTTAATGCAAAAATGTAATAGAAAATTAAATTGATAAGGTCTTTTAACACCATTTTAGTAAGAAATTTGTTGCCCTTTCCCAATAATTTTAATACAGAATATAGCGTGATGCGTGACATTTCATCTCTATTTAAAGACCTTAACATTAAAGATCTGATCATATAATCGAAATTATAATTTTTTGAATGAAGCCATCTAGGTTGAAAAATTATTTTTTTTAAATTCGAATAACTGAGCTTTTTCACAGAAGCTCGTCTGCGGCGATGAATATCTACCACACAAGCAGAGCAATTCATTTGGGGTGGTCGTTTCGTTTATGTCAAAACACAAAGGGTCATATTCATAGTCGCAGATAGACCCAGGTTTAACTAAACTACAGTTTAAGACAATTTTTGCTCAATGAATACAGACCGATTTTAATTACAAATTGTTGGTTTTATATTTTTATAATATAATTAACTTGGTATACTATACACAAATAGCTTGAAATACATTGAAATGATAAACTTAAAAAAAAAAGAATCAACGTCCGAAAATTCTACTAAAGCTATGTTTAAATATTAGACACAGCTCTAAAATGACAATGAACACGCCTCAAACTGTTTAGTTGCTTCAATCGGTGACTGAATAGTTTCAGCATATGCGCGTACTCTCATATACATAAGTGTATGTGATTCATTTTAGCAACCAAACTGTTTTGTGACTGAAAGTTGCATGTGCGCACTTGGCCTTAGGGACTTCTTAACTATACGGTCCATACTGTAGCGCTATCTTAAGTATAAGTATGTAAGAAAGTTTTTTTTTTGTCTGGTATTAACATAAGTTTCCTAGTTAATCATCTTATCGCCTAGTTTTTAGACTCAGCTGACGATTTTTTACTTACTCCAGTCTTTCAGTAGCTCAATACAGGGTTTTAATTTGTGTATAAATGTTCGTCACTTAATATTCCAGAAATCAGTTGATTTCATTATCTTTTCATCTTTTTACAAATACCTACTACAAACCTACTTCTTAACGCCAGTAATTTATAACTTTCTAACAGACATACCAAAAACACACTCTTTGTTCTCACAACCATCAGGAAAATTGATTTCATAATCTACTGTGGCAGGTGGCAGAGCGCCTTTAGCCTTACATCGCATTCTTCACTAAATTCTCTGATAGTGAGATGTAGTAAAATTTTATTCCTAGAACAATTAATTTCATGACAAAAAGCTTGATAGGCTTCTCATATGGGGTACACCCATCACTTGACCCATCTCAATCGTTATGCTTTAACCATATCAAATCGATTATTATCCAAAAGATGAAGCTCCCATAAATGCCTCTTCAAGGTTCGCCTTTCTATAGGTAGACACACAATGACATCCCGAGAATAATAAACGTCAAAGAAGATATCATTGATCTGATTAGAAGTCAAAAGCTTTTTATCGTCAATGATAGTTTTTTTTTCTTCTGTAGACCACAAAGATAGCGCCGTAATGATCTCCCAACGGTCGCAGCATTAATAATTCCTGATTGGAAATCAAGAACGAAGCGGGGTCCTCCTATTTTTGTTTTGAGAAATGATCAAGATTATTCTATCGATCGTACTTCGCACAGCTCTGAATCAGGAATAGGGTGTTGGAAGAGTGCACCCAAATGGGCCTTGTGGTTGGTAAGCGTTAACGTTACCATTATCTGAAGAATCATCTTGAAGGATTGCCTATTGAAAGTCACCATTGTGCCTGTTCCTTTACGCTCTATAGACAAACACAACACAGCGACAACACTCATGCTGTGAACGAGTGCGTGTCGTGGCACTGCAGGGGTACCTTAACTTTACCTTCCCTCCTCGTATGGATACACAATCAATATGGAAATAGATTCTTTTTTGATGTTTGTTTGCATTCAAAGATCATGATAATCGACAATTTAGTGGGTTTTTATTAATTGTTATCGATTGTCATTTTCATAAAAATATATACAATCGAGCTAAAGGTCTTTTTATATTGATTCCCTGATCTGGATGATGTGTTGAATATACCGTGTAGATCAGTATTGATCGAATTACGTGCAGAGACAATTTTCAGGCTTGACAAATCGCCAATTAAATGTGACAGCTCATAAATGACACTTATATCTTGTGTCGTCGACTAAGGAAGAAGCTTTGAAAGATTACAATTAATGGATTTGTATAGACTTTGGTTGTATTATTCGTTGTTTTATTTTGTATGGAATTAAAATTTAGTGTTTGTAATCTGACAAGTAGGTATATACTATATGTATGTATGTACAACTATTATAAAAATATGATGATATTCCACATGATAAATTGACTAATTTGATCTGCACTATTTATAGGTACCTTACCTGTACCCACATCATTTTTTCACTTTTTTTTTTTTTGCCAGGAACTTTAAGCAGTTTCATATTATTGTTGAAGAAATTTGGAGCAATGAAAAATTGTGGGAAGCCTAGTGAATCATGTCTTGGACCCATACAAATTTCTCTTGTTTTTTCACCCGTGAATGTGCTGGTGAAGCCGAGTGTAGACTGTAGAACAAAGTGGAGAGTTTTCGTTCACAACGTGATAATGTTGGTGGAGCCTTTAACAGTTTTGTGCTAGATATTGCGGTTTCAAAAATTTGTGCAATTTTTGTTATGAATTCGTGCACAAATGCCCCGAACATACAAATCGACGAGGAAAGCAACGAAGGAAATTTAAGACAATTTATCTGTGCAGTTCGAGAAAAGTTGCACCAAAGAAACTGAGTCTGAAGTTGGTCTTCAGTCTCAGTTTCTTCGGTGCAACTTTTCTAAGAGACAAACGCAATCTTCAGTCAATACTCAAGCTGAATGTCCACCAAAAAGATTGAGAGTGCAGTAAGGTGCAATAAACATTGAATAAAAATATTTGTCTGTGGATAGGGCCTACTGGGGAACCACGTTAAAAAAAAACCCACCGAAAACTACCTCTAGGGTGGTGGTGTGGAAATGTGTTGAATCACTTTCGGCATGTCTCTGTGTTGATCGAGTTCCCGGCCGTGATCTATTTGTCGTACGAAAATGTTGTCTTTACAAAAGTTGTAGGGAATTTTGTCTTCTACATTCCATTTGAATATATCACTTATTTTTAATAAAAATGGTCCAAAATTTGAAAAAAAACGGGGAAAATATCCTAACTTTTAACACTTTTTGCTTATTTTAAGCAACGAATAATTATTTCACAAAAAAATTGTCCAAATAAAGAAGGTAGAACATTTAATTATCTATAAGTTTGGTTATAACCATTTTCAGCGAGAAATGTTAGATAAGCCTGCCAATCGACAAAACATAAAATTCAAAATTCCGGGGACACGCCATATCAAATTTTGGTCTAAAACGGTGGTTTCATGTTCTACTCCATCATTGCAACCTAACTGCATCATATATGGTGAAATTTATCTCCCTCCCACTTTATGATTAGAAAGAGCGAAAAGTAGTAAATTTTTAAAAAAATTAAAAATTTGTGGATTTTTGTTGACGTTTTCTTTTGAAAATTCGGAGGAGTCAGTCAAATGTGAACACCGTCTATTAGAACTGTAAACCGACAGCTTAAAATTATATAGAATAGAACTGCAAACTAACAGCTTAAAATTGTATTGGTATTAGTACAAAGAATTCGTTACAAGAAATAAATTACCAATGGATAACACCAATAAAGTGAACATCGTCTTTGAGTAGGTACCTACAAACATTTGGAGGAAAATTTGTTGGAATATTTAAATTGCACTATGTAATTCATTTTAATGGATATTCACAAACAAATGAGACAAAAATATACCGACAAAAATAAACCTGTCAAATCTATTTAAAATAGTCATCCAATAGTTCTGTTACTTTGCTTATGTGTTAAAAAAATAAATAAAAATAAATTGGGTAGTGCGACGGCTCGTGAAGAACCAGGGCCTAGTGACTAACAACTCGCAACCATTCCTGTGGTGCGCCTGTCGACAGGAATGGAAGCGACCTACAATTTTATGCCGAATCCGAACGGCTTGACGAGAAGCATTTATTCATGTAAAGTGATACTTTTGGAGGATTTGTCAATTTCTCGCAAGAGGCAGTAGCCCTGAAAAAAACTTTAGTTTTTATGTGGACGTGGCTGGGAAGGGAACCCAGACCTCCAGCGTGACAGTCGAACGCACTAACCATTACGCTACGGGCTACTACGGGGTTATGTGTTAAATCTGCCCAAAAACAGTTCACAGGTACCTTAATAGGTATCTACTTATGTACCTACTACTCGTATGTAGGTATATGAACTTTGACAAAAGTCTAAACTTTAATTGGCATAAATGGGCAGTGGGGAGTAAGTTTTAGGACCTAATAAGAATAACTAAGATAATTCAGTTTGCTCCCATAAAATCTATGTAATGTCAAATGCACTTTTCCTAAGATATTATCCAAATACCAAATCAATCACATTTTAAGCACATTCATTTCTTACATGTGAACCCAAACGAGCAACCAACCAACCAACAAACACCACCCAGTACTTACCTACCCATTAATCCAATCCATCAATATTTTAGCTGGAATTCGCCGTGTATTTTATGACTGTCCCAATCCTGCATCAACACGAACACACACACAGTCAAAATCAGATCACTGGGATTGTTCACTCGTAAGTAAATGGTCTAGTTTTTGGTAAAGTGAGTTTTTGGTCGAATATTGCTCCGTGATCCTTGGTTAAAAAATATTCATTTTTACAAAAATTATAAATATTCGGGCATTAAATAATGAAGTAAGTGTTTTTCAATTCGTGAAGATCATTTTTCGAAATAGAACGATCGAATTTCGTTCTAATAAAGTGTTTTTTTTTTGCAAAATAAATTTTAATTTGATTTTCTATTCGTTTTAACAATGGCGACGCTCTCTGTTGGTGCCGTTCTCTCACTCATCATCTTCGTCATGTGGTGGTAGTGGTAGTTGGTAGTATTGTAATTTTTTGTTCTGTTCGGCCGTTGGTTAAATAATAATTGTTAAATTCAAATTCAAATGTGGGGTTGCTGCAACGAATAGTTTTGTCTACTTATTTTAAACGATATATTTTCTGTGAAGATTTAATCAAAGCACAAGCTTTTCGATATCACCTCATTAAAAACTTTGGTATGTTCTCTTTGTATTTTTATTTATTTTAGATTTATAAATTTTTGTTGTTCATAAAAATAATTATAATCAGTTACGAAGCTATTTCCCCGTTCGAGTCAAAATTCCAATTTTTAAAGATTACAAATTTCGGCTTAAAAGAACTGATACAAAATTGTACGTTAAAAAATTCGGTTTACCTACATTATTCTGAATTTTAAAATTATAACTTTGCAAACATGCGATCTCTTCGGCATATGACAGATCAAGCTGGGCGTATTATGTTTTTGGGAATATCGAATTTAAGCACATTGCTCTTCACCCAACAATTTTTTGACAATTCGGCTTAGTCTCGTATGTATAAGTTTATTTGTTCCAGATGCCAGTTGTCAGGTCACGTACTTTTTTCTAATTTCGTTCATTGATTTGCGTAGTTTTAGTCTGGTCAATTAATTTCGTTTGTAAAAAAAAAAATCTGCTACAAATATCGATTTCACTCATTGAACAGCGTACTCCAAATCGAATAGCAGAACAAAATTGATTCCGTTTTGTCATTTTTGTAGGTACCTAATAGGTATATTGGATGTTTTGTTTCGCGTCAGCGGTGTTTACTAGGCTTTAAAGGCCGGGTCTAACAGAACGCGGTCTGGCGGTGCAAAGAAAAAACGCGGCGATCTAATTTTGTTTGTACAAAGAACGCCAGACCGCGCTCTACACGGCCTTAAGTGTGTAACAAAAAGTGCAATACTCGACTCTCAAAATCGAGAGCAGATCATTCACTTTGCAAATTGAATGAAAAATGACAAAAACTTCACTCACATACAACTCACACACCCAAATAGTTCATCGTTTCTAATTCCCCAATCTTCCATTTCATCATGACATTTTTTACTAATCGATTTATCGACAATTAGAAATGCTTTCTCAGAGAATAATTGTTTGTCCTTTTTCCTTTGCCTTCCTCATAAATACAAAGAGAAGCTTATAAATCAGTTCTCGGTTCTCGCACACATAACAGGTGGATTGTATTACGTTTTACGTTACAAGTGCAAGATGAAACAAGTTCAGTCAGTGAGTGAGCCAATCAGCCAGTTCCAGTTCACAGATACAATTCTGTTCTCAATGTCGATTCTCGTTATTTCAAATTCGTTCTTGCGTTAGTTTACTCCGCAATCGGTTTGTAAAATAATATAACTAAAAATATGTTTTCTATTGTTCGGTATTAAAAGTGAAATAAAAATGTCTATGAAGTGATAAAGATCGTGTTTATTAAAATAAATTAATTGACTTGATCGCAAAAAAGTTTTTTTGTATGCAAAAATAATTTATAGTTACCTAAAATGTAAATGTTTGCTTTGATTTTTTAAGAGTTTCGGTATTGCCAGCCTCGGAAAAATAAAAGTGAGATTCGAGGGGAATATTTTCAAAATATACTTATGCAATTATATTTTGCATTGTATTAGGGTAAGTTATTTAATTAATTCCGGGATTATATACATATTATTACTGAAAAAGAACAAATTGTTCTGCTTTTTTTTTGTCATTTTTAGTTCGACTATTTAAGATCACTTTTATTTGTTTTATTTCTCATTGATTTTAATACAATCGATCGATTTAAAGAGGTAGGTCTAGGTTAGGGTGACCAGATCTTTAACCCTCAAAAAGAGGACGCCAGGGAAAATTTAATTCTTGGCTTATAAAATTGGGCAAGTTTTATTATTTTCTTAAAAACGTCACAAAATATTTATTTGACGAAATGTAATTTTGTGTTAAGATATACAAAAATCGCAATAATTTCGAAAGTTTTCATAACATGAGTACCATTAATGGGATAACTACAATCCTACATATGGAAATAACACACAAATAAGGCAAAGTTTTCAAAAAAGATAAAGACCTATTTCCGTAATGTGAACTTTTTGGGGATAATATGATACGCAGTTTTTTACGATCAGTTGGCTTATTATAGTTATGAAGTTTAAAATAAATCGTTCAAACCGCATTCAAGAAGAAATGTTCGTACGTTACTGTAATCTAAAACGATGTCCAGAATAAAAAAAAAAAAACACTATGGAAATGACGGAGTAAAAAATATAACCGACCAGTCTATGATATCACAGCGCCGTTAAGTCAACCAGCTTAAACAAATTTAACCATTAATTTTTCATTGATTTATGTACTAATTTCAACAGTCTTATAATAGCTAAAAGAAAACATTTCGCAGATTTTCATAATACATAGATTGCAGAAATATGGATTTTATAAAATCCAATAATAAACTGTACACCTTATGTTTATTTCGCATAGAACCTTTAAAATGTAAAAAAAAACATACGTTTGAAAACAAAATAGAAAAGAGGAAAAAATCCAAAATTTTCCAAAAAGAAAGAGGACGGATATTTTTTGCTCAAAAAGTGAACTTGTCCTCTTAAAAGAGGACGTCTGGTAAGCCTAGTCTAGGTATGTATTTGAATTTACGTGAATCTTGTGCCAAAGAGTGAAATTTGGAAATTCTAAATTTGAATATTAAATGAAATGATTAGGTATACATAATTGTAGAGGATGATTAGCAAAAGATGCGACAAAAAACTAATGCGTGTTGCGTGTATAGGTTAGATCGAGACACGAATTTCCCGGGCTAAGGCCACCCCAATTTGGGAATTTCGTAAAACAAAATACAAAAAAATGTTTTTTTTATTTTTAAAAAGTCTTAGAACCATCTGATTTCAGTATTTGAATAAATATTGATTGAGAGCATTGAATAATAAAACCAAACATACATACCTATTATAACATTATTTGTCACATTTCATATCAGTTATCACACTTTGTATCACACTTTTTATCACATTTTGTATCCCACTTCTTATCATACATCTTATCACATTATTTATCACACGTTTCTCAATTTTGTTTTCACACTTTTCATACACTTACAAGGCGTCCGTCCCGTCACGTTGGCCTGTTTTTCTGTGCGTCCATGCGTCTGGGCGTCCATCTTCGTGCATCTGAGCTTCCAAATTCCAAATGTATGTATGTACAGTAAATGCATGCAGCTAGAGCCTAACGGTAAGATGGATTTGCTTCAAATTTGGTGTAAAATAAGTGCTATGACTCCTCCTGTACTTGAGAGCGTAAACGATTTTATGGACAAATCTTCTTTCGCACTTGTGCAGTTGCCAGAGTTCTAAAAGACCTCGACATACACAAATCCGCTGGCCCGGATAGTATCCCTCACATTGTTCTGAAGAGGTGTTCTTCAACGTTGGCAAAACCATTGCGTAAGCTTTTCCTTTTTTTCTGTCCTACTTGTCCAGCCTGTCCCTAAAAAAAGGCGTATCTTCTTCATCCTCAAACTATCGGCCAATTGCATTAACGACCCTTCTCTCCAAGGTCATGGAAACTCTGTTTAATTTCCAGCTTAAGAAATATCTCGAAGAACGAAAGCTTCTTAATGACTGGCAATACGGCTTTCGCACCAATAGGTCCCCTGGTGATCTGATGGCTTATCTCACCGAGCAGTGGAACAAATCCTTACATCGTTTTGGAGAAAGTAAGAATATTGCGCTTGATATTTTAAATGCGTTTGATAGAGTTTGGCATCAAGTTCTCTTATCGAAAATGCGCGCATTTGGTATCGATAAATCTCTCCATCGTTGGATTAGAAATTACCTTTCGGACAGCTCAATACAAGTTTTATTGGACGATTTCAAGTCTGAAATCCACAAAATAAATGCTGGTGTGCCCTAGGGCTCCGTTTGGTTTCCGACCCTTTTCCTCATATTCATTAATGATATGCTGTCTGAAATATCTCATCCATTAAACTGTTTTGCTGACGACAGTACCCTCAACTTTTCATATGCGTTTTTAGATTCACATCCATGTCCTTCGGATGTCGAACTTGAACGGCAGCGTATGATGAGCTCATTAAATTCTGATCTCGACAGCATTGTCCAATGGGGAATCAAAAATCGCGTAGAATTTAATGGTTCAAAAACTCAATGCTGTCTGTTGTCGTTTAAACGAAACACACCCCCCATGGCACTATCCATGAGTGGCATTTGCATTGAGGAAACCGAAAAGCTTTCAGTCCTCGGTATGTGTATCACACACCACCTTATGTAGAACGATAACATATTTGATGTTGCCCAAAATGCTGCTATATGTGTTTAGGTTTTCTTCGGCGATGCAATAAATTGTTCACCCCTTCTGATCTGGATGTTATCTATAAAGCCTTTATTCGTCCAAAACTCGAGTACATTTCTCGTGTTTGGGCCGGTACTCTAGGAATGCCCATCAGTTTACCCTTGAGCCCAACTTCGGACATACTGTTAAGTATAGAGATTCTTTCTTTAGTCGCACTACAAGAATGCGGAATGGTTTACCCGGCACAATTTTTCCCTGCCATTTCGATATTCAAAGGTTCAAAAAAATGTGCATCGGTATCTCCTCTTAAATTCTTCCCTATTTTCCTAACGCTCGAACTGTGTTTAAATATTTTAAGGGCAGCCAAAATCCCTTTAGTGCGCGCTCAACTAAAAAAAAATTTTTAAAGAATAGACTGGGTCCAAATTTTGACTATGAAAAGTGTAATTTTTTTCGAAACGACCTGAAGTTGAAATAAATAAATATATTTTTAATAAAATACGCGGTAGCTCCAAAAAAAACATAAAAAGCTACAGTTTCATGATGAACTTATTTCCTTCGTTAATTCCTACAAAAAATTCACAAATATACTTCATTTTGACATTTATAAACGTCAAAGTGTGATATTGATATACATAATACAATGCTAAAAAGATGAAATAGGCATTTGGTGATTTCACTTAAGTAAAACGTACGATGCTCCTAAGCTGATTTAAAATTAGTATCATAATAAAAGTTATTTAGTAGTTAGCACTAATTCATTCACTCTCCATTAAATTTAAATTCGCTGTTAAAAATTGGAAATTTATAAAATTTGTACGAACATTTAAAAAAATCCATTTTTTAATGGCGAGCTTAAATTTAATAGAGATTGAATAAATTGGGCCTTAATATCGTTCTTAAGCGAATTAAATTTTGAACAAGTAAAAAAAAACAATAGGTTACTGTTTTTAGGTTTTTTATTTAAATAAAATACCTACGTTTGTACCTACGTACATTTAGTATATCAATCGAAATGAGGCTTATTCCAAGTTGTGATAGTCTGCCCTATAAGATGTAAGAAAACTTGCCAAATGTCCAAGGTCCAATCTTTATTACAAAACATTTACTTAATTAACTCATTATACATACAGTGGTGTCAAAAACATTCCGGATTTTTTTGGTCAACTGCATTGAGTGTTGGTTTGTGAGATAAAAATGAACAAATCAAATGTTTGTAATTTTTCGCCATTTTTATTAAACAATTGTATCATTTTAAACAAAGAACATGGTAAATTATCTATTAAAACAAAAAATAATAGTCAAAAATTAAAGTTGATTCAGAATTTTAGTGTGACAAACTAACCGGATTTTATCTTGTACAATTAATTTTTATTTTGTATTTAATATTTTGTCCAGTAACCCCTATTTTTTATCACAGCTCCATCGAGAGGCATTGACTGAATTAAATTTTCGAAAATAGGAGCAGGAATATTCTCCCATTCATTTTTCAAGGCTGCAAAAAGAAAAGTTGTTGACGTGTGCTTTTTTTTCCCAACCCGCCTTTTTAAAATGGCCCACAAGTTTTCAATTGGGTTTAGATCGGGTGATTGAGACGGCCATTCTAAAACACGAATATTTTTGGTCGCAAACCACTCTTTTAGCAGCTTTCAAGAATGTTTGGGGTCATTATCCTGCTGAAAAACCCAACGCCAAGGCATTTCTTCCTCTGCATATGGAAGCATTACTGACTCCAAAACGTCCTTATATTGAAAACGGTCCATAATTCCTGTGATTTGGTTTATTGGACCGCAGCCTGTGCCTGAGAACAGCCCCAAACCATCACCGAGGCTCCACCGTGCTTAACTGTATCGAGTACATTTGCAGGCTTTAATCGCGTACAGTAGCGGATCTAGGATTTGGCTGTGGGGGGGGGGGGGGCTTGGAGTTTGGAGATCCAATTGGTTCATATGAAAACATATGAAACAGAAAACGAATTTTGACATTATCATTTTTCCTTTTTAATTGCTCAGCAAAACATGGTAGTATAACTAATTTTATCACTTAAATTTTCAGCCACGTTACAGCCTCAAACCACACGTGCAAATTAGTTTATTTATATTCCTTAATAATTGATTAGGTACCTACCTACATTATGTACATAACTATTTGCTTGTTATGCTTTCAACTTCGCCTTTTTGAAAAAAATTAAAAACTGTTTGTAGTTGGCTAGCTCAGAAAAATGAAATTTAAGTGGTCTTGCTGGCAAAAGCTCATTTGTGCTTTGAGAGTATCAGTCCTCTGAGATCTCATTTTCTTGAATTAGAAAGAAACAGCTGCTCTAAAAAATAACCACGACGGCCCATTTCTGCAAGTGTGAATGAATTTCACTTTCTATTCCTGTTCAAAATATGTCTCATAGGGATTGTAAATATTCAAACCTGCAAGATTTTTCTGAGTTCACAGAGTTTCTCACGCTTAAGGAATTTGGCTCCTTGACTAGAGAATTTGAATTTCATTGCTAAGCCCAAAAATGTTTTGTATGTACAATTGCCTCTGACCTTTGCAAGTTTGAAAACTAAGCCCCAAAACTCTCTAAGCCCAGACAAGGCCGTAAGAAACAATTCTTGTTGTATTAAACATTTACACTAAGCTTAACACCCCGTTGTTTTCCAATTGTTTTAGCCCCAATTGCGAGTATTTCCTTAAATTAGCTAATTTTTTAGTCTAATCAGTTGTTGCTTTTGACATGTTAATGTTAAGCCCCGATTAATTATATCTTCAAGCATTATGGTTTAAGGTTAGTTTTTAAGGAATTAGTTGTTTAACCCTGATTACGTTTTTGTCAAATTTCTCAGACATTATTAGTCCCAAGCTGTTTTTTTTTCCAATTTTCTGGATTGTTTTTACAGAAAATTGTCGTTGCATAAAACATGTCCATTATTCATAGCCTCCACTCGGGTTTTTGTCCAATTCGTTGCAGGGTTTAGTTCCAGCCTTGGGGAATAGAAAAAAAGTTACATTGCATGTAAATTGTTCAGCCCCAACCAGGTTTTTTGTCCAACAAATTTCACATCTTAACAATATTTTAGACGAATATAAAACTCTACACTTTGTAATGTATTGCTTTCTATATCTCAAATTATTTTAGGAATCGGCTGTGGGGGGACTTTAGCCCCTAATATGCTAGCAAGCATAAAGTCGAACTGCAAAAATCTAGAAAAAAAATGCAAAAATCTAGAAAAAAATAATAATTGTTGAGACAATGAATGGTTACAATTCGCGCGCGCGAATTGTAACCATTCATTGTCTCAACAATTAATATTAATTCTAGATTAGGAAAGTCTCCTTAAGAGAATCAGTACACTGCACAGCACATGCACCCATCCAACTATAAAAGTAGGGGACTAAATTTAGTGTTGCTAGGGAAAGGGACGGTCTCTTATAACAACGTAAGTTTTCTTATTAAAAAAAAGTGCAATGAAAGTAAATGAAATCGTTACAAACAAAGGTTCCATCAAAATTGAAATTGATGAGTTTATTTATTATTTAAATAAATCTGTAAAAAATAAGTTTTATTGGCTGTCTGAACTGAATAAATCTCATTTTTGTAGTGCCAGGGTAACAACAGTCAAGCATAATGATAATGATTAATGATAAACATAGTTCAGGTTAGTTGTGTGGTTCAAAAAATTCAGATTGGTCAAGAAACTAAGGTAAAAAGGGAGTATTTAAAAAAAAAGAAAAGCAAATCTTTAAAATACTGGACGAAAAAGAAGAAAAAAGTTATGTAAGCTACTTTAAGAGTCTTGCATATAACTCCAGTTTATAGAAGTTATTTAGTTATTATAGCTAGAGTTATTTGTTTAATTTTGTTATATTTTGACAAATTATTTTCGTTTATATTGAATAATTATTGTACTTTTTTAATGTTTGTTATATGTGGTACGAGTATACATATACGTATATATACATATCTTATAAAATATTTGATTTTTTTTTTAAACATTTTCGATTGTTGTTCTTTTTTGACCAGAAAAATAAAGTTTCCGATAAATTGAACATATTATGCGTTTTATTTTCGTTTAAACTATTGAAAAAGGTAAAAAAAAAAATTTAGATTTTTGTACGTTCTAGATTTTTGTACATTCGGGATTTTTGCATTCGAGATATTTTGTTGTTTTTTTCGAAATTTTTGCCGTTCGAGATTTTTGTCATTCTAGATAAGGTCATGATCCCAACCTTATAACGGGTGATTTTTTAAGAGGTTTAGAACTTAAAAAAAACACAAAAAATTCGAAAAAATGAATGAAATATTTATTTGAATCGATAGTTTGAACCTTGCAATTTAATGTTTAAAGATAATTTCATGCAAATGTTGACCGCGGCTGCGTCTCAGGTAGCCCATCCGCTGAGTCCAATTTTGGCATACTCTTTCACACATATCGGCCGGTATCTCACGAATGAATGCATGGATGTTGGCTTCCAGTGCGTCAATCGAAGTGGGCTTGTCCCTATAGACATTAGCCTTGACATACCCCCACAAAAAATAGTCTAATAGTATCAAATCGCACGATCTAGGCGGCCAATTGACCGGCCCGAAACGTGAAATTAACTGTTCACCAAACTCGCCT
Source organism: Melangyna quadrimaculata (assembly GCA_949320155.1). Lineage (NCBI taxonomy): Eukaryota > Metazoa > Arthropoda > Insecta > Diptera > Syrphidae > Melangyna > Melangyna quadrimaculata. Next base: position 187,927,812 of record OX439483.1, read on the forward strand.
CGCAATTGCGCCATTGTTTCGCGTGCTGTGTGGCATGTGGCACCGTCTTGTTGAAACCACATATCATGCAAGTCAAGAACTTCCATTTCGGGCAAAAAAAAGTTTGTTATCATCGCTCGGTAGCGGTCACCATTGACAGTAACGCTGCGATTCGCATCATCTTTGAAGAAATATGGCCCAATAATGCCGCCGGCCCATAAACCGCACCAAACAGTGGCTTTTTCGGGATGCATTGGTAGCTGTTGCAATGCTTCTGGCTGATCTTCACTCCAAATGCGGCAATTTTGCTTATTTGCGTACCCATTCAACCAAAAATGAGCCTCATCGCTGAACACAATTTTTCGCTAGCTTTCCAAGAGCCCATTCACCAAAAATTCGGCGTTGTGGTAGGTCGGCTGGCTTTAGTTCTTGCACCAGCTGTATCTTACGCCCAAATCCTTCCGCAACATTTTCCACGTAGTGCTGTAACAAAGGCCTAACTGCTGGGAACGGCGCCGAATCGACATTTCGCGGTCTTCTGTCACACTAGCTGATACGGCCGCAATATTTTCTTCACTACGCACAGTACGTAAACGTGCTGGTGGTTTAATGTCCAACAAAGTAAATTTGGTGCGAAATTTGGTCACAATCTTCCGAATAGACTGCTCAGAAGGTCGAGAATGCCGACCATAAAATGGAAGCAGCGCGCGATGAACATTTCGAACCGAGCACGAATTTTGATAGTAAAATTCAATAATTTGCAAGCGTTGTTCATTTGTAAGACGATCCATGGTTAAATTGCAAACCAAACTGAAGCTGTTTGACAGTGACAGTGACACGTCAGCTGTCAAAACCAGTGTTGCCAAAACAAACCAGCTAAGAAATCACCCGTTATTTGGCTGATTTATTTCAGTAGCTATATAATATTATTTAAAACAAAAAAATAATATTCGAAATAATTTATACATTTGCATTAAGTATATTTACATTATTTTTGTTTTTAAATCAGTTTTTTTTTCTAGAAAAATAAGATTTTCTTTATATGTTGAAATTGTTAAAGGTATCTGATTTGTTATAACACGTTTTTAATGGGTACTTAATAAATAAATGTTTGTTGTAGAACTAAAACTAACGGTACCTACCTACCTCCCACGATACAAATGTTGGAAACGAGCTTCAAAGATTTTTATAACAAAACATAACAATATTTCCCATAGAAACATTTTCAACTGAATGAACCCGATTAAAATAATTTTTGTTTGCAGAGCTTTTAAAAACTTTAAATAATATTGCACATCAAAATCAAAAAAAAAACTTTTCAATTATTTTTTTTTTCTGAAAATGATGAAATTTCAAAAATAATTCGAAAAAGAAACCGCTCTTACGAATTTTATTTTATTTGTTGTGCATAACTTAAAATTATTCACGAATTTAAGAAATTAAAAAAAAATATTTTCATGCTTCTGAATTTTTTTTATTAACATCTGTGTTTTCAAATAATACTTGACTAAGCAAAAAGACTATTGAAAAGTATTTCATGCAAAACTTGTAGATTATGTCATCCGCCAAAAAAAAAAGTTACAACAATTTTTTTCTTACGACCCACCGATAAGAAGATAGCGACATTTCAAAAAACGTAAAATGTCAAAAATGGTCGTTTTTTCATCTATAACTCCTAAACGTTTCAAATTTGTGCCAACATCTGAAAACAAAGTTTGTACATTATGTGAACCCACACAAGAAAGAATTATCTTTTTTTCTTAAAAACAACCGTTTTAAGGATATAATTTTTTTAAAAGTTTGACAATAAGTTCAAATTTCAGTTTTTTTTTTAATTTTTACTCTTAAAAACATAAGTTGTCGAAAAAAAAAAATTACACCCAGTTTATATACCATAATATTCTCTTCAAAAAAATATGAAACTTTTTTTCCATACGAGTCATAAGTCGCAAGATATTGTGACTTCAATAGTGTCAACTGTAAAAAAAAACGGTTTTTCGCATATATCTTTAAAACCCTAAGTAGGGCTGCCAGAAGTCCCGATTTTGGCGGGACAGTCCCGATATTTGAACCCTGTCCCGATATCTGTCCCGATATACAATATATCCTGATATTGTCCCGAATTTCCACGTTTACTTTCTATATAGGTTTTGTGTCAAAAACAAAATTCGAGGTTTCAATCAAAACTACCGTTACGATAATGTAGAAGTCTGATTTTCGACACAAGATGTCCGTCGGTTTGTTTGCCTGTGCGTCCCGATTTATATCGAACTAGAGCCTAAGCGAATCGGTGGATTTGCTTTAAATTTGGTGTGAAACATTCTATTTTATTCCCTAGGAGTGTGATTCAATTTTTTTAAAGCTTAGCTGGATGGAACGGGAATAGAAGAATTGAGGTATTTTCAAGTTTCCTAAAAAACAGCTGTAATGGTTTTAATAAAACTTCGTAAATGTAATCCCGAGAACTGTTTTGATAACACTGCATATGTTTTTGCAAAAAAAAAAATCGAAGAACTGAAATAAATGTTTGGTTTTTTTGTGAAAATTACCGGTTTCTTACTTGATATTCCCGAACGCACGCGTAACGCATGCAGAACGCACGCGGAACGCATGCGTAACGCGTTCGTTATGCGTGCGTTTCACATGCGTTACGCATGCGTTCAAGATCTCAAGGCCGCTCAGGATCTCAAGGCCGATCAAGATCTCAAGGTCGTTCAAAATATCAACACCATTCAAGATCTCAAAGCCGTTCAGGATCTCAAGGCCGTTCAAGATATCAAGACTGTTCGAGATCTCAAGACCGCTCAGGATCTGAAGACCGTTCAAGATCTCACGACCGTTCAAGATCTCAAGACCGTTCAAGATCTCAAGGCCGTTCGGGATCTCAAGGCCGTTCAAAATATCAAGACTGTTCAAGATCTCAAGATCTCAAGACCGTTCAAGATCTTAAGACCGTTCAGGATCTCAAGGCCGTTCAAGATCTGAAGGTCGTTCAAAATATCAAGACTGTTAAAGATCTCAAGACCGTTCAGGATCTCAAGACCGTTCAGGATCTCAAGGCCGTTCAAGATCTGAAGGTCATTTAAAATATCAAGACTGTTTAAGATCTCAAGACCGTTCAGGATCTCAAGACCGTTCAGGATCTCAAGGCCGATCAAGATCTCAAGGCCGCTCAGGATCTCAAGACTGATCAAGATCGCACTCAAACGTGTGCGTGCACGCAAAGGTATGCGTGCACGCAAACGTATGCGTGCACGAAAACGTATGCGTGCACGCAAACGTATGCGTGCTCGCAAACGTATGCGTGCACGCAAAGGTATGCGTGCACGCAAACGTGTGCGTGCACGCAAACGTGTGCGTGCACGCAAAGGTATGCGTGCACGCAAACGTGTGCGTGCACGCAAACGTATGCGTGCACGCAAAGGTATGCGTGCACGCAAACGTGTGCGTGCACGCAAAGGTATGCGTGCACGCAAACGTATGCGTGCACGCAAACGTATGCGTGCACGCAAAGGTATGCGTGAACGCAAACGTATGCGTGCTCGCAAACGTATGCGTGCACGCAAAGGTATGCGTGCAAGCAAACGTGTGCGTGCACGCAAACGTATGCGTGCACGCAAAGGTATGCGTGCACCCAAAGGTATGCGTGCACGCAAACGTGTGCGTGCACGCAAACGTGTGCGTGCACGCAAACGTATGCGTGCACGCAAACGTATGCGTGCACGCACGCGAGTTATGTATACGACACATTCCTCCCCATCATTACTAGATATCCGGTTAGCAGATACTTTTCAATCTTTGCATGGGAATATTCTTTAAGCAATTGTATGTTCCCATACAAAATGCTACAGTATGCACATTCCTTCACGGAGCAGAATGTAACATGAATCTGATTTAAATGCAACATATTCATAGACAGAGTCTTTTGGAAGATCTCTATAGTTATTAAGTTGAGTTGTTTTGTATCCGTTGCAATGTTAAGACGTGTTTAATAATAAAAACAGTTTACGCTTAATAAATTGAATTTTTGTTTTGATATTTTATTTTTTTAAAAAACCTTTCGGATCACGAAAATAAATAAATGGCGCAGTCGGTAGGATAATAATAATAATAAATATTATCCAGTGATACGAATCTTGCAACAAGTGACACTAATCGAAAAGATTGAATTGTGTAGGGGAAATTAAAAAAAAAGTGAAGCAGTGAACTCAATTATTATAAAATCGTGTAAGATTAAATTGAGGCTGCTAACTTAACATTGATAAACGCGAAAAGTGTACATCAATTAATAACTACACTTAATGTTGACAAGGAGTCAAACAAAAAATAAACAATTTGACGTAAACAGAAATCTTAAAGAAGCGGAAATGGAACAACTCCAGGAACAATTACGAGTAAGGGAGCAGCAGTTGGAACAATTGAATGCAGCTTTCCAAAACCTGCAGACCAGGGAGGCAGCCCGTCTAGATAGAGAACGGGTATTCAGAGAAGTTAAGCACATGAATACATTCACCGGGACTGGTGATATAACCATAAATGGATTTATAAAAACAATTGAGTACTACATTGGAGAAGTGCAACATGAAGCCTTAAAAAAATTCATGGTGAGAACCATATACAATGAGAAGATCCAGGGACGAGCCAAGGAGATTCTGATTAACATACCGGATCCTGAAAACTGGGAAGAGATAAAGAGGCAACTAAAGCTGCACTATCGACCAGACGTGGAACCGAACGAGATATACACATCAATAAACAACTTAAAATGTAACACTGTAAGTGAACTATTATCACAAACACAAAAAATAAAATATAAAAGTGATGAGTTGAAAGAATATTATAAAGGCGATAGCGCCATCAATTTAGACATGGTTAGTACAATGCTAGTAAATACAATAAAAAATATGTGCCAAGGGGTACTACTAGATAAAATTTATGAGGAAAAAGAATTAGATAGAATATTCGAAATAATGATTAGAAGGAGATATGAAGATAGTTGCATTAGGGAAGAATTTAGAAAAAATAGTACTCATAAAATAGCAAATCGCTCACAAAATAATAATTTCAATAATAGAAATTCAGGTAATTTCAATAATTTAAATTATAAAAATTCAAATAACTCAAATAATTTCAATAATAGAAATTCAGGTAGATTTAATAATTTCAATAATAGAAATTCAGGTAACTCAAATAATTTCAATAATAGAAATTCAGGTAACTTTACTAATTTTAATAATAGAAATTCAGGTAACTCAAATTATTTTAATAAAAGAGACTCAGGTTATTTTAATGGTCAAAACTATAGAAATGCAAGTAATAATTATAATTCAAACCCCAGAAATTCGGGAAATTATAATGCAAATAATAATGGAAATTCGGGTCAATATCGCCCACAAAGTCAGAATGCTCAAAAGAATGAAACACCAATGTCTATAGGAAATATAGAAACAAATAATCTTGAAAATAACGATGAGGTTAATAATACAGAGTTTTTTATCAACTAGCCTCGGAAGAACTACCAACTATAGAAATTACTATAAATAAGAAGAAATATTTAGCTTTAATAGATACAGGGTCTACCCTAAGCATTATTGAGGAAAAAATTAAAGACTTTAAGACAGTTAAAATAAAACCAATACATTTTACCACAATAAATGGTAGGGATTCTATTGAATACGAAGTACATACACCAGCACCTGATGAGCTTAAGTACCCTAAAGGAGCTTGTGTCAGATGGAAAGTTAAAAACTTACCCAACAGACGCTATCAATTTATAATTGGTATTGACATACTTAACAAACTAAACACCCTTATTGACTTAGAATCAGGAACTATATGTCTCAATGAACAAACTATACAATTATTAGGGAAACCATACACATATGACGAAATATATACATTAGAAACAATAAATGACAGTGACATAATTAATCGACTTAAACTTGACTATTTAAATAAAGAAGAGTATGTAGCTATAACCAAAATAATACAAAGATTTAAAAACTTATTTTTTAGAGAAGGAGATAAGCTAACTAGCACTTCAGTAATAAAACATGAGATAAGGACAACTACCGATTCTCAGGTAAACGCGAAGTTATATAGATATCCTCCTAAACATGAAGAAGAAGTAAGGCGACAGATAGCAGAAATGGAAGAACAGGGAATTATTAGAAAAAGCAAATCGAAATATTCTAGCCCTCTAATTGTCGTTCCGAAAAAGAATGATAATTCAGGAATTTAAAAGTTTCGTATAGTTATAGACTATAGGAAATTAAATGAAATTACTATAGACGACAAACAACCACTTCCTAATATGGACGCCATATTAGACAAGATGGGAAGGTCAAATTATTTCACAACGTTAGATTTAGCGAAAGGCTATTATCAAATTTTAGTTAAAGAAGAGGACATCGAAAAAACAGCCTTTGTAACACCCAGAGGATTATATGAATTTGTAAGAATGCCATTCGGCCTAAAGAATGCCCCAGCGACATTCCAAAGGCTAATGAATGAAATTCTAAGAGATTTCATAAATGTATCTTGTGTAGTATATCTCGATGATATACTTATTTTCAGCACTTCACTCGAAGAGCATAAACAAGCAATTACAGCTATATTTAAAGTACTGGAAAGTACAGAATTAAAAATTCAGATCGATAAATGTAGTTTTATGAAAAAAGAAACTCAGTTTTTGGGTCATGTTCTTACAGAAGACGGTTTCAAACCAAACCCTGATAAGATTAAAGTAATTGAAAATTTAGAATTACCTCAAACACAAAAACCAATTAAAAGTTTCTTAGGTCTCAGTGGATTTTATAGAAAATTCATTAAAGACTATGCAAAAATTGCGCAGCCTATGACCAAATTTCTTAAAAAAGATACTAAACTTAAAACAACTGATCCAAATTATATAATGGCTTTTGAGAAACTTAAAAGTCTTATAAGTTCTCATCCTATTTTAAGATTCCCAGATTTTAAAAAACAGTTTCAATTAACAACCGATGCATCCAAATATGCGTTAGGGGCAGTTTTGTCTCAAGAGGGACATCCGGTTTGTTTCGCTTCGAGAACACTTAATAAACATGAAATTAGTTATTCTGCAACAGACAAAGAATTTTTGGCTATAATGTGGTCAGTCAGTTATTTTCGACCGTATCTCTACGGCAATAAATTTATCATTTATACGGATCATCAACCAATAAAATATTTACATGCAAAATACAAGGGTAAAGATATGTCAACAAGGCATCAAAGATGGCTTTTAAAGTTAGGCGAATATAATTTCGAAATTGAATACTTAAAAGGCAAAGATAACAAAGTGGCTGATTTTCTCAGCAGAATAGAAATTAACGGGGACGTTAAGTCTGAAGAAGAAGGGAATAGTATGTACAATAACTTTTCAAAAATACATGAAGACGATGTTTCAGAAATAGGTTTATTATTTAATTTAGAAGATGATGAAAATGAAACAACTATGGCTACAGTACACTCCGCAGAAGAAGAATTGTTAGATCATATTCCGATTAAGGAAGAAATCGTAAACAAGTATAAGACTCAAATAATTTTGACGAATAATAAAGTCCAAGAAATAGAAATAATTCATGGTAAGAGAATAATATACATTGCCGAATACGATTTTGAACATTTAAACGATATTTTTAGAAGATTTATTAAGAAAGGATTGACAGGTATTTATTCAGAACTACCTGATAGTAAATATAATGTAGTGCAAGAAAAGTTGAGAGAACTATTTTCTAATGATAATCAAATAAAATTTATAAAGTGTTCATACAGAGCACAAGACATTAAAACAGAAACAGAGGTAGTGAAACAAATTTCACTTTATCATGTTAAGCAAAGTATGCACTCAGGAATACAAGAGACATTTAATGGTATCAAAAATAAAATTTACTACCCGAAACTACTTGAATTGATACAAATCATAATTAATCAATGTGAAGTTTGTCAGCAGGTTAAATACGATAGAAAACCCATAAAACCAAAGCTTAACTTTACAGAAACACCTTCAGATTTAAATGAAATTATACATATAGACACATTTGTAATTCTTAAATGCAGTTTTTTGACTATAATAGACAAATTTTCCAAATTTGGATTTGCCCATTATCTATCAGATAGAAATCATTTAACAATAGTAGAGGAACTAGAGAGTCATTTTGCTAAAGCAGGAAAACCAAAGAAGATAGTTGCAGACAATGAATTTAACTCAATTCACATAAAAGAAATTCTACAAAATGAAAACATTAATATTCATTTTACTAAACCAAATTCGCATACCGGAAATTCTGATATAGAGAGGTTTCATAGCACCTTGCTAGAAAAGTGTAGGATTTTAAAATTAAATGCAGTACATGTATCAGTTAAAAGACTAATGCAACAAGCAATTAGAAATTATAATGACAGAATTCATTCAACAATTAAAACAAGTCCAACTATAGTACAATTTCATAAAATAGAGTTCGATAAAATCAGAAATAATCTACAGATGGTTAAGAAAAATAGCATTGAAAAGGCAAATAAAAGAAGAGAAAATTATAACGAAACAAGATCTACAGGATTTATAAAAAATTACAAGGCAGTTAGACATAAGCATCAGCCTAGATTTAGGAAGAGTAAACTTTCTAATATACACGTTACTAATATAAAAAGACAACCAAAATTTTCAGCTCTTCATGACAATATTCCTATCTCTGGTGCTAACAATAGTTGAAGGAAGACTTACAATTAACGATATAAAAGAACAGAACGGTTTTACAGAAATAAAACTAAATAACGCAGACGTTATTACAAAAACGGATATCATTGTTCACGTAGTGAGCCCACAAGAAATTTTAAACATTTTAGACAACATTTCAACAAATATACAAGGACTGGACATAGAACACATCGAACTTATACGAACTGAACTTAAACATTTAAAAAATTGTTTTAGTTATTTCCAGTTTGCGTGCACGCATACGTTTGCGTGCACGCATACGTTTGCGTGCACGCATACGTTTGCTTGCACGCATACGTTTGCGTGCACGCATACCTTTGCGTGCACGCACACGTTTGCGTGCACGCACACGTTTGCGTGCACGCATACCTTTGCGTGCACGCATACGTTTGCGAGCACGCATACGTTTGCGTGCACGCATACGTTTGCGTGCACGCATACGTTTGCGTGCACGCATACGTTTGCGTGCACGCATACCTTTGCGTGCACGCACACGTTTGCGTGCACGCATACCTTTGCGTGCACGCATACGTTTGCGTGCACGCATACGTTTGCGTGCACGCACACGTTTGCGTGCACGCATACTTTTGCGTGCACGCATACGTTTGCGTGCACGCATACCTTTGCGTGCACGCACACGTTTGCGTGCACGCATACCTTTGGGTGCACGCATACCTTTGCGTGCACGCATACGTTTGCGTGCACGCACACGTTTGCGTGCACGCATACCTTTGCGTGCACGCATACGTTTGCGAGCACGCATACGTTTGCGTGCACGCATACCTTTGCGTGTACGCATACGTTTGCGTGCACGCATACCTTTGCGTGCACGCATACGTTTGCATGCACGCATACCTTTGCGTGCACGCATACGTTTGCGTGCACGCACACGTTTGCGTGCAAGCATACGTTTGCGTGCACGCATACGTTTGCGTGCACGCAAACGTATGCGTGCACAGAAACGTGTGCGTGCACGCAAAGGTATGCGTGCACGCAAACGTATGCGTGCACGCAAACGTATGCGTGCACGCAAACGTATGCGTGCACGCAAACGTATGCGTGCACGCAAACGTGTGCGTGCACGCAAACGTGTGCGTGCACGCAGATGTATGCGTGCACGCAAAGGTATGCGTGCACGCAAAGGTATGCGTGCACGCAAAGGTATGCGTGCACGCAAAGGTATGCGTGCACGCAAAGGTATGCGTGCACGCAAACGTATGCGTGCACGCAAAGGTATGCGTGTGCGTGCACGCAAAGGTATGCGTGCACGCAAAGGTATGCGTGCACGCAAACGTATGCGTGCACGCAAAGGTACGTGTTCACGTCAAATGTAATAGATTTAACTATTTGCATTTCATCCTGTCCGCTATATCGAAAAAAAGTAGCAGAGGAGAGACTAGTTTGCAAAATCAGCTAACAAAAGACGTCACCCTCACCATCAGCAGAAACAACGTGTGCTCTATCTCATTAAATTCCGAATCCGTTAAACAAGTCATCAGCATCATCATCATCACCATCATCATCATCATCATCATCATCATCATCATCATCATCAGCATCATCATCATAGACAGTTAATCCTCCATCTCATCGAACTCTCTTATCACCGCAATCACAACGGAAGAAAAGCAGACCAAAGACATTAAAAACAACAGTTACCCCATAAACGAGTCATTTCGTCAGTCTTAATTATAATTCAGGTGCGTACAAAGCTCTTAAGATCGGTGCGATTTGTCATTAATTTAAGCGAGTACCTACTGTACTTTATTATAGTACATGTAAAAAAAAAAAAAAAAAAGTATTTCTCCACGGTTTAGATTTCAATATTCATACAGTTTTAATTTGAGCTTATGGTGAATAACGAGAATTAGAAAAAAAAGCATTATCTAATTAAGACCATTTGAGGCCTCTTCAATCAAAAAAAACACGCGGTTAAAGTGCAAAGGCATATATGCAAAGTGAATTTATATTTTGTTGAAAATTCATTCCGCAACCGGGTTAAGGATACGGTTAAGAAAAAGAAAAGAAAATCTACATTATATGTATGTACTTCATATATCCATCACAAGTGTTTCTTGTTGGTGAGTTTTCTTTAGAGATCACTTAAATACCTTTAAACTAATTGTTGAATCAACTGATCATTTTAAATCCATTTTCATATACAAAAATCAATTCTGAAAGCTAGGTTTTCATTCAGTTAAATACTCATTATGTCAAAGTTCACAGATTTTGTTTCGGTGGCTGATCAGCTCGTTAATTTTAATGCCACGTTTGATGAAACTCCTATTGTAGACAAATCTGTAAGTTCTCTAAGGGAAAACAAAAAGGAATTACAGGATCTCTGGGATATAACTAAGCTGCAATATTCAAATTGCATGATAGATGAAGCATCCTTAGAACAGGGTGAAATTGACTCATGCAAAGCTAAATATAGATCTTCTGCGGATACTTATATTAATTGTCTTACAAAAATTATTAATTCATCTAGGAAACTCAATCTTATTGAATCAGATAAAGATCAAATTGATTCAACTGAACCTAAGATTGCAGATTTAACGCAGCCTGGTCATATCCCTCAAACCTCGCAATTCATAAAGGTTCCACCATGTGATACCGAGTTATTCTATGGGGATTACTTAACATGGCCTGCGTTCCGAGACATGTTCACTGCCGTCTATATTAAGCATTCTAAGCTCTGTTCAGTACAGAAACTCTTCCATCTCCGCGCGAAAACTAAAGGCGATGCAAATAATATCGTTTCTAAGTTTCCCTTAACCGAAAATAATTTTGAGCTAGCTTGGAAAGCTTTATCAGATGAATATGAAAACAAAAGGATTTTAGTTAATAACCAGCTTAAAAAGCTTTTCAATTTATCTACGGTTTCATATGAATCTGGTAAAGGGATTAAGGACTTACAACGTGACATTAATGATTGTCTATCTATTCTTAAAGCACATGATGTTTCAACTAGCGCTTGGGATCCTATTCTTATCTATTTGTGTTCGAATCGTTTACCCGAAACTACTCTCTCGTTATGGGAGCAATCGATATCAAACCCTCGCGATCTTCCCTTGTGGGCGGAAATGGATCAGTTTTTGACGAACAGATACCGTATTCTTGAAACAGTAAGTGATATAAAATTCATTTCGAAACCTAAAGCTCAATCATTTAAACCACAAAACTCTTAGCCAACATTTAGAAGACAAGTTTCAGAAACCAAGTCTCAGAACCATAAAGCTTTTCATTCAAAACCAAATTCAATCTCTTGTAAATTGTGTAAGAACTCGCACCCCCTTCGATTATGCCCAAAGTTTCTTCAATTATCCATTCAAGATAGAATCGCAAAAATTGAATCGTTGAAATACTGTTCTAACTGTTTAGCTCATACACATTTAATCAATGATTTCAAAAGCATTTATACATGTAGCCTTTGCAAACAAAAGCATCACTCCCTATTACATTTATCCTCCTCCGAGCAGCCTCATCTTCAGACTTCATCTAATGATCAAGTAAATCAATTTCACTCACCTGCCACATCTCAATTTCCAACCATACAGTCCACTAATGAATTAAATCAAGTCAATGTTCAATCCTACTTTTCTAGCAACAACAAACGCATTATCTTAGCCACTGCTCTTATTGATATCTACCACGGTGGAGATACATTTACTCTGCGTGCATTTTTAGATACAGGGTCAGAAGTTACTCTAATTTCAGAAGATGCTCAACGAAGATTACGGCTTCCTGTTAAACCAATCAATTCACAGATATCTGGAATGAATTCAGTTGTAACCGGAACAGCATCCAAGTTGTGCACATTGTGCATTGGATCAAAACATGTTCCGGCATTCACTCTAAGTGCAAATGCAATAGTTTTAAAACGACTCACCGATGATTTACCTTCCTGTTCGATACTTCGCGAGGAAGTTTCGGAACCGATCGGCTTAACGCTTGCTGATCCTTATTTCTTCGAAAGCTCCAAGATCGATTTGGTCATTGGTATGGATGTATATCCTGCCATTATCAAGGAAGGTCTCCAGTATAACATTTTCGGCTCACTCGTAGCCCAAAACACCATTTTCGGCTGGGTGATTTCAGGACCTCTACCACAACAAACAATTAGGAGTTTTTCGACAAGTGTGTCATCCTTCGATGATATTTCATTGGATCAACAAATGGCTAAATTTTGGGAAGTTGAAAATGTCCCTATGTCAAATCAAATATCTGAAGACGACTTGTATTGTGAGCAACTCTTCAATGCTACAACAACAAGAGATCCAAATGGGCGATTTATAGTTCGTCTACCATTTAAATCTTTTCCTCCTATACTTGGGAGGTCGAGAGATATTGCTTTAAAACAATATACCCGACTTGAAAAATCTTTAGAGAGGAAACCTGATCTTCGCGAAACTTACGATCGGGTTTTAGAGGAATATTCAACTCTTGGTCATATGAAATTAGTCCAACCAATCGAAACAAATCAACTCAACCAAATAATTTCATACTACCTACCTCACCATGCAGTTGTCAAACCAAGTAGTACTACTACGAAAGTAAGAGTAGTTTTCAACGCATCAAACCAATCGAGTAATGGCATTAGTCTTAATGATGTCTTATATACAGGTCCAGCCCTTCAAGCTGACCTCACAATCTTAATTTTAAGATGGCGTTTTTTCAAATTTGTCTTCAATTCTGATATTGAAAAGATGTACAGACAAATTTTAGTGCATCCAGAAAATACACCTTACCAGCGAATCATATTTCAAAATCAGGATCATGAATTACTCACAGTTACCTTTGGAGTCAACTGTGCTCCATATCTGGCTAATCGTTCGCTCATAGAACTAGCTGAAACCGTTAAAACGAATCACGCTCTTGCATATGAATGTCTTTTGGATGAAAGATACGTTGACGACTTTTTCTGTGGTGCTCACGATTTAGAAACCGCTTTACGTAAACAGGCTGAGTTAATTAATGTGTTAGACTCAGCAAAGTTTTCTCTAAGAAAATGGACTTCAAATTCTTTAGATTTGCTTAAAAATATCCCATTACAACATCTTTACGATGAAGATTTTTTAAAACTCAAAGACAAAAGTGTGTCCAAGACCTTAGGCATTCGTTGGAATGCTAAACTAGATACTTATCAATTTCGTTTCGAAACCCTAGCCGACGATCATAAACTGACAAAGAGAGCTGTTCTTTCAGTAATCGCAAGATTATTCGATCCTGCAGGTTGGCTGGCGCCAATTATTATCGACGCAAAGACGAAAATGCAACAAATCTGGCGCGATGGGACGTTGTGGGACTGTCCTTTAAAGCCCCTGACGTGTCACCGCTGGCAATCATTTTTTTCCACTCTCTCAGATATTCACAAAATTGAGATCCCTCGTTGAATTGAGTACTCGCCCACAGCTTCGTTCCTACTTCACGGTTTCTGCGACGCTTCTGAACAGGCATATGCTGCTTGCTTTTATCTTCGTATACAAGTCGACAAAGATAACTGGACCTCTCACCTTTTGTGTGCAAAAAGTAAAGTTGCTCCTGTAAAGCTAATTTCCTTACCCCGATTGGAACTCTGCGGGGCTGTTTTGCTTGCAAAAATGTTTCAACAGATCATTACAAAGCTCAGATGTTCGACTAGTGACACATACCTTTGGACTGATAGTTCAATTGTACTAGCCTGGTTAAGTAAACCTTCATATTCTTGGAAAACATTTGTAGGTAATCGAGTCTCTGAAATACAAGGTTGTGTTCCTGGCTTGTCATGGAGGCATGTCAAATCAGCTGACAACCCAGCTGATTTAGCTACGAGAGGTCTAACTCCGAATGATCTCAGAGAAAACCGTTTATGGTGGTCTGGCCCCTCGTGGCTTCAACAATGTGAACTCTCATGGCCTCAGTCTATAATTCAAAACCCTGATGAATCAATATTAGAAATAAAACCTATAAGAGTATATCATACTCAACTTACGTCCAATATCGAGACATTAATTAATAAATATTCCACTCTGACAAAAATGTTAAATGTAGTCTCCTACCTTTTGAGATTTCTGCACGGATGTAAACGTCACTATGAAGGCAAATTCATGTATTCTTCTAGAGCATTAACTCAAGAAGAAGTAAGAAACACTAAAAGGATAGTTATTAAAATGACTCAACAACTTTATTATCCGCGTGAATATTCAGATCTTTTGAATAAAAAACCCATTTCAAGCAAAAGTTCATTATTGTGTCTAAACCCTTTTCTAGATTCCGAGGGCGTTATGCGTTCCAATGGAAGACTTGCACTATCGAATATTCCCTACAGTGAGAAATACCCAATAATCCTACCTTACGGGTCATATCTATCTTATCTTCTCGTCAAGTATGCTCATGAACTTACGATGCATGGAGGAAATCTTTTAGTACTTCGCGTTCTCCGATGTGAATTTTGTATACCCAAGGTCAAAACTTTAGTTAAAAAATATATAGGCAAAGAATGCAAAACATGCGTTATTAACAAAGGGAAAACTCAAGAGCAAATCATGGCAGCCCTACCTATCGAAAGAACCACAATTTCTCTACCCTTTACAAATACGGGAGTGGACTTTGCGGGTCCCTTCGAAATTAAGAACTTCCTAGGGCGAAATTGTCGTATTTCAAAGGGATATGTTTGTCTTTTCATCTGTTTCGCAACTCGAGCAATTCATCTCGAAGCAACCAGTGATTTGTCATCACTATCCTTTTTGGCTGCCTTGAGCAGATTTATTGCCAGGCGAGGTATGCCCAAAACTATATTTTCCGATAACGGAACCAACTTCGTCGGAGCTAATAAAATTTTAAATCGGAACTTTAAACAATTTATAAATGAATTTTCGACAAATGTATCTGAAAGATATAAAGTTCAAAACTTAGAATGGAAATTTATTCCGCCAGGGGCTCCTCATATGGGTGGAATTTGGGAGGCTGGTGTGAAAAGCTTTAAACTTCACTTCAGGAAGGTAGCTGGTTCCAATAAATTTACTTATGAAGAATTTTCGACTTTACTAGCCAAAATTGAAGCATGCCTTAACTCCCGGCCTATTTCACCTATGAACGATAACTCCTTTGATATTCCTCCATTAACTCCGGGTCATTTCCTTCGAGGAGGTCCATTATTGGCCCCACCCGAACAAGCTCCTGTTGAGGCATCTCTGGCATATGCGAATCGGTGGGAAAAGATAAAAATATTACACCATCAGTTTTGCTTACGCTGGAAAGAGGAATACCTTAGAGAACTAAACAAACGCTACAAATGAGAATTTCCTAAAAGAAATATGGCTGTTAATGATTTGGTTGTCATAAGAGAAGAAAACCTAGCTCCAAATGAATGGCGTCTTGGCAGAATCATTAAGGTGTATCCAGGGCTTGATCAACGAGTCCGTGTAGCTGAAATTAGAACTCAAAACGGTGTTATAAAACGACCAATTACGAAACTTTGTATATTGCCAAGCTCTTTGCCAAACAATTAAATTTACTTGTTCTATGTACATAGATTATGTACTATCTGTACGAATGCTTGTCAGTTCTCCTTTTTTATCTAAGAATTCAATTAAAAATCCACGTATACATTTATGTATTCGTACAACTTACAGTTAAAAAAAAAAAAAAAAAAAAAATTGCACAGATCTATAAGCTATGTTCAACTTGAAATTCGAAATTTTTGTTTGTAAGATCTGTAAATTTGAATTTAAACCAGCTGAGTGGTGCTTCTGAATTATATTTGACTCTATCATAAGGAAGAAATTTGAAATTTTTCAGCCAATGCTGCAAGGCGGCCCGCAATGTTCACGTCAAATGTAATAGATTTAACTATTTTAGTATTATGTTTATAGCCTAAAGAATTAACTAAATATTATTTGTAATTCGACTATCAGAGGTCGTTGTTTGCATTTTTTAAACAGAAGTACCCACTTAGCCATTTTATATAAAATTGTATCTTCCTTCTGGAACTAACCATCGTCGAGGTAAGACGCATCGAAATAAAGAATATAACGATTTAAACGAGTATCCTTCTTTCATAAATTTGGACGAGTGAACCAGCAAGGGTTAGACCCCAACAGTACGCGTGCACGCAAAGGTATGCGTGCACGCAAACGTATGCGTGCACGCAAACGTATGCGTGCACGCAAAGGTATGCGTGCACGCAAAGGTATGCGTGCACGCAGACGTGTGCGTGCACGCAAAGGTATGCGTGCACGCAAAAGTATGCGTGCACGCAAACGTGTGCGTGCACGCAAACGTATGCGTGCACGCAAACGTATGCGTGCACGCAAAGGTATGCGTGCACGCAAACGTGTGCGTGCACGCAAAGGTATGCGTGCACGCAAACGTATGCGTGCACGAAAACGTGTGCGTGCACGCAAACGTATGCGTGCACGCAAACGTGTGCGTGCACGCAAACGTATGCGTGCACGCAAACGTGTGCGTGCACGCAAACGTGTGCGTGCACGCAAACGTATGCGTGCACGCAAAAGTATGCGTGCACGCAAACGTATGCGTGCACGCAAACGTATGCGTGCACGCAAACGTATGCGTGCACGCAAACGTATGCGTGCACGCAAACATATGCGTGCCACAAACGTGTGCGTGCACGCAAACGTATGCGTGCACGCAAACGTATGCGTGCACGCAAACGTATGCGTGCACGCAAACGTATGCGTGCACGCAAACGTATGCGTGCACGCAAAGGTATGCGTGCACGCAAAGGTATGCGTGCACGCAAAGGTATGCGTCCACGCAAAGGTATGCGTGCACGCAAACGTGTGCGTGCACGCAAAGGTATGCGTGCACGCAAACGTATGCGTGCACGCAAAGGTATGCGTGCACGCAAACGTGTGCGTGCACGCAAAGGTATGCGTGCACGCAAAGGTATGCGTGCACGCAAACGTGTGCGTGCACGCAAACGTATGCGTGCACGCAAACGTATGCGTGCACGCAAACGTATACGTGCACGCAAACGTATGCGTGCACGCAAACGTGTGCGTGCACGCAAACGTATGCGTGCACGCAAACGTATGCGTGCACGCATAGGTAGGCGTGCACGCAAACGTATGCGTGCACGCAAACGTGTGCGTGCACGCAAACGTATGCGTGCACGCAAAGGTAGGCGTGCACGCAAACGTATGCGTGCACGCAAACGTATGCGTGCACGCAAACGTGTGCGTGCACGCAAACGTATGCGTGCACGCAAAGGTATGCGTGTGCGTGCACGCAAAGGTATGCGTGCACGCAAACGTATGCGTGCACGCAAAGGTACGCGTGCACGCAAAGGTATGCGTGCACGCAAACGTATGCGTGCACGCAAACGTATGCGTTCACGCAAACGTATGCGTTCACGCAAAGGTATGCGTGCACGCAAACGTATGCGTGCACGCAAACGTATGCGTGCACGCAAAGGTATGCGTGCACGCAAAGGTATGCGTGCACGCAAACGTATGCGTGCACGCAAACGTATGCGTGCACGCAAAGGTATGCGTGCACGCAAAGGTATGCGTGCACGCAAAGGTATGCGTGCTCGCAAAGGTATGCGTGCACGCAAAGGTATGCGTGCACGCAAAGGTATGCGTGCACGCAAACGTGTGCATGCACGCAAAGGTATGCGTGCACGCAAAGGTATGCGTGCACGCAAACGTATGCGTGCACGCAAAGGTATGCGTTCACGCAAACGTGTGCGTGCACGCAAAGGTATGCGTGCACGCAAAGGTATGCGTGCACTCAAACGTGTGCGAGCACGCAAAGGTATGCGTGCACGCAAACGTGTTCGTGCACGCAAACGTATGCGTGCACGCAAACGTGTGCGTGCACGCAAACGTATGCGTGCACGCAAAGGTATGCGTGCACGCAAAGGTATGCGTGCACGCAAACGTGTGCGTGCACGCAAACGTATGCGTGCACGCAAACGTGTGCGTGCACGCAAACGTATGCGTGCACGCAAACGTATGCGTTCACGCAAACGTATGCGTGCACGCAAACGTGTGCGTGCACGCAAAGGTATACGTATGCGTGCACGCAAAGGTATGCGTGCACGCAAAGGTATGCGTGCACGCAAACGTGTGCGTGCACGCAAACGTATGCGTGCACGCAAAGGTATGCGTGCACGCAAAGGTATGCGTGCACGCAAACGTATGCGTGCACGCAAACGTATGCGTGCACGCAAACGTATGCGTGCACGCAAAGGTATGCGTGCACGCAAAGGTATGCGTGCACGCAAACGTGTGCGTGCACGCAAACGTATGCGTGCACGCAAAGGTATGCGTGCACGCAAAGGTATGCGTGCACGCAAAGGTATGCGTGCACGCAAAGGTATGCGTGCACGCAAACGTGTGCGCATACCTTTGCGTGCACGCACATGTTTGCGTGCACGCATACCTTTGCGTGCACGCATACCTTTGCGTGCACGCATACCTTTGCGTGCACGCATACGTTTGCGTGCACGCATACGTTTGCGTGCACGCATACGTTTGCGTGCACGCACACGTTTGCGTCCACGCATACGTTTGCGTGCACGCACACGTTTGCGTGCACGCATACGTTTGCGTGCACGCATACCTTTGCGTGCACGCATACCTTTGCGTGCACGCATACCTTTGCGTGAACGCATACGTTTGCGTGCACGCATACGTTTGCGTGCACGCACACGTTTTCGTGCACGCATACGTTTGCGTGCACGCATACCTTTGCGTGCACGCACACGTTTGCGTGCACGCATACCTTTGCGTGCACGCATACGTTTGCGTGCACGCATACCTTTGCGTGCACGCATACCTTTGCGTGCACGCACACGTTTGCGTGCACGCATACGTTTGCGTGCACGCATACCTTTGCGTGCACGCATACGTTTGCGTGCACGCATACCTTTGCGTGCACGCATACGTTTGCGTGCACGCATACATTTGCGTGAACGCATACGTTTGCGTGCACGCATACGTTTGCGTGCACGCATACCTTTGCGTGCACGCATACCTTTGCGTGCACGCGTACCTTTGCGTGCACGCATACGTTTGCGTGCACGCATACCTTTGCATGCACGCATACCTTTGCGTGCACGCAAACGTATGCGTGCACGCAAACGTATGCGTTCACGCAAATGTATGCGTGCACGCAAACGTATGCGTGCACGCAAACGTATGCGTGCACGCAAACGTATGCGTGCACGCAAACGTATGCGTGCTCGCAAACGTATGCGTGCACGCAAAGGTATGCGTGCACGCAAACGTGTGCGTGCACGCAAACGTGTTCGTGCACGCAAAGGTATGCGTGCACGCAAACGTATGCGTGCACGCAAACGTATGCGTGCACGCAAACGTGTGCGTGCATGCAAAGGTATGCGTGCACGCAAAGGTATGCGTGCACGCAAAGGTATGCGTGCACGCAAACGTGTGCGTGCACGCAAAGGTATGCGTGCACGCAAACGTATGCGTGCACGCAAACGTATGCGTGCACGCAAAGGTATGCGTGCACGCAAACGTATGCGTGCACGCAAAGGTATGCGTGCACGCAAACGTGTGCGTGCACGCAAAGGTATGCGTGCACGCAAACGTGTGCGTGCACGCATAACGCAAACGTATGCGTGCACACAAAGGTATGCGTCCACGCAAACGTTTGCGTGCACCTAAACGTATGCGATCCTGAGCGGCCTTGAGATCTTGATCGGCCTTGAGATCCTGAACGGTCTTGATATCCTGAACGGTCTTGAGATCTTAAACAGTCTTGATATTTTGAAAGACCTTCAGATTTTGAACGGCCTTGAGATCCTGAACGGTCTTGAGATCTTGAAAGGTCTTGAGATCTTGAAAAGTCTTGATATTTTGAACGGCCTTGAGATCTTGATCGGCCTTGAGATCCTGAGCGGCCTTGAGATCTTGAACGGCTTTGAGATCCTGAACGTTCTTGAGATCCTAAACGGTCTTGAGATCTTGAACGGTATTGAGATATTGAACAGTCTTGCTATTTTTAACGGCCTTGAGATCTTGAACGGCCTTGAGATCCTAAACAGCCTTGAGATCTTGAACGGTCTTTAGATCTTGAATGGTGTCGATATTTCGAACGGCCTTGATATCTTGATCGGCCTTGAGATCCTGAGCGGCCTTGAGATCTCGATTAATCTTGTTATCTTGACTTTTCTCGTCTCGTGGCCAGCCCTAAACATTTCCTGAACTTTAAGAACTTTAGGGGGGTTAGGGGGGTAAAATGCACTTTTTTATAAACTACCCGAAAACTAAAGACTTTTTTTTAAAAAAAAAAAGTTATAGCTACACATTGTTGCTCATAAAATTCTACACAAAAAAGATTGAAACACTTTTTTTCGAATAATTTTGTTCGTATGAATTTGGAGGAAAACGGTCTGAAAACATTTGGGTGCAGTATATTTATTTAGTCAAAAAAGAAGTTTATTTTTTCACAAAACGATCCATTAACATCTTGTAGACAGAACAATTTTCTAAAAAATGACATATTGCCGACTTCTGTATAGCAATCCGTTCTTAAGTTATGAGGGTCCAAAGATCAATTCGCAATTTGTAAAAGCAGAGAAATAGTTGCATCATCAACCAAAACTTCTGGTTTCTCAAAAATAACTGTGAAACTTCGAGGTTTTCATTTGATTATTTCATTATATACACTTGCGAGCAAAAATATGGATTCACTGAAGTTTGCCTTCTAAAAACAACAATCGCGATGGATACAATACCTATAATTAATTGTTAATAGGCTCGTTTTAAAGATTGAACTTAAAACTTTAAATTGAGGGTAAAATACTAGTTAAATTTTGCAAGACTTTGAAACACTGATAGCCAATAAATACGCCCATAGTTGGTCTTTGGTTTTGAGTGTGCTGTTAAAAGTAAATTGCAACACATCTTGAGCTTGGCCTATTTGGCCTCCTTATTTTTGAAAAAAATGGATACGACACCTGTAGATTTAAGTCAAGTTCAGTAGCGGATCTAGGATTTGGCTGTGGGGGGGCTTGGAGTTTGGAAATCCAGTTTGTAAATTTGAAGTTATATAACAGAAAACGAATTTTGACATCACTTTTCCTTTAATAATAGCCGTGTTTCTTTTGCCCTTATATCCGCTTCTATCGCGCTTTATAATTTTTTCAAAACGAAGCACAATAAGAAGAATTTGGGATTGATGTGCTAAGCATGGGAATTTTTTTTTAAAGCCAATATTAAGGCTCAGCAAAACATGGTAGTATAACTAACTTTATAACTTTAAGTTCTAGCCACGTTACCACACGAACAAATTCGTTTATTTATAGGTATATTGCTTAATAATTGATTAGGTATCAAGTGCCCACCTTTGTACATTATGTAAGTGTTTGTTTAAATAAGCTGAAGTTATGCTTTGAACTTCACCTTTTTAACAAAATTTAAAAACTTTTTGTAATGCTAGTTCAGAAAAATGATATTTAAGCAGTGTTGCCGTTTTGACCTGTTTCAGGTCAAATCTGACAAGATTTCACCGCTGTTGACAGGAAATGAAATACAAATCTTGTAAAAAGTGTTTTGACTTGTTTTTTGACTTTATTCAATAATTCAATGTGCAACTTAACTTTTTGTTAAAATATTTTAAAATACATTTCAAATTCAGTGTAGGCCGAGTGTAGTGTGTTATACTATGAACTGCAATCAATGAAGTTACCTTTGAATATATATAATATGGAGTACAGCCTAACAAAATCCATTCCCAAATCCCAATCATATGCAGTCATTCTGGTTTAGCTACAAGCTGCACAAAACAACTGGTTTCGGTTTACAAACTAATCCTTATTTGGGAGCAGAGTTAAAGCAAAAACTTAATGAATTGAAAATCAAATCGGAAGTGAGCGACGAAGAAATTCATATTTGTAGAAAAAACTGCAAAAATTTTATTATGAAAATAAAAAATGTATGTACCTTAACTTAAGTACCTATTTTCATATAATAATAATTTATGAAATATTATTTATTTTAATTAACACGTTGAATTGAATTTGAAATACTTTATGTTTTGTTTATAATTAATAAAATATGTTTATGTTATCATTAATATTGGGTTTTTGATATTTGACTTTTTTTTGACTAGAAACTAAATCTTCAAATATTTGACTTTTTTTGACTTGATTTGAAAGAGACAAATAAAGTCATCAAGTCAGATTTTACTTTATTTGGAATTTCGACTTGGCAACACTGTATTTAAGTGGTCTTTCTGGCAAAAGCTCATATGTGTTTTGACAGTATCAGTCCTTTACTTACTTACTTACTTAGGTCCTCGGACCTATTACGTCCGTGATGTTTCCCTTACGGGACATAGGGCCTCCACTACACCTACGCGCCATCGTGTACGATTTCTTGAAATATATTTCAGCTCTCTCCAACTTTTCCCCAGTCGTGCCGATTCCTGTTCGACCGTTCTTCGCCATGTACTTCTAGGCCGGCCCACTTGTCTTCCCTCCTGTGTGAGCGGGTTCCACTGCATTGCTTGAGATGCAATGCACCGATCGCCTTTTCGGAGCGTATGGCCAATCCACTGCCACTTTCTTCTTCGTATAATGGAGTCTATGGGCTCCTGACCCGTTCTCGCATGAAGTTCGGCATTGGAGATACGGTTGGGCCAGAAAATCCTCAAGATGTTTCGTAGACATCTATTAACGAAGGTTTGCAGCTTTCTGGTGACAATTTCAGTGACTTTCCAAGTGCTGCAGCCGTAAAGCAGAACGGATTCAACATTGGAGCCGAACAGTCGTAGCTTGGTCTTTAAGCTAAAAGAGTTGTTTCTCCATATTTTGGACAGCATTCCGAACGCAGCCTTTGCTTTTCTGATTCGGCTGTTTACGTCCAGTTAAGTTCCGCCACCCGTAGAGATAATACTCCCAAGATATTGGAAATCCTCTACCATCTCTACCGGTTGTCCAGAAATATTTACTTGGATTGATGAGGAAGTTCCAAGGCTGATCCTTTTAGTTTTTGCCGAGTTGATCTTAAGCCCTACGATTTCTGCTTCTCTCTCCACCCTTGTTGTCATTTGATGGAGATCCATGATCCTATGAGAGAGTAAGCATACGTCGTCCGCGTAGTCCAGATGTTTGAGGTGAGATTGCAGAGTCCACTGAATTCCTCCATTTCCATTTGACAAAGCTGCGTGCAGTACGTCACTTATCACCAACAGGAACAGTATTGGTGACAGTATACAGCCTTGCCTAACTCCACTTTGGATTTCAAACTCCTCTGACAGCCTACCTTTGTGCAAAACGTGACACCTGGATCCATCATATGTAGCCTTGATAATAGCAATCAATTTATCTGGGATGCCCCTCCTGTGCAAAGCAAGCCAAATAAATTCTCTATTGACACTGTCGAACGCCTTTTCAAAATCGATGAACAGCAGGTGAAGTGGTGATCGATATTCAACGCACTGTTCGATGATGATCCTCAAGGTGTTGATGTGATCAACACAGGAAGATCCAGTGCGGAAACCTGCTTGTTCGGCGTCGAGTGTGTCTTCGAGGTGGTCTTTAATTCGGTCCAATATTATCCTTGCTATTATCTTGGCTACTGCAGGCAGAACGCATATTCCTCTCCAGTTTTCGCACTGTGTGAGATCTCCTTTCTTTGGGAGCTTGACAATCATTCCTTTTTTCCACTCTTCAGGAAAGCTCTCTGCTTCCCAAGTTCTCTTAATAAGTGGGTGCAGTAGCTCGCTCGATGTCGTTGGGGCTGCTCCTAAGAGCTCTGCAGGAATACCGTCAAGTCCAACCGCTTTGTTGTTCTTCAGTGCTTTGATGGCGGTGATAATTTCTTCTTTACTGGGGGGTACGGTATCAGTCCTTTGATATCTCATTTTCTTTAATTAGTCAAAGCAACGAACCTACCTGTTTTCTTCAAATTGTCACTGGAAAGCACGAAAATAAGATTTTGTGGATCCAAAAATAAAATATCAAAATTTCAAGACTTTTAGTCGGGCATAAGAAACAGCTGCTCTAAGAAATAAGCTGCACGGCTCAATTCTGCAAGTGTCAATGAATTTTCGTCTACACTGCACCTACATACACTTTCTATTCCTGCTCAAAAAATGTGTCGATAAATTTTTAACCCACTCAAGAGTCTATAGAGATTGTAAATATTCATGTCCACCTGCAAGATTTTTCTGAGTTCACAGAGTTTCTCACGCTTTTGGAATTTGGCTCCTCGACTAGAGAATTTGTATTGAATTGCTTAGTCCAAAAATGTTTTGTATGTATTGCATTGGACCTTTGAAATTTTAAAAACTAAGCCTCAAAATGATCTAAACCCAGGCCGTAAGAAACAATTCCTGTTGTATTAAACATTTACACTAATCTTTACACCCCGGTGTTCTCAATTAGCCTCAATTGCGTTTCTTTCGTTAAATTAGCTAAGTATTTAGTGTAGGTAAACAGTTGTTGCTTTTGACATGTAAATGTTAAGCCCCGACCACGTTTTTTTAAAATTATATCTTCAAGCTTTAGTTCCAACTTCGGACTTTGAAAATCCTTAGACCTATGCCCCAAAAGCTCTCTGGGAGTTAGTTGTTTAACCCTGACTACGTTTTTTGTCCAATGTTCTCAGACCTTATTTGTTTTTTTTTTTTTTTTTTTTCAATTTTCTGGGTTTTGTTTTAAGGGGAAATTGTCGTTGAATGAAACATGTCCATTTTTCATAGCCCCCAATTGTTTTTTTTTTCCAATTCACTTCCTAGGCTTTAGCCCCAACCTTAGGGCTTAGAAAAGAAGTTGCAGAACATGTAAATTGTTCAGCCCCAACCACGTTATTTTGTCCATCAAAATTCTCATCTTAACAATATTTTAGACGAATATACAATTTAACACGTTGTAATGTATTGCTTTCTTTATTTCAAATTATTTTAGTAATCGGCTGTGGGGGGGGCTTTAGCCCCTATAGCCACCCTTTGGATCCGCCACTGATCGCGTACCTTTTGAGCGTTTTACTGTCCTTGCACCATCGGAGTAAAACAAGTTGAATTTGCTTTCATCACTGAAAAGCACGCTCCTCCATTTGCTTAAAGACCAGTTACGATGATTTTTTGCAAATTCAACCCGGAGTTAAATATTTTGATTAGGAATTTTAAGTCTTTTCCAAACACCTTTCATGGCTTACCTTTTTCTACGATGTTTAGCAGTAAGAAGAGGTTTCTTCCCTGGTCGAAATGCAAAAAGACCGCAATCTCTTAAACGCTTCCTTACCGTACTTGGCCCTAAAGGTAGATTTAGTTCATCACAAATTATCTTTGAAGTTGCAAAAGGGTCTTTAAGCACAAAATTCTTTACGCGCCTATCAGTTTGAACAGTTGTTTTGCGAGGGCGTCCACCAAAATGATCTGCTTCTACTGATTTCCCACTTCTAAATTTTGTAATGATGTCACAAACCATTGACGGTGGAATTTGCAATATTTCAGATATTAAATTTTGTTTTGTTCAGGCTTGGAACTTTTCTATTACTTTGTATCGAATCGCGTTGCTATAACGTGTTTTAGCCATTTTCTGCACTATATAATTTCAACTAACACAGCTCTCAACTTGTAAAGTGTGTTGAATCTACGGCGTAAGTCAAAAGACTCGAAAAACCCGCTACTTTAATATCGAGACTCGCAATCTCCCTGCAATCCGGTTAGTTTTGCACAGGCATGTTATTGTATAACTTTATAAAATATTTTTTTTTTATTGTTCTTGTCATCGTAGCATTATATTTTTAAGGTAATTATTAAATTTTCTCATACCCTTTACAAATTATTGAAAACCTATGGAAAGTTATTAGTTTTCTACTTGATATTAAGAAAAACATTATACTGAGGAAAAATCCGGAATGTTTTTGGCAACACTGTATGTAATGTATTCATTGAACAAACACACATAAGAGAAACATGACGTATATGACCTGACCATCATATATGTATAAATAATCATATATGTATATTCTCAAATAAAACCCATTCAAATATTAAGGCCATTTTTTTTATTAAAGTTCCCTGGTTTTAAAGCGTTAAAGACAATCGCCTACTGTGCTCGATAGTCCCTGCATCCTTTTAACTAAGCATCCTATACTCCCTGTGCTCAGCGCCTTTGATCCGCTAATGCACCTTAAACCCAAAGCTATCTGTTTCTTACAAATTTCATCATTATTTTTTTTTTATTTTAAAGACGCTTTAAATTGTCTTGTTATTTTTATTAATTTTTTAAATAAATTGATGAAATTACCATACTAACTGACTGTTTACGATTGAACTGTTTAAATTTCACATTTGCTTTCAACTTTGTGAAGTGACAAGTTAAGGTAATAAATATCTATAGATGGTAATAATTAACATAAACGTAGTAATGTATATCTCAATAGACAAAGAAAAATTATTCGTTACAAATTCAAAAAAAAAACAACTTTTGTGGCTGAAATGCGGTGTACAAATTAGTGAAGAAATTCGTTAAGAAACGTTCACGAAATCTTAAAACACCAACTCGTTCAGAGTTCAGAAAGAATTCGTTAAGAGTTCTGCAAAAATGTGTTGAACAAACTATTGGAAAATTCGTGCAGAATTTGAAAAGTTCATGCGCCGAAATGAAGGTTTTGAAAGTTACTAGTTAAGTTTGTTTGGCTGATCCACGTGAACATAAGTTCGAAAGGAAACTCATTTTGAATTTTTCAAGGAGCATACGGGACCGTTCATTTTGAAGTCCATTGAATGGAAAACTACCACCAACGTGTCGGAAAGCAAATAGAATGAAATAAGTCAGTTACTCCTGTCCTACACACAAATGGAATGGCCTTAATTTGTCAACTTGAAAGCAAAATATAAGTTCCTAACTTTGTTGAAAATATACTGTGAAAATTTATCATTAACACCCATTTCCTCAAAAGGCCAAATTTTTATTAAGCTAAATGAAGTTAATAGCTTTGTAAGATCATCGCCCAGAGTGTTCATAATTTTGTTCGTATTTTTCCCAAAAAAAAAAAAAAAACACAACTCCCTGTTTTCAAGGTGTTTGATAACATTGCTGAACTTATAGCTGTCTTATTTCCTACGAACTTTACATACATACTTACATACATACATACTATGTATGTTATTGTTAATACCTACAAAGAACAAATAATTTTAAACTACAAAAGACAAAATTTAATAAAAAAAAACAATTTTTATAAAGATTGACATTTTGGAATATAATATGTAAGTTTGGTTCACTTTAATATGATAACATCTATGATGTTAGGAATCGTATCTTGTACATACGTATATCATAACTTGCTGTAAGTCTGCTTTTTTTGAGTTTAAAAGAAATTCGTTTAAAAGTTGCAAAAACTATACGTCAAACTAAATTTGTTAAGACAAGAATTCAAGTGAAATATTTTTAAAATATAAATCCGCTCAACTTTTAAGCAATTCGAATTTAAATCCTTATAGATAATTGTAGGTAAAATTTAAAACACATACATATGTACCTATTATGTTTATTTATATATTTGTGTTTTATGACACTAAGAAAAAAGTTCGCTACGAAGTTATCTAAAACTTTTATGGCTGATTAGTAAATAAAATACAACATTTAGTTTGTTAGGATTTATTAAGAGATGTTCGCAAAAGTTCATACCTACATAATGTATCATACTTAAAAAGTTTACTGTATGAAGGGACCGCACAAACTTTAAAAACATAAGGAAAAGCGTCATAAGGCCATATTTCGTAATATCGGCCTACGACGCTTTATTAAAGAAACATACGGCCATATTCGAGCATATGGCTATGGCCTTTTGTCCCTTTCCTAAAGAGTACATTTATTTTTAATTATATTTGTTTAGAAGGTACCGCTATTTATAGTTCTAGGAATTTGTTTTTTAAGAATTTAAGAAAATGTTAAAAAATCAAATTACCTACACCAAGTTTCAACAAAATACATAGCAAGTCGTTTTCGAAACACATATTTACTTTTCTATAATAAATTCAAAATCATATTTTTTATCCAAACAATAATTAAAACAATTCAAGCAAATTGTTTTTGAGGTTAGGTAGGTATACCAATTATAAACATTTTTTGAAAAAAAAAAAAAATATTGTAAAGGAACCATTTCATATAAAAATTAACTGGATTTTTTAAATAAAAATCATGGCAACCGTTTTTGAGAAAAATAAAATGTCCCTTTTTAGAAAAAAAAACCCGGCACTAGACGAATCCCAACCAGCCGTTAAGACTGTAGCCGAGAGAACAGACATAATTCTGTCCTTGTGAAAGAATTCTGTTCTTGTGAAACCCGCTTTTTTCGACTTTCCTGCCATCGTATTGTAGCAAGTTTCAGCTACCTTGCTGCGTGCTGATAGTATTTTCCTTACCAGATACAAATAAGGCACGACTGGATCGCACAAATTGGATCTCGTAGCTAATAACTTTAACTTAACTAGAATTTGGCAATGTATTTTATTAGTTAAAAAATAAAATGATTTCGTAAAATTTAATTTTTTTTTTAAATTTATTATTTAAATAGCTTAAAACAAAACTTCAAATAGCTCGAGTTCAAACAAAAGTATGTCACCTTATTTGCTTGATAAATTTCAATTTATGAAAAAAAGTTTAAAAATCGTTAAGGCAGTTTTCTTAAAAATTAATTTTTTATATAAAAACAAATTTGGCACGCCAATTTTAAGTATTTATTGATATACAATTTTTCACAAAATTAAAAAAAAAATCATTAACCCGTTTTAAAGATATTGAATTTTCAAAAATAAAAAAATTAATAATTTTTTTAAAAATCCCAACATTTTTTTTTTAAATGTCTATGTGTGAAATGGTTAACAATTGTAAGAACCTCTTGTATAAAAAACAATTGGTCAAAATGGGTTAATACGTAAATGAGAAATTTAAAAAGCAAAAAATCGTTTGTATGACTGTACCGTTAATAGCCGTTACATATTTATATTTTTTTACCAAAATATATAACTTACCTCAAAAGGTAGGTAATTGATTTTTTTTTTTCAAAATCATTAGAGCTGAATTTGAGATAATAAACTTTTTGTATTTTAGTTGTATTGCAGGAACCATTATTTTTTGAGCTAAAAAAATTTCAATTTCCTTTGTTTTTCTGTGAATTTATTTTTTCATAAGAAAAAAAAAAATATTCATATGAATTTTAAACGCAATACTTTTTTGACCAAATTTTAAGTACCGAATTGCAAAATGTTGATGAAAAAAATAAATCAACGACGAGATATTAGGAAATATTCCAAAAGAGATAACTCGGCCAAATAATCCCAAAACTATATTTCCGGTATTCGAATTTTTTGTTTTCAAAAATCTGGTGCATGTGGTTATGCAGATTTTCAACTTCCAGTGTTCCAGTCATCACAATAACGCATAATCTGGTCATAGTCACTCTGCAAAAGAATCTGGATGAACTCAACTTTTGGGGCTGTTCTGTACGCAATAAGATCGTCGGCTTAAGCAATTGCCTGAGTTAGACTACCTATTAGATCGCTGGTGTGAATTCTAAATAGAATCGGTGAGTTAACCGCTACCTGCTGAAAACCATTTTAAATTTCAAAGATTGCAGTAGAAGTTACATTGCCACTTTTCACAACAAACTTTACATTATAAGAATGGTTTACTTTTTATAAATCAGGCAGGGAGACACCCGTACACTGTCTTTTAGATTATGTTCTATTAGACATCAGAAACGAGCTTAGACGAGGCATGAATGTTGTCCTCTCGCCTTAAATCGAACTGATTTTGCGGTATGATATTGTTGTCCTCTATTTATAACCGTCTCAAGTACCTTACTGATAATCGAGAGAAGATTTATGGACCGGAGATTTGTCGGCGGATAGGAGTTGTCCTTTCCCTTTTTCGAAAGAGACTGAACCACAGCTGTCTTTCACCGACCTGGATAATATGCATTATTCAGAGCGTTGTTAAATAGTGTGGCATATACATATATATGTCAACTTCTTCCTGAGGCATATGTCGCAGTACAACGTTGGATGTATGTACCATCGATTCCTGCTGATTTCTTTTTCTTTAATGAAGTTATGATGAGCTGGAGCTCAACCTTATTTAATTAACATGGAATTAGCCCCGTTTCGCTCGTAGATCGTGGCGTTTGCCAAGTGTTCTTCATTGAACCCGGTGAAAACGGGGTTCTCTGGTCGTCATGGCATAATTTCATTTCGAAAGTAGCAGTGGTGAAGCAGAGCTCTGTTTTCCACGGTTCGGGCGAATGCTAGCTTGAACACCTTGTAAACTTGCTTGAAAGCAGCCCCCACAGTCTCCACTTGCTAAATCGGATCTTGGATTATAAATAGGTCATCGTCCAAGACGGCGCGGCGCAGTGGCATTCTCTGGATCTATGACTGCTGTCAGAAGTACGTCTCTGTACTCTGTCGTTCTCTGAAGCTTAAGACACGAAAGGTCGTTTTGATCATTCCTTCTAAATATCTTGTTAATTTGGGGAAAATAATCGGATTGCTAGAATTAACAGCTTGAATTTCGTTGTTTCAATACAAATTAATAGATTACCGATAATTTGTATTGATTAATCCGTTCTTATTTTGCATCATTGTTATGTTAGTTTTGATTAGAACCTCGATTTTTTGTTGACACGAAACCAATTTTTGCCCTACAGAGCAATAACAAAAGTAAAACCTACAAAAAGGCAGCCTAGTTTACCTAATATCAGCTTACAGAAAAGCATATCTTATCCGCACAGGTATTTTGTTTGCCTTTTATTTAAAAACTGCAGATTAAGGCTATATTATTAAATTCTAATCTATCGGTGTTATTTACTTTAAATTCATAAATATACAAAAACACAACATATAGTTATCGACTTTGTTCAAAATTTACTTGTTTGGTTGTTGGTGATTAGAGGTGCAAGAGTGTAAGACAGTTCTATCAAGAAATTTACACCCAAACTCGTCTCGAGCGATGATGATGGTTATCTTATGAGGAAACAACGTTGAACACATTTAACTTGCAACAAGGTGCAAGAACGCCCAAAAGCGTAGCGTCTGCCAAACATTCTGCACAATCGATGGGATGCTCCTGATAAATCATTCAGCCAAACAGAGTGCGCCCAGGAATCTTTTCCTCTCTTCTTTTTGATTTCTGAGAATATGCCACAGTATACTCCAGCCAGAATTTTCCTGTTGCATCGCCATCGCCATCGTCCTCATCATCATCGCATTCATTGGGCGCTTGGTATGAAAAAGAATGCTGAATTTATTACCCTATGCCCCCGCGGTATACAAAACAAAAATACAAAACAACAACAAAAAGATGCGAAATACCTCCCAGTAAAAGATAAGGCACTCTGCGCTGCACCATCAGCCAAACACAATGCCTCGGCTATTGAATGTCTTAATAATAGACGCATACCTTCAACTATAGATACACCAAGAGACTTTGATTTACTTTGTCAATTATGAAAGCCACTAATTAAGGACCTATTCCGCCCCTGATACTAGCGATTTATGCGCCACTGATTGAGTCATTTCTCCAGAGCCCGCATCTCAGACACCAACTTCGAACGAGAAGAATTGACTTCCAAATTGGATTATTTTTTGGACTTTTTTAACTGCAAGAATAAAATGTGGAGCAGCAAGGGAGAGAGTCTTTAGATCTAGGGAAGGGATAGACACGCACTCATAATAGTCTGGGACTTGAGTCTGCGTACATAAATCATCCTTGCGCGCGTGGAGATTGCTTTCGTGCTGGAGAAGTGATGGTGCGAAACCTTGATAACTACTATAAGGTTAGCATTATTATAGTTTCTAATTTTGCGAAATGAAATATTGTTTTGATTAAGGAGCGAACTTCTAAACCTTATACACGTACATACATACATACGATTTATGAACTATGCAGCACCCGCGGATGACCGATGATGGTGTGCTCCTACATCGTTCTAGAAGTTGTTATCCTTCCTTATCCTCGACTTAATACGACTATGATTTTATAGTCTCCGCACCTTTGTGGTTTCTTCTTTTTCTTCATTCCAATAGATGATGATGGTATTTCTAGAAATTGATTTCATTTCTGAGGCAGTGAATTATTTGTTTTAATTCACTAAACGCAGTGGCGGCAAACGTATTTTACGACGACGTCAAGACGGCTGCCTTCAGTTTGCACAAAGTAGCTCTCGCGGGGGATACTCTTGGCAACGCGACCGAGCGACGACGGCGGCGCCACTACGTCAGTTTTGCAATAAATCTTGATTTTATACGATTGTTTAATTGATTAATAGCCAAGGTCCTCTTTTCATCTTGTGGCGCAGCAAGACGCCACCGCCCACCCGCACTATATTATACTTACGGTTTGGTTTTGATGTATGAAGAAGCATTTCATGAACCTATCCAAAGCAATTAGTGTCGCTGCTTTTCAATTTGCAACCTTAAATGAAAAGCGGGAAATGTCATACTGTGTCGATGTCAGCTCACAGACAAGAGGCGCGGTGCAACGAGTAAAATTGAAATCTCATTACAGCATCAGTGTCGATTGAAATCAATTATATTGTGAAATAAAGAAGGTATCTTCGAAAATACTTTCCTATAGCAAAATAAAAAGCATTTAAAAAATGTCATGAATTTGTCGGAACGATAGGAATGACATTCAAAGCGATTTGTTAGATGGTTTGTTGTTACTACTTGTTGTGAATTGTGATGGTTTGACACAACATTGATGTTTGAATTCTTTATATTTGTGTTTAGTATAATATGAGAATATATTATCGTCATTGCATCGCCAGCTAGATTTAGAGGTGTGAAAAGGTAAGTACTTGTTGTAATTAATTTTTTGCACCTCAATCACCAGGTGTATTTAATTTATTCAGATGCGCAACAGGTAGTTTGGCATTAAACGTTGTGATGGCGCTTAAAAAGGTTGTGATATCCGGCGAATCGGACTTTGACAGATCTTGCATTCTTTTACATATGTATTTGTTATGTTTTTTTTTTTACAAATACAAAAATTTACTACTGAAATTCATCTGCCAAGTAGAAGACTTATGGCCAGTTTCATAAACATTTAACAGGCTTTTTAATTTTTAAATGACGTATTTTGTATGGAATAAACGTCATATTATGACTTAAAAGCCTGTTTAATTTTTAAAAGGGCTTTATGAAATCGAGGATTAGCATTATTTAATTGAAATTGTTGAATTATTGATTCAAAATAGCTTTGACCGGCCTTTAGTCCTTAAAAATTTGGCGTTTTGGCCCGGGGCGTTCTCACTTGGACTCTTCAGTTGACAGTGAGGGCCTTGTCAAGACGCAATTTTTATTAAGTTCAGGCCAGCTTTCTTCAATTTTACAGCGAAAATCAGTTGTGAACTATATCCAACCCAATAAGAATTACTAATCAAGAATTGTTGCGCTGTAAAATTGATGTAAGCCGAACTGAACCTAATAAAATTGCGTCTTGGCAAGGCCCTCACTGTCATTTAAAGAGTCCAAGTGAGAACGCCGAGACGAAACGCCAAGTTAAAGCAAATCCGTCAAACCTTCAAGGGCCTTGCTCGATGTACATCGTATGACGATGACGCACAGACCGACACGGACGTCTTGATAAAAATAACTTTTTTACACTTCTCCATCATAGTATTGTTTTTTTACATCATCGGGGTTGAATCTGGAGACTCGTCGGGCAGGTGCGTTGTTGTCCTAGCCATCTCGGGAGCTGTATTTTTGAACAGGTCAACGTCTATATAGCCCGAAAAGCTCGTTGGTGAATCTTCTCCTCCGCACTCCTTCGATATACACCAGACCGAAGAATCTTCCTCTCAAAGGACCCTAGCAGGCTTTCATCCGATTTTGTCAGTGTCCATGCTTCTGCCGCATAGAGCAGGACCAGGATGATTAGGTCTTGTATAAAATGTCCTTGGTTCTCTGAGAGAGGGCCTTACTACTTAAATGCCTTCTTAGACTAAAGAAACAGCGGCTGGAAAGAGTAATTCTTCGTTTGATCGCTGACTCTGCACTGATGTCGTTTTGCGAGGTAATAATGGAGCCCAGGTAGACAAAGTCCTTAACAACTTCGAAGTTATATCTGTCCATTGTGATATTTTGCCCGAGTCGAAGATGTTTTCTCGATGACGGCCTCTCGATGACGGCCTCTCGATGACGGCCTCGGCCTCGTCTTGTCCTCATTAACCGCAATTGCCATTCTAGCCGCCTCCGATTTAATGCTTGCAAATGCGCCTATCACAGCTCCCTTCATTCTGCCGACAATGTCTATGTCATCTGCATAAGCAAGCAATTGAACGGACTTCTGATACATGTACCGCTGGTGTTGACTTGTGCGTTGCGTTTTGCGTACAATTGATTCAAGGTGTTAAATTGGTTGCATGATAACGCGTCGCTTTGCCTCAGACCTTTCTCAATATCAAAGAATGCGGTGGTGTTCTTAACGATTTTGATGGAGCAGCGAGATTTCTCCATCGTCGTCGTCCTGGTGTGTATCGATCTGGAATTCCTGAATTTTTTCTAAAATCTGTCGGAGTATGAACATTTGATCGACGGTTGGCTTACCTGTGCTAAAACCACACTGGTAGGGGTTGATAAGATCATTGAGTAAAGGTTTTAGGCGGTCACACAGGAAAGCCGACAAGATTTTATAAGTGACGTTTAGGAGACTAATTCCTCCGTAGTTGGTGCATTTCAGATCATCTCCTATTTTAAAGATGGGGCACACTATACCGAGGTTCCATTCATCGGGCATACTTTCCTCCCACCAAATTTTCCAGATGAGTTGGTGTATGCTCCTAACCAATTCATCTCCCGCTGATTTGAATAGTTCGGATGGTAGGCCATCCGCATCAGTAGCCTTGTACGACTTATGTATGGATATCACCAACCGCACTTTGGCTAGGTCGGGTGGACGGAACTCTAGGCCATCATCGTCCAAGTTGAATGGAGTATTCTGCCTACTAGTGGAATCTTGGTTGTCTTCGTCGTTAAGCAGTCTAGAGAAGTGTTCTTTCCAGATCCTCAGCACTGACTGTGTGTCTACTACCATATTCCCACTCTCATCTCGGCAGGCTTCCGTTCTAGCTTTGTATCCTTGATGTGGATCGTTTCACCCTGTGATAAAATTTTTCAACATCTCCCCTGCCGCTACAACCCTCAATACACTCCACCACCCGCTTCTCGTGCTCTCTCTTTTTCCTCCTGAGAAGTTGCTTGAGATGATGACATTGCGCCCCGCCGTAAAGTCTGCCAGACTGTATCCGTTGCCGGAAGTTTCGTCGTGCAGGATGTGTCCTCTGACCATCAAAACAAAGATGCCCTCCTTCCCGAGTCTTACGTTGAAGTCACCAAGAATGATCTTCACGTCGTACTTCGGGCACATATCGTACGTTGTCTCCAGGAGATCGTAGAATGCTTCTTTGGTTGAGTCATCTCTCTTTTCATGGAGGCGTGAGCACAGATCAGCATAACATTCTTGAACTTGCCTTTGATGCGGATTGTGAGCCTGGCTTGCTTACACCACGGGGGCCCAAGACTTCTTGCCTAAGTCCTCCCCTTATCACAAAACCGCAGCCAAAAAGCCGCTGACCCTGCTCATTGAAGTACCCACCGTAGTAGGTGTCACACGATTGTAGTCTTCGTACTTCGTATGCACTCTCCTTCCCATCGCACTTCCTGGATGGCTGTTACATCAGCCTTTAGCCTATCCAGGTTCTCCGCTAATTGTTCAGCTCCACGTGTTCTGTATAAAGACAGGACGTTCCACGTGCAGATTCGAAATTCGTTGTCCTTGCTTTGGTCGTCAAAATTAAAATCATCCATATCCGATGCTTGTAGTTGTTTCGGAACCGCTTAGTTCTTCCGTGGTAGGGAAATTACCCTCACGCATAAGCCCCGACCTGGAGGGACAGACCCTTAGTATTACTTCAAGGGTAGGGAGCTGGATAAACCACTCCTTATAGGCCTGAGCTACTAACATGTCGTAGTAGCTGCGTACAGACGGGTTTAAACAGAGGAGGCGGTGTTTTATTTGCTATTCGATCTAGTTATATAAGTAGAGAAATTATTTTATCTGATACTTATACTGAACAAATCTGTATTTGTGTAGATTCACCTATTTTACCTGCTTATAGAACTATTCATATATATTTTTTTTTGTTTCATGCATTCCTCCATCTTCTCAATTTTCTGTTTCTGATGCCATTGAGTTTATACACATAGGGGAACCACGTCAGAGTTATGATATAACCAATCTATGTGGCGCCCTTAGGTACATAGACTATTTCCTCAATATTTTCGCAAATAGTCTACCTAAAGGTGGAAATAGTCTACTTTAAGGAGCAAATGGTTCTTGTATTGCCTATCACTGGTTCTTGTTCTATATGCAAATAAGGGTGCCAAATACATTGGTGATATCATAACTCTGACGTGGTTCCTCTGTGTATAAACTCAATGCCATCAGAAACAGAAAATTGAGAAGATGGAGGAATGCATGAAACAAAAAAAAAAAAATATATATGAATAGTTCTATAAGCAGGTAAAATAGGTAAATCTACACAAATACACATTTGCTCAGTATAAGTATCAGATAAAATAATTTCTCTACTTATACAGGGTGTCCCGTAAGTAATGGATAACCCTGAAATGCCGCATAGTAGACTTTATGACCGTCCTGAAAACTGATAAAAAAAAGTTCTATCCCAACCACAAGAAAAGTTATATGCATTTTTTTGTTCAGTGCATTATTTTTTTTCTTACTTTACATTTTTGAATACCTACAAGTGAATGAGTTCCATCATTTTTTTTTTGCAGGAATATTTTACATTACTTGTGCCAACACATAAGTAGAAGAAAATTATTATAACTGTTGGACTTCTTAGAGAAAAAAATTATTTAACATTGAATTTCAATGCAAAATGTGAAAACAAATAATTTTTGAAAAAGTTAAATCATAGCTGGTATAAAAAAAATGCATGAATACCTGAGTGGCCAACTATTTTAAAAATATGCGCGTTAAATGCAGATTTCAAAATGGTATTACTTATTATTATATCTAGAGTCAATAGCAAGTTATTGGTAAAAATCTGCAATACTTGAGTAAATTTAGCAAAAACAAAAGTTTTCAAAATTAGCACAGTAAACGTGAAAATAATACCAAGCGTTAAACATAGCAGATTTTTGATTTATTGGCTGTTTCTACGATGTCGTCCTAATGATAAATCCAAGCTTTCAACTTCTAGGGCCGAATGCATTATTGATAAAAATGTCAAAAAAGTGCAAAAAACGGTTACATTTTCGAGCTTGTTTTGAATTTTACCTGTTCTATTGGGCTTTAACAAACCCATCAAATATTTTGTTGGTTGCAATTATTTTATTTGTTATTATTTCCTTAAAATAATTTCAGCCAATTTTTAACTGTAGCTGGCTACTAAATTTACCGAAAAAAAAACAAAGTGCTGCACACTATACTGTGCTGGCAAATCTGAATACTAGGTACCAAGGCAGATGGATAGGACGTCTGAGACCATCATTTTATGGCCTCCACGTTCAGCAGACCTAACACCATATTAATTTTCTTATTAGAAGTCCATTAAATAAATCGAATACAGCAAGCCAAGCAGCTTCTTGAAGGGGATGTGGAATCTGGTGCAGGCTGCTGCATTACAAATTTCTGAACAAAACCTTGCACGTTCACTAAGACGTTCATTTATTCGGAGGTGCAGAACCTGTATAAGAGTGGGTGGAAAACAGTTTGAGCATTTGTTTTAAATAAAAAAAAAAAATTAAAAAATTATCTATTTTTGTTTTTGTTTTCTAACTAAGTGATCATGTGATTAAAAGTTGGCTCAAAAACTTTTTGTTTAGAGAAAATAACAAATAAACTAATAGCAACCAACAAAACATTTGATGGGTTTGTTAAAGCCCAATAGAACAGGTAAAATTCAAAACAAGCTCGAAAATGTAACCGTTTTTTTGCACTTTTTTGACATTTTTATCAATAATGCATTCGGCCCTAGAAGTTGAAAGCTTGGATTTATCATTAGGACGACATCGTAGAAACAGCCAATAAATCAAAAATCTGCTATGTTTAACGCTTGGTATTATTTTCACGTTTACTGTGCTAATTTTGAAAACTTTTGTTTTTGCTAAATTTACTCTAGTATTGCAGATTTTTACCAATAACTTGCTATTGACTCTAGATATAATAATAAATAATACCATTTTGAAATCTGCATTTAACGCGCATATTTTTAAAATAGTTGGCCACTCAGGTATTCATGCATTTTTTTTATACCAGCTATGATTTAACTTTTTCAAAAATTATTTGTTTTCACATTTTGCATTGAAATTCAATGTTAAATAATTTTTTTCTCTAAGAAGTCCAACAGTTATAATAATTTTCTTCTACTTATGTGTTGGCACAAGTAATGTAAAATATTCCTGCAAAAAAAAACTGATGGAACTCATTCACTTGTAGTCGTGGTATTCAAAAATGTAAAGTAAGAAAAAAAATAATGCACTGAACAAAAAAATGCATATAACTTTTCTTGTGGTTGGGATAGAACTTTTTTTTATCAGTTTTCAGGACGGTCATAAAGTCTACTATGCGGCATTTCAGGGTTATCCATTACTTACGGGACACCCTGTATAACCAGATCGAATAGCAAATAAAACACCGCCTCCTCTGTTTAAACCCGTCTGTACGCAGAAGCGATCCTTCCGAAAGACATTGAAATCAAATTCAGTTGTAAGGAAACTATCATTTAACCATGTCTCGGTCAGGGCGATAATATTCATAGAAGAATCCAATACCGATTTTCGAATAACTTGAAAGAAGATAATGACTTTTTACTTTGCTATTACAGTGCCTGACAGTTCAATTGACAATAATTAATAAAAAAAAAAACAATTTCATATGGATACTAATCACGGCACCTAACTTCATGTATTCTAATTTGCTCATTAGTTCCACATAAATAAATCATCCCCTCAACAACGATCCCATAATATGAACACCACACTTAGATACTATTACTTTAGAAAAAATATAGAATATTGTCAATAAAATTAGTTACACTTGTCATCAAAACACAAACTAATGGCCACATATAGAACCACCGCCATTTCGAATCAATTAGCCAATGATTTAAAATGTCATTGAAAGTGCTGGAATTTACACCGCCTACTGTCATTGTCAGTGTCACTGTCATCCAGATTTAAAAATCGTCGTCGTCGTCATGTTGTTGTTTGTATAGAAACAACAACAAACTATTCATAATGTCACACAATCTCGCGATCCCATGCAGTGTGATCGATAGTCATCAACTTAATTGCAACTAGTTTAAGAATAAATAAGAATCAAATAAAAAAACAAATCAAACAGAACTTGAATTGATTGTTCGGCCATGATTATAATATGACTACTTGACAAGAGCTATTTTACATATGGAACTTTTTTTTTTTTGAGTGGGGAATGAAACCCCCACCTGACATCTGTTTAAAAACGATGCGAAGTTGCAGCCATTCAAATAAAATCGCTGTTAAATCAGTAGTCGTCTACCCTGTGGGTGGGATGATTTGCATAATTTTACAATAATCTTAATTAGTATTATTTCGCATTTAAAAATTAATAAGCTAAAGTAGAAAAACATACCTAATACGATGCAATTTATACATGACTTTATTTATTAGTTAGTAATTTATTCTTCACGTATGAATATAAAATATACGTATAATTGCAAGTTATTTGAAAAATGAAATCAAAACTTTCAGGACCTATCAATTATGTTTTACAATTAATTTTTGCCCGGAGTGAGGGAGTGCTCTTATAAATATTATTATTACGGCATTAAAACGTGTGAAGTAGACATTTTTATGGTAATCTCTTGATGTCCATAAATATGAGGCGAAACTAAGAAAATTAAAATGCTAATTGGCACGAGGAAGTAATATCATATATTAAGACTAACTGTCAGAATTAGTTTGTTAGCAGTCTCATATTTCAATAACTTGTTGGCATTTATAATAAGTTAATTCCCTAAATCCGGATTAATAAGGCTTTTAAAATTATTGTTTTAATTGAAACAATTAAACAGCGAAGCAAATTGGCGCCATTGAGTGTTATGATTTGAAGATGTGTGACACTGACACTGACAATTACTATTTATATTAGGATTAAGGTGTGGCAGTGCATTTTGTATAAGGACAGAACTGGTTGAATAATGGAAAACAATTTTTTATATCGTCACCCTAGTACAGAAACTAGGTAACTTGATTTTTATTATAAATTTGAAATTAAGACGATAGCAACCTTCTAGCTATTGACGTACGATAATATAATAACGGTGAACACTTGAAAATCTCCAGGAAAACTGCAAATCCGGGAAGATCCTGTTTTTAGTGCAAAACTCCAGAAAGAAAGGGGGAAATGGATTTCGATCAAGTCGCATTGAGTCAAGCAGTTCGAACAAATTTTCCAATGTTGAATCAAGAACAACGGCAATTGTAGGATGAATTGATGGAAGCAGTCAATAGCGGGAATGGTGGCATTTTCTTCCTTGATGCGCCCGGTGAAACTGGATAACATTTCTGAATTCACCGATTTTGTTTACTATTTAGACTAAGACCCCACAGCAAATTTTGGGTGTGAACGAAAGCAAAAATTCCTTTTGTTGTAAGATAGGTTTATAATATTCATATGCAAATATGAAAGTCTGGCATGTCGGGCTTGGGGCCTTTATATGCAATACTGCATTAAAAATGCAGTGCATCGAAAATGCAGTGTAGGAACTTCAAAATCATATTTAATAAAAGAGCTGAGTGCCCTAGACCAGCGGTTCCCAAACTTTTTAAGCTTTTGAAACCTTAAGAAGGTCCAAATAGATTTCGGAACCCCAACTCTTAACGATACTAAAATATAAAAAAACAACACATCATATTTCAAAAAAAAAAAAAATATAAACGTCAAACACGTTTGTATTTGTAATTACATACCGGGTAGCTGTGTAAAAATTTTTGTTTTAAATGACTTTTCTAATCTTTTCAGCTGTTTTCTAAAAATGTATAATTTAATACATTTAAAATTATTGTAATAGCTTCATTAGGATAAATTAATAAAAAAAGTTATAAACTTAATATTTTTTATTAAAAAACCTTAAAAAAAGCACCAACAATCGTTGAAAGGTTTTAACATTTTGTGGAAATACCACAGCAAAATAATTTTCACTCAGTTATGTGGAATATTATACAAATCGAGTTTGATTTTATTTATGAATGTAACAATAAAACAAACAAATATGTTTACTTTTTATCAAAAAATGGCATATGATGTGGAGACATTGGCCTGCATTTTGAGTGAATTTGGCCACGACAAAATATGAAATAATGCATCAAAATTGTAAGAAAACTTGTTACCTACGAGGATTACAAGTATACAAGTCTCCTAATAAGGCTGCAAAAGGGCAGGGAAACAATTGATCCTCCTTATATGGCTCTATTGATACGAAAACTTAAATTAATAATGCATGTATTTAAAAAACAAAACAAAAAAAATATAAATGAAACCCTAAAAAAAATCCTTAGTATGAGAACATGTCTCTGTAATCAATTGGTAGGGGATCATTGATTGATTCTAGACAACGTTTACCCTGACAAAGTCTCTCTAGGTATGCAAAAGTTATTCATATTTTAATTTGAAAATGCAACAGTCACCCGGTTTCACGGTACCTACTTAAAAATAATACTTTTGTGTTTTTATTATTTGTACTTCGAGAAAGTCGCGGAACCCTGAAAACTCTCTCGCGGAACCCCAAGGTTCCGCGGAACACAGTTTGGGAACCGCGGCCCTAGACACTAGACATGTCTATGGAGTCCAAAATATTTTCTGATGAGCAACATGGCTGCAAGACGCACTCAAAGCTACAATCTTTAAGTGCGCCTTGCAGAAATTTGAACCCACAGAAAAGGTTTTGAACTACATATTCATATCTAGGGCGCTCAGCTCTTTAATTAAATACAATTTTGAACTTCCTACCCTGGGCGTTAAGAAAGAAATGCATTTTTAATGCAATATTACGTATGAAAGCCGCAACCCCGACGTGCCAGACTTTCATAATTGCATATCATTGGCTATCGTTCCCATTCGAAATTTGCTGTGGGCTCTCGGTCTAATTAGTTGGAGATCTGCGATTGCTTTGGCACTCGCCTCTTCTGGGATAGCGGCTATGTTGTTGGAAGGCGAATTTGCTGTCGGCGAAATTGCTGTCAGGCTATTTTCGTCAATGCTGCCTGTCATTTCAAGATCAACTCCGGCAGATGAATTGAACGCTTGCCTGAAGGCGTCGGCATTATGGCAATACGTGAAGGAATTGCAATTGAAAACGAATATGCGAGTTGCCTTACGAAATTTCCAGTTCGCTGCAGAGTTCTCCTGGCAATTGTTGGCGATGGGTAATGGCGTGATTCCAGAGGACTAAAGCACCGGCCTGATGGAATTTCCACTGAATTTTAGTGACCTTATAAGAACGCCGAAAGGGCTCATCTTGAATGTTTTACCAAATATCGCTCAGAATAAAGTTGACTGAGTGCACGAGTGATTTTGGCTGCGAAAAACAAGGATGGCGATCATTCGAATATCGTCACTCAAAATCAAATCACCCGGTGTGTTCCATTCATTCAAACCGTCAACTCTGTGATGGATTAAACGAAGCCACCAACTTTTACACGTAATCATAAAATTTAGCTGCGTAACCTCAATGCAAACATTTTTAATGGATGCTTTTTCGTAAATTGGATATTTCCAAAGTTATAAAGGATTATAGCAGAAAAACATTCGTGATCATAGTGGTATTTTTCCTGCAGCGGGCACAGGTTTTTCGAAGCTACAAACTTAGCTACATCAGACTACTCTTTCCAAGCCCTAACAACAACCTATACAAATTAGACTTAAATCGGACACTTAATAGAGTTTTCGAAGATCTTAACTAAATAACAATGGGAAGTTACCAGTCTTCTTTATTAATTTAACTTTGCTTTTTTTCTACATCTGCTCCAAAATTTAAATCATGGCTTTGTATATGAAAACTATAGTATTATCAATGAGTCGTTTTTATTTACGCTGGATTTCGACGTCTGGTGACGCATGTGTTTGCAACATGTTTTATAATTTTGACAGCGTAGACATTAATGTTAAGAAAGAGTAATGGCCGATTTCATGAAAGACTTTTAAATATTTAAAAGGTGATTTAGCCTTAAAATGAGGATTTTTGGTTTCACCAACAGCTTTTAAGTATAACAGGATTTTAAACAACCTTATAAACTAATATCCCATTTTCGTCTCAATAAAATTTAAAAGCGTCGTAAAAGTCATCACATCCCGTGCACATGCACATATACTTACATATTTTGACATACCATTTGTTTTTGTTTTGCTTTTCTTTCCCTGCATGCAGAAATTATTTCTGTGACGACCTCAAGAAGTAAAACAAATTTTAAAGTGTTTTAAATTTTTTATATTTCAGTGAATGATAAAAAAGTAAAGATAATTGTTTGGGTTTTTTGAAGCAACAAAAATCCGATGAACAAATAGTTAATTCGCGACAAAAACACGTCCCCTAGTGAAATATTCATTAAATATCCTCGCCGATGTGCTGCTTGGATTTTGGGCTGTACTTTTTTACTTAAACACGCGCTCAATTGTTTTTGTTTTTGTATACAATTATTATACGAAATATATTTATTTTTAAACAAACAATTTAATACACTTTAATATTTGTTGTGGGCGTAATAATTCTTTTACTTTTTTGGCAACAAAATTGCTGTCACATAGCACACACACAA
Organism: Melangyna quadrimaculata; assembly: GCA_949320155.1. Classification (NCBI taxonomy): domain Eukaryota; kingdom Metazoa; phylum Arthropoda; class Insecta; order Diptera; family Syrphidae; genus Melangyna; species Melangyna quadrimaculata. The sequence continues at coordinate 187,972,342 of OX439483.1, forward strand.
TTTTTTGTCATTTCATGACATTTTGTATTTATGAAAAATGTTGTTTCACTTTTTCTCATATACTTCATTTGTAAGAGAAGGAGAACCTATACACCTACATTATGCAAATAATGTATCAATTGTTGTTTAATTGAGATGCGGAATGAGAAAAAAAATCACAAATCACATAAACTTGAACGTAATGAGGTGTTGTAATTATGTGTTATGTTTTGCATGTATCAACGGTAGGTAGGTGAGAATGGGGCAAGAAGCACCACTTAAGCTTTAGACGCTCCTAATGTTTCTATTCATAAAATAGAAGCAAATATTTGTTTAAATAATACTTTAACCTTTGAACTCTATCATAGTATGCAATCAGAATAATTAAACAAGTATATATAGAGATATACACAAATAAACAACCTTACAACTAACTTCAGTTTTTCAATGAAACTAAGGGATGTGTTGGCAAAGTAGGTTTTTCATAAGTTCTCATTATTGAATATAAGATGGAGCTAAGAACCACGCCAAAAATCGGTTTGGTTCTTTTTGCCCCGAGTTCCTTCTTGCCGAATCTCCCCTATCTATATTTTAGGAAAATTATTTTGTGTGCATATTAAAATCAACTATGAGTTCTAATTTGTCCACATTCAGTAATCCATAATCTCCTTAACGTCCTTACATTTCAGATTTTGTATACTACCCCCAAAAAAACCTTAACAAAATCACTTAAACAAATTACTTTTTTTTAAACAAATTAAAAGCACCCAAAATACCACCTATTATATAAAAATTTCCTTGGACTTGGGTAAGTAAATATTTAACGGGTGATTTTTTAGCTGGTTTGTTTTGGCAACACTGGTTTTGACAGCTGACGCGTGTTTAGTACCTTGTGTCACCGTCAATCAGCTTCAGTTTGGTTTGCAATTCAACCATGGATCGTCTTACAAATGAACAACGCTTGCAAATTATTGAATTTTACTATCAAAATTCGTGCTCGGTTCGAAATGTTCATCGCGCGCTGCTTCCATTTTATGGTCGGCATTCTCGACCTTCTGAGCAGTCTATTCGGAAGATTGTGACCAAATTTCGCACCAAATTTACTTTGTTGGACATTAAACCACCAGCACGTTTACGTACTGTGCGTAGTGAAGAAAATATTGCGGCCGTATCAGCTAGTGTGACAGAAGACCGCGAAATGTCGATTCGGCGCCGTTCCCAGCAGTTAGGCCTTTGTTACAGCACTACGTGGAAAATGTTGCGGAAGGATTTGGGCGTAAGATACAGCTGGTGCAAGAACTAAAGCCAGCCGACCTACCACAACGCCGAATTTTTGGTGAATGGGCTCTTGGAAAGCTGGCCGAGGATCCGCTTTTTTATCGAAAAATTGTGTTCAGCGATGAGGCTCATTTTTGGTTGAATGGGTACGTAAATAAGCAAAATTGCCGCATTTGGAGTGAAGATCAGCCAGAAGCATTGCAACAGCTACCAATGCATCCCGAAAAAGCCACTGTTTGGTGCGGGTTATGGGCCGGCAGCATTATTGGGCCATATTTCTTCAAAGATGATGCGAATCGCAGCGTTACTGTCAATGGTGAACGCTACCGAGCGATGATAACAAACTTTTTTTTGCCCGAAATGGAAGTTCTTGACTTGCATGATATGTGGTTTCAACAAGACGATGCCACATGCCACACAGCACGCGAAACAATGGCGCAATTGCGAGGCGAGTTTGGTGAACAGTTAATTTCACGTTTCGGGCGGGTCAATTGGCCGCCTAGATCGTGCGATTTGACACCATTAGACTATTTTTTGTGGGGGTATGTCAAGGCTAATGTCTATAGGGACAAGCCCGCTTCGATTGACGCACTGGAAGCCAACATCCATGCATTCATTCGTGAGATACCGGCCGATATGTGTGAAAGAGTATGCCAAAATTGGACTCAGCGGATGGGCTACCTGAGACGCAGCCGCGGTCAACATTTGCATGAAATTATCTTTAAACATTAAATTGCAAGGTTCAAACTATCGATTCAAATAAATATTTCATTCATTTTTTCGAATTTTTTGTGTTTTTTTTTTTTTAAAGTTCTAAATCTCTTAAAAAATCACCCATTATAACCTCTTTTTATAGGTACACAATTTTCTCCCATCAAATAAATCCTTGATTTTCAATAAATTATTATTTAAACGTCTATTTTGAATTCAAACTTTTCGAACCATCGTCTATTTGGAAAACGATATATTTATGTTAAGTCTTATAATTGTAAAAAAATGACTTCAGAATTAACTGGGAATTACATTTTGAAGTACAAGTTGAAGTAGTAGTAAAAGGACTACACACAGACTTTGTTTTATTCAATTTATTGCAATACTAACATGATTGCATTCATTTCCAACTCTGGTAGGTTAGTATGTATTGTACATTTAAATATATCACATGTAAAACTAAGTTTGCCCACTATTTTCTTCAAGTCTATCCTGTTAGTTCACAAGCACGATTTGGTCTAACTGAAGATGCTTTCCAAGGTCCATCTCATTCTTATCTTACACATTATGATGTGTGTTGTGTAGTGTAGCTCCCGATCCATGAAAAGGGCCGCTGCTTGAGACACGGTGGCTTCCCAACCTCTACGATCCCGAGCACGCTGCTACCATTCATCCAAACCAAGTGCTCTGGCGTCCGCAACGGCCTGAACCGGAAGTTCGTTCGAATAGCTGGGATTCGAAAACTCTCTTGGTTGGAGCATTTTTTCCTTTCGCTCGATGTGACCGAGCCAAAGTATTCGACGTGTTTTGACTTTGTACAGCTAATAGAGTTCGCTGTTATATCTTTAAATGGTGGATAAGATAAAAATCTTGATTTATCCTTCGGCTTTTTTGGTCACAATGGATATGGAAATGAAACAATCAAGTTACATTTGCTTTTCCCGCGACGTTTCAGCAGGGGTTGCTGCCTTCTTCAGGGAACTTTATTGCACAAAAAAATATAAAAAAAATCAGTATAATAACAATTGTATGACAACATTAAAAATTAGACTTACATTTTGTAAAAATATCAAAAATTGTAATAAATTTACATTGAATAAAATTTTAAATTTATGCACTTCAAAATGAAGTTTAGTTTTGTGCTTTATAAAATAAAAAAGAATAAACAAAAACAATCAATTGACGTTAAGTCAGTGACAAGTGAGCGAAAGTTCATAGCATGGCAATTTCATAGACGACGTAATGGGACGCAAGGGCAGATTTGGCTTGTGTATTTTCGGCAAGCCATAGATTGATGGAAGTTGTGCGGTATACGTAGTCATCTTCGTTTTTTCCCGATCGTCTATAACCTAATTGAGATGGAAAAGAACTGTGAAATAGCATTCCTTGACGTGAAAATTCGTCGGGAGAACGAGGCTCTCGTGTTTAACTGGCACCATAAAGACACAGCTGGTTGGATGTTGTAGGACGCGGGTAGTCACTGAGTGGCGTCAACACGGCGATGTCCAGTGATGTAACGAATACTACACATCAATTGTGCTTATTTTACCTCCAAGTGGTAACCATCGGGTACTGGTCTCGTCCATCCGGACTTGACTTGCCAAACAAATAAGCGCGAGTGTTGAACAAGAGACAAAAATAGCAACACTATAAATACTCTGTCGGAAATGACTGGCTGTATAAGTCGGCTGAAGTCCTAGACGAGCCCATCAGAAGGAAGGTGTGCGGCGGATGAATTCATCAGAATCAACGGTGTCACCAACAGTATGGACGACAGAGACCTTACGTGAGCTACTCTGAAATATTTAGAGCTGAGGTCGGTAAGGAATTTCAGTACTAGCCAGGGTGCTGAATAAGAGATGGTGGCGGATGAACCCTTCAAGGGTCAACGGCAGCACTCATATCCCCGTAGTGGGCTACTGGTATCGGATTATCCGGCCTGCTGTCCTAAGGCTACACAAGGATCCGGCCCTCCGGGTCTGGGGGTCGTGTGACGGGTTGGCAACCTACCACATGTAAAGAAATCAACCGCTTCGAATCGGCAACTACAGCCTCGGATAAGGAATGATCAAACGATGACGACTTTTGGCTATCGAACAAGGACAAAGATTGGATTCTGGAATGTTAAAACTCTTCTCGATAACCGCGAAGAAGGCCCTAACAACGCCAGATTCCTCCAACTTGAGAAAGAATTCCTACGGTACAACCTAGACATCTTGGGTCTGAGTGAAGTGAGATGGTTGAGCACAGGGCAGGTGGATTCACCTTCGAAAAGCACTTTCTTTATTTACTCCGGAAAACCAGTTGGAAGCTCCCGATGTTCCGGCGTAGGTTTAATAATGACTCCAAAGGCGCGGCAAAGTCTTATAACCTGGAAACCCATCAACGACAGGATATTGACAGCCAGGTTCCAGAGTAAATTAAGAAAAATCACCATCATCCAGTGCTATGCCCCAACTGAGGAAGCGTCGGATGCCGAGAAGGACGAATTTTACAGCCAACTTAGCGCGGTTTTCAGAAGCTCGCCGAATGGAGACATCACTATCGTAATGGGAGATCTTAATGCTAAGGTTGGCCAGGACAACACAGCGTTGAAGCACGTTCTGGGTAACCACGGTATCGGGGAACGGAACGACAATGGAGAGCGGTTTGTTGACTTCTGTAACGCAAATCAGCTAGTCATTGGAGGTACTCTGTTCGAGCATAGGATCTCGCACAAGATAAGTTGGTTATCCACAGATCGTCAATGTACAGCGAACTTAATCGATCACTTTGCTATTAGCAAGCGCTTTAAAAATTGTCTTCTCGACGTCCGAAACAGACGCGGTGCTGATGTAGGGTTAGCTCGCGATCACCATCTTATGCTTGCCTACGTTCGTCTTCGAATTGCTTCAGTGGATGGAAATCGGCAAAACTTCCTGCGTACACCCAGGTACAATACCGACAGATTACGGGATCCTACAGTGCGCCAAAGATATAAGGACCGCCTCGCCGCAGAAGCAGAAGTCGTCAGCATTGCCACGCCAGAAAATGCAGACCAACACTGGAGCAATGTGAAAAAGGCCTTTGCAACTGCCGCAACTGAGTCTGTGGGTATAAGGCAGAGAAGCCAAAGCACATGGCTTTCTGCAGATACATGGAGCAAGATTGAAGAAAGGAACGCGATTAGATCCCAACTTGCGGCTGCCCCAGTAGGTGAGAGATTTAACATCGAGTCTCAGTACCGTAGGAAAAGGAAAGAAGTGCAGCGTAGTGTCAGACGTGACAAAAGGAGGCGCGTAAATGTTCTCGCAGAACAGGCAGAGGAAGCAGCATCAAGGTGCGACAGTGGTACCGTCTACAAGATAACCAAGGAATTGGTTGGAAACAACAACTCCCGGAAACAACACCTCGTCAAGGATGTAGACGGCACCCTGCTAGTTACGGATGAGGATCAGCTCAGGAGATGGAAGGAACATTTTGCTAGCGTGCTCAACCACATAGGCGATAGCGGAGGTGTTCCAGCCCCTAACCCAAATGAGCTATTCGTAGAAACTAGTTCCCGTATTCGCACCTGCCCTCCCAGTTTAGCCGAGATAACATCAGCAATCAAATCCCTCAAGAACAACAAAGCGGTAGGTTTGGACGGAATTCCCGCTGAGCTCTACCAAGCAGATCCACAAACATCAGCGAAGTTGCTACACCCCTTAATAGCACAGGCATGGGAGAACGAAAGTTTCCCCATTGAATGGAAAAAAGGGATGATCGTCAAACTGCCAAAAAAGGGAAATCTTACGGATTGCGGAAACTGGAGAGGGATCTGTGTCCTCCCCGCGGTGGCAAAGATAATGGCGAAAATAATCTTGGAACGAATCAAAGAACATCTCGATTCTACTCTCGACAAAGAGCAAATGGGATTTCGTGCAGGCTCATCCTGCATTGATCACATCAACACCTTGAGGATCATAATAGAACAATGCGTGGAGTTCCGTTCCCCTCTTCATTTGCTCTTCATCGACTTCGAAAAGGCTTTCGATAGTTTGAATCGAGATTTCATTTGGTCAGCTTTACGTAGGAGAGGAGTACCCGAGAAGATTATCGCCGTTATAAAGGCTACCTACGAGGGTGCATCGTGTCAAGTCTTACACAACGGAAAGGTATCAGAGGACTTCGATATCCATAGCGGAGTTCGTCAAGGATGTTTGCTATCTCCCCTACTTTTCCTGGTGGTTATAGGGGATGTCCTTCATGCAGCTCTAGCCGAGCAAGCGCGTGGAATTCGATGGACGATGTTTTCGTTCCTGCAACATCTTGATTACGCTGACGATATTTGTTTGCTCTCGCACAACATTATGGATCTTCACCATATGGTGACTAATCTGGAATGCGAGGCAAACAAAGTCGGTTTGAGGATCAACACCGGGAAAACAAAAATCCTCAACATTTCTGAATCTTCTTCTCAAGTTGTCGTTGCGGGACAGCAGGTTGAAGCGGTGGACAACTTCCTGTACCTCGGTAGTGTTGTCTCAAAAGACGGCGGTGGTACGGATGAAGATGTTAACTGCCGAATCGGCAAAGCTAAAGCTGCTTTCGGCATGCTGTCTAAAGTTTGGAGGAGCAACGTCTACAGTACGAAGACCAAGCTGCGACTGTTCCGGTCGAACGTAGAGTCAGTACTACTATATGGGTGTAGTACATGGAAAGTGACCGCCTCTGTCACAAGGAAGCTACAAACTTTCGAAAATAGATGTCTCCGAAACATCCTAAGGATTTTTTGGCCGAACACCATCTCCAACCAAGAACTCCTTCGGAGAACGGGCCAAAGTCCTATTGACATCGTTATTAGGAAAAGAAAGTGGCAGTGGATTGGTCACACCCTACGTCGTGGTGCAGACTCTATTGCAAGACATGCAATGGAGTGGGATCCACTCATCCAAGATGGCAGAAGACCTGGAGGCCAGAGAAAATCTTGGCGCAGAACAGTCGACAAGGAATCACAAAAGCTTGGTAAAAGTTGGGGAGAGCTAAAATACATTTCCAGAAACCGAACGAGATGGCGTGTAGCGGTAGTTGACGCCCTGTGCCCCTTAGAGGGGTCAAGGATCTAAGTAAGTAAAAAGACACAGCGTCAGGAAGACTTTTTTTTTATATTTTTTTGTGCAATAAAGTTCCCCTGAAGAAGGCAGCAACCCCTGCCGAAACGTCGGGAAAAGCAAATGTAATTTGGTTCATTGCTATATCCATTGTGACCAAAAAATCCGAAGGATAAATTAAGATTTGTATCTTATCCACCATTTAAGTATACTACGAATTGGTCAATAATTCATCTTTAATGTTATATCTTTTACTCCATTCGCCCTCCTCGCACACAGGATCAAATATCCGTCGAAGAATTTTTCTTTAAATAGAACCCAGTATCAGCTCTCCCTTTCTGCTTATTGTCCAGCACTCAGCGCCCTGCCGTACATCAGGAGTGGCAGTATATGGGTTTTGTAGAGCATGCACTTCGTCTTACATAGGTACGCATAAGATGTTTTGAACCGATTTGTTTCTCCAAACCGATATAGCAGCGGCTTCCTAGGGTAATTCTTCGCCAGATTTCCACTAAGGTGTTATTTCGTAGATGAACTCTTAAACTACTTCGTAGTTGCTGCTTATCAATAGTGACGTTTTGTCCTAGCCGGTGGCCAGATGCTTTTTTGTTTGTTGATAGCAGGAACTTGGCCTTATCCTCGTTTACTTCAAGACAAACGAGTTTTGCCCATTCTTCTTGGCTTGGGAGTGGCCAATGGTGTCTATATCCTCCGCATATCCCAGTAGTTGGACAGATCTGTTAAATATAGTGCCCTCAGTAATCTGCTCTAAAAAGAGGTTAAAAAAGTCTCAGCTAGCCCTTGCCAAAGCCCTATGAATGTTTGGAAAAGTTCGGAAGAGCTATTTTCTAATTGCAATTGTACCGTGTGTTTTCTAATATCATGAAACATAACTGGATCAGTTTTCCCGGGACCCCGAGGTCAGTCATCGCAAAAAAGAGCTCCTGGCGATGAATGCTGGTAGCTTACTGTAGTTTTGGGTACATCTTTGATGATGTCACGAATCACGATACCAGGACCATTGATTGTTGACGTCTGTGGTAGCTGGTAGGTAAATGCACAGCGGAGTTTCTCACTCAGTTGCTCTCTGTAGACTCTGGAAACTCCAGATGTGTGGAGGCGTTCATTGTCGCAATTTTTTTTCGGTCGACAGTCAAGCTCTCAAATAAAAATAATTATCAGAATCGATGTCTGCCCCTCGAAATGTTCCCACGCTTAAGATGTCGTAAACGTGCCTTCCATGAATTAGCACCTGGTCGATTTGGTTGGTGGTTCGACCGTCTGGAGAGAGCCAGCCTTGGAAACCTAGTGCTACTTATATCGGTATTACGAGCTACTGCAGTCTATTAGTCAGAAGCCGTAATCTGTTGTCGTTTCTTTGAGGCTTTGCTTACCAACTTAGTGTATATAGGGTTAATCTAAATTGCCTTTTTTTATAATACTTTGAATAAGAGGATAAACATTCCAATATTTTAAGTCTTAGTTGCCTTTTAGATATTCTAGTATGGCATCATATCAAATTAGAAATCAGGGAAATATAAATCATGCAACAGAATGCAGAACTGTCAAAATCATACAACGTATATAAATGATGTGGTTTGATTTGACGAAAATGGCTAGATTTTTCATGAACTTGTTTTAATTCTTCAAAGTGAATAAACCTTAACTCTTCATTATTTTTTTAATTGTTTTCATTTAATCATTTCACTCTGATAATTCGGAGGACAATTTAAATCCGGAGCAGGACCTTACTTTACTTTTATGTGATGGGTCTGTATTAAATGACTTCTAGCAGTAACAAGTATATTTGTCACAATATATGATTTAATTTTGATTTTCATGGTCTTGATTTCAACGCCTAAGCGTAAGCGCGCACATGCAACTCGTATCCACAAAACAGGTGCTCAGCTTTATTAAATCCAAACATTTTCTTAGGCTCCGGGTAGTCAAATGAAGGCTGACACTTGAAAGAAAAAAAACTCTGTTGCCACTCTGCGGTGGACGTTGCGTCGTCCGTCGTCGACGGTCTTCTTCCCCACGGTCGCTTCGCTTCACACTACACTTACACTCTGTTTTGGACCTTGCTCAATGCACGGAATGCAACAAACTGTAGTTCAGGTTCTTGCAATTGCAACGCTCACGATGGTTAATTACGCGTCTGTCAAAACTTTAAGTACAGCAAGTTGCCGGTGCGCCGCGCCGCCGACCGACGACGTCATGGTGCCCGTCAAATAAAAATTTATTGGTGGCAATTTGTGTGAATCCGCAAAAATAGCATTTGATGGAGCTGACTGATTTGACTGACAGATTCGTCATGGTGTTTGCGGATGTGAAGTGTGAGTGTGGACGTTTGTGCGTTGCAAATATAAAAATTCAGATTTTTCAAATTGAATTTAATATTTTGATCTTGAGACCTTGAGAGTTCTTATTGGGGGGCAAATCGGAAAGGTTTTTATTTTTAAATTTATCTACATAAATATTCTCAGTTTGTTTCGGAAATATACCTGCCGGCCGACCAACCGACCGACCGGACCGGTTGGAATGTCAAATTATTAATTTCATTTTCAAGAATCCTTTGAGTTAAAGGTCGATTAATTAATTATCTTTTATTTTGTTGCTGTGTTAAACATCTTAATCGAAATTTAAATTTATTTCGGGGTAACCTTCTGATACGATGTGTAGAAATCGATTAGTTCTGCTAACCGATGTTAAACAAGATTATTAGTGCATCCTATTGTCTATACACTGCGTTTGATGGTGAATTAAAATTATGTATAGGTACTACATAATGTAAGAGCTATTTCGATTATAAATATGGAAACAACAGGGAGTTGACAGGTATTTTACAAATTAATATCATTTGGTTTTTGGTAGGTCCTTTAGTTAAAAAAAAAATACAAAATTGGCTGAGAACGTTATTGATATCTTCATGTGGGTATATTTCCATTGTTACAGATGTGAGTCTAATATCCATGATTTTATACAAAAAATTATTAACACATTATGCCTAATTAATTAAGTCGCACTTGAATAATATTATGTTTAACGCATTATGTCCCTTATAAGTTAGTAGATGCATATTTTAAACTGAATTTATAAAAATAAAATAAACGACCTGGTCACATGAAATTACTCTTGTAGTTGAAAACTATTATGCTGCTCAAAACTCTTCCAAACTATTTCACTACACACAAAGTATGTTTAAGAACTCCTTGCGACTGCCAAATTTGGGTAAAAACAATTATTTTCATATTTTGCGTCCCCATTTGAATGGGACAAATCAATGTTGATGTAAGGTGGGCTCTATCGCTTTTTACTTGCGATATACGTAGTATAGGGCAAGTTTAGGATTCGTGCAAAAAAAAAAATTCGAGATAATAATTTTCCCTAACATTACGATGATAGACAACGCGAAAAAAGTGGGTTTCGCAATTCTGTTTGTCTGTTAGTCCGTCTGTCCGTCTGTCCATCTGTCCATCTGTCCGTCTGTCTGTATGTACCTCGACCTGCAGCCTGAACGGCTGAAGCGATTTTCTTCAAACTTTGGACTTAAGGTTCTTATGGGATTCCCTAGAGGGGAAATTGAATTTTTTTTTATACATAAATTTTTTATACATTTATTTTTTTTTATACAAAAATTGATTTATTTCAAAAACGGCTCTAACGATTTTGAAAAAAAAAAATTACAAGCTACTATAATTAAGAAAATTAATATTTTGGTAGAAAAAAAAATTTATAGCGTCTTTTAACGGTACCTGTCATAGAACCAATTTTTTGGTTTTCAAATTTCACGTTAACGGCTACACCGATTTGAACCAAATTTTTTGTGTAAGAGGTCCTTTACAATTTTAATAATTTAGCATTTTTATATAAACAAAATTATTTAAAAAATAAATCGTTCTAACGATTTTTGAAATTTTTGTTTCATAAATTCATATTCATCAAACAAATCAGATAGCATACTTTTTTTTTGACCTCTATTTAGCTATTAAAAAAAAAATTATATTAATTTATAGTAATAATTTATATTTTAAATTATTTTTAAAACTTTTTTTAAAGATATCATAATGTTATAGAACCACTATATATCCACATTGTCAATTTTAAGCTACATTCAAGTTGTTAGCTACGAGAGCAAGTTTGTGCGATCCAGTCGTGCCCATTTTTTTTCTACACACACATGATTTTTGTCCACTTTTTTGACATGTTTTAATACTAAGTGGTATGTTGAAGGTTTGTAAATGGCTATAGGCATAAAAGTCCATTCAACGAAGAAAATAAAACTGCCATCACCTCAAAAAATCAATAGTTTTCAAACTTTTCAAAGATGTCTAGTGATGACCAAAATAAAAAGTCTCAAGAACTCCGACTGGAGCGCTCGCAGCAGTGAAGAGAAATATATAGTTTTTTTTTCGATATTTTACGTTTATCTTGAAAACTGTTACTCGAATCAAAAAATAATTTTGTATGCATTTTTTTCGTATCTAAAAGTTGATTTATTTTTTTATATTCAATTTTATACACTTATAATTTCACTATAAATTTCCCGTATAATTAGAATAGCTTTTCCAATCAATGGTTAATTGAACGCCGCCTAATTGAATTACTCGCTTAACTGATCTTAAAAATATGATGCTGAAAAATTAAAAACACATTTTTCGATTAATTTAACGGTAAACAAAAATCATTATAAAACAAACCTTAAAATAAACTATAATTATTTGGAAGCACTAAAATTGGCTCTGGAATTTGTATAGTGAATTTCTTAGATGAATATTTTATCTTTTAATTAACCGACTCGTGCAATTATAGGGGCTTCGCTTAATTGAGCAGGTGACAGGTCGGTCAAGAAAGCGGGGTTTCTTTAATTGAACCACCCCAAAAAAGTGGGCAATAGTGTATATACAATTTTTTTAGCCATAAAGGAAAAACCTATTTTTCTCAAAAACGACTCATAAGATTTAAATACAAATCTTCAGTAAACTGAAATGGTACATCTCTTTTTTGATTTTCTCCAAAACGGACCATTTATTTTTTTTTTTAATTTCGAGAAGCTTATAAGAATTTAAAAAATATTGCATAACATTTTTTTAAAACCTTTTTTTTTTGAAATTAAAAAAAAATCAATTATTTTTTTGAAAACACAATATTTCGAAAAATTGGTTTTAAAAGGAAGTTTATCGAAATCCCGTTTTTTTTTAAATCTTGCTTTCTTATAAGAATCTATACTGTTTAAATTTAATTAAAAAGCTTAAGTGACCTCAACTACAAGATGCGTTTCGCGTATGTTAAACAGTATGTAGGATCATCAGTTAGATGCCGTCAGAACAGTAATTTTACTTTCTAAATCTGTTCATCTTCGTTATTTCTGTTTTAAAATCCAGACTTTTAAAATACTGACTAAGGACAAACGATTATATAACCTGTAGTAACCAATGATCACACATTTACGGTTCCACCAGATCAGGAAGTTTTTTTAACAAACAGTAACAAACTGAAAGTGATATTAAATTGTTGTTTGCCCTAAGACATTGATATAGGATCTTTGTTACTGTTTATGCAGGATTAAAAAAAATAACCCCCGCAGAAAAACAATCTTGTTTTCGACAGGGCACTAGAGAGTCTTACATAGATTCTGACAAGGGATTAGCAAAGGCTAGAACAAGGGCCTTGGTGATTATGAACCCTTTCGCCTAGTTAGGCAAACAAAAATAAAGGTTGGCTTATGTGGGTCTTGATCCCGCGATCTTCTGCTTGTCAGTCCAATGCGCTACCCACTGGGCTTACTCGCTAAACGAAAATTCAATGTCGAAAGTGAATAAGTTTCATAAGCTAAGGTTTTATACCATATATACTTTTACTTTTACATTAATTTTACATTAATATACAGATGTTTCACAACCATAGAAAAAAGTATGGTATGAAGAAGAAGACAAAGGAAAGAGATAAAAGTGTAGTATGATACTGAAATTGCGTGGTGCTAATAAAATGTTTGATTTTGGTGTAAAAGAGACATTCATGATGGGATACCGAAACATGTCCAACAAGTTTTTACTAGGGAGGGCCTCACGAGTATGTTAAAAGTTTTCCTCGCATAATTTGTTGGTACTGAAATCCAGCAAGGGCTTGCGAAGTATCTGCCAAGTTTTTCTTGTCAAAATTTTCCCTACTGAAAACTTATTAGAGCCTTGTCCAAACTAGATAGAAACGTGGCATTTTTCCAGCCGGAAATAAGTTTTGATTGCGAAAGTGGGATTATTAGAAACGGTATAGTAAGAATTAGTATATTAAGAAAAACATGATTATAAAAAGAGGGCTTTTGAAAAACAAGATAACAAAAAAGAACATTTTTAAAATTAAATTCTGAAAAAAAAAAACGGGATAATAAAAAGCGGGGTATCGTACACAATCCGTCCTAGAAACTAAGTATAAAATATTTTTGTTTTAATTTATTAGAATACTTGAGAAAATCTTGTTCTTAAAATCAAAAAATACCTGTGCCTAAAAAAAATTGAAAACCTGATTATTAAAATTATTATTTTAAGCAAAATCTCCAAAAATAATTATTTGCATATCAAAAAAAAAAAAAAAAAATCATAATTTTTGTTTTAAAATTCCAGAAACATAAAATCACCATCGTGTATAAAATCTTTATGTGCACTGATAATAGGTACCCTTAAACTGGCGTTCCAAGTTTGTTTGTGTAAACGTTTTTGTGAGTACAAAAGTGGTAGATATAACACAAAAAATTTCACTTTCGAAGTAAAAATGATTTTAGAAAAAAGTTTTCTAAAAACATATTTTTATATGTTTTTCTACTATATAACTATTTTTATTTATCTAAAGTTTTATCAAAATGATATATAAGAAAATAAGAGACAAGGGAAGTGAATTTTCCAAAAAGGACTACCACACTCACGGCCTCATTTGTAATTAGAGAACGGGGGCGTCAAAGTATGATGCTTTTCAAGTGGTATCAATGCACTTTTGTTCGGTAACGCTGCTGCTACGTGATGGCAAAAGAACAAATTCTCTATGACCTTCGACAGGACTATTTGCAGCAATAATATCTTCTGGTTTTCTTTCACGTAAAAAACCTGTTGCGACCTCTTAGATTATTAAGTATCCGTGGAGCCATGAGATCCAGCGGGAACGAATATTTCTATTTTCTTTCTTGCACTCAAAAAATTGTATAAACCTGAGTGATTTCGGTCTTTTTTATTATCGAGATAAAGAAATTTAGGTGACTCTTAAGACTCAACTAGTTTTAGTTCAAAAAATGCCACTACATTGTTAACCTTTATTTAAAAAAAAACTTCAGCAACGGCAACACTGAAAAGTTTACTTATTCTTTTTTCTTTTCCTCTTAAGAAATTTACATAAGTTGTATTTACATAATTGTACCATTGGTTCACATTTGTATATTTTCCGTACATTATATCGTTCGAATGATTGCTACAAAGTAGACGTGTATTTTTCGCTTGGCAATTATGTCCATTTCTTCATATAAACAATCCGCTAAAATAATCCTATCCAGTTTTAGAGTTTAAATTTTAATAAACTGCTTTAATTTCATCTTTAAAGTCGATGTTCCAAGTGCATAATTTCTAAAATTAACACGAAATAAATAATTATAATTACGTTCACTTGTATTGTGCCAATTTCGTTTGTCCATCTCGCTCAAATATGTCTCGCTCACCTAATGATGCCCCCAGTGCTCGCTTGAGAGGAAATAAAACTGACTCCCCTATCCCTCCTCTGTCTAAAAGTTCTCAAAAAACAATCAAAAATAAAACAGCGTGCTCTGAAGGGGATAAAGGAATTAAAACACTGTGTACCACTCCCACACCCATTTTATCTTGCTCCGGAGAGGACAACATTACTTCAACAAAAATGGACGATATGCTACGTAAATAAAGTGAGTCTGTAATAAGTTTTTTATCACAAGAAATAGCCAAACGTTCAACCAAATTGACTGAGACAGAGGAAAATATTTCTAAAAAACTCGATTCGCAAATCAGTGAATTGAGTGGAGCAATTGAAAAAATAAACTCCAAAGTTGTAATTCTTGAGTCTGTACTCTTCGACACTAATTCGGAAATTACTCAATTCAATTCTGAAATATCGACCGTAAAAACTTCACTCACAGTCGTCACCACTAAATGTAGCGTATCCAAGACAATAATAAACGAAAACTCTTCTGATATTTCTGACCTCAAACAAAATCTTGAGCGTGTCACCGGCGAACCGACTACTGTAACTATGGTTAAAGTTTTTAGAAGACAAAGCTCTGGACTGCACGTATCCAACATTAATGCAAAAAATCTTTTTCCTAAAATTGACGAGTTCCGCTTTCTGTTTGAAAAATCTTTGGTTTATGTGGTTTGTGTGTCGGAAACTTGGCTCAGAGATGAATTTAATGATGCTATGTGTAGCTTAGGTGGGTATAGGGTTTTTCGTTGTGACAGGCTTGGTCGAGTTGGTGGTGGAGTTGCAATGTATGTTAGGGATGGTATTGATTGTAAATTAACTGACGTATCCCCTGCAGCGTCCGATATTGAATTTTTGTTCCTCGAACTTGGCAACAATAATAATAAAATTCTTGTTGGTACTATTTATCGACCTAATAAGTACGTTAACTTGTTGACATTTATTGCTGAACTTGAGCTTATATCTTCAACGTATGCCGATATTATTTTGAGTGGAGATTTTAACTGTAATATCCTGACTGAGAACAGTTTTATCAAAGAAATGAGTTCACTCAACTTATTCTCTGTTAACACAACTGCAACTACTCATTTTTCTGAGAACTCATCTTTTATTTTTATTGTTGGATTTATTCCTCACCAACCCTAGAAGCAAAGTTCTTTTCTATGACCAGTTATACGCACCTGCCTTTTTGAGATATGATCTTTTATACCTTGCCTTTGATTTTGATATCACTTTCTTACCTCGTACTTTTTCATATAGAGATTTTAAAAACATCAATTACCCTCTCCTTGAAGGACAAGCACAAAGCATCAGTTGGAGTGAATTATACTATCTTCTTAGTCCCACTGAACAAGTTCAATTTCTCAACTCTAGAATTTTGGATCTTTTTAACTCGCACGTTCAATTAAGAACAAAGACTATATCCAAGTGTGCCCCGTGGATTTCTAATGAAATTCGATTGCTTATGCGACAACGTGACCTCGCATATAATCGTTGGAAGCGCTACCGTTTGGAAGAACATCATGTAATTTATCGTTCGATTCGCAACAAAGTTGTTTTTGAGATAAGAGCAGCTAAAACACGAACTTATTCTAGCCAGCTCAATGCTTCCCTCAGTGGTAAACTTTTGTGGCAGAACGTGCGTAGTATTGGCATTGGAAAAGCTAATGTGCTTAATCGTCAGTTCTTATCTTCGCCGCCAACCAATCACATCCAACAAATAACACCTCAAGGATTTGGTAATCATTCCCTGCCTTCTCATCACTCTATCTTTTGTTTTACTGCGGTTAGCTGCTCCGATGTGCTCGAAGGCATTCTCTACATAAAATCCAAGGCAGTAGGACTCGATGAAATACATCCTTCATTCCTGAAAATAATATTGCCTGTACTTCTCCCGTATATAACTCATGTCTTTAATTCGATATTTACCCTCGCAGTGGAAGTCAGCTAAAGTCATACCTGTTCCCAAAACTTCCAAAGGTAATGAGTTTAGACCGATTTCCATCCTTCCCTTTTTATCAAAAGCTTTCGAAAAGCTTTTGCAAAAGCAAATCAATCACCATCTTTCCAGGCATATCCTACTTTCCCCTAGACAATCTGGATTTCGACAGAAACACAGTTGTACTACTGCTGTAATAGGTGTTTCCAAAAAAATACGCTATGCTCTTGATGAAAGACAAATATCTTTTTTGGTCTTACTTGGCTTTTCTAAGGCATTTGATATGATGAACCATCAATCTTTTTGTCACAAGCTGTCTATATTGTTTAATTTTTCACCATGCGCTGTTAATCTTATTTCGTCTTACTTAACAGATTGGACACAAGCAGTGGCAGTGAATGATAATCTATCGGAATTTCTTTCTGTAACCAATGGTGTTCCACAGGGATCCATCCTGGGGCCCCTTCTCTTCATATATCAATGAGCTCCCTACTCTTATTAAGCACTGTTCGATTAATATGTATGCTGACGATGTGCAACTAGTTTTGAGCTGTCCATTGGGTTTTATTGAGCACGGGGCTTCCTGCATGAATGAAGATCTTGCAGAAATAGCACGCTGGTCAAACCATAGCAGTCTTATTTTGCACCCCAAAAAATCCAATTGCATAATTATTTCAAAAAAGTTATTAGATCTGTCTTACTTTCCCTCAATATTTCTTAATGGTGACAAAATAAGGTATGTTGAAACTGTAAAGAACCTTGGCGTGACCTTTAATAGGACCTTAACCTGGGAAAATCATATCAATGTATCGGTTGAAAAGACGTATGGTGTATTTCGTAATCTACGGGCCACATATTCCTTTACCCCCTTTAAAACCCGATGCCTTCTTGCAAAATCACTTGCTATGCCCATCCTTACCTATGGCTGTGAAATATTTTACAATTGTAGCTTTGCCTCCAAACGCAAACTCCAAATCGCATATAACAGCATAGTGCGTTATGTTTTTGGACTGCGACATTTTCAATACCCCGCCCCCGCCAAAGGCTGAGACAAAACCCATGCTCCTTTAAACCCTCATACTTAGATTTTGGTTATACATCCACTCCCAAAATTTGCTGTCGGCTCTTGTACTATTATGCTTAGCACTATTTTATAAGATATGTATCTTACTGTGTTTAAGCTATTCATGAAATAAATAAATAAATAAATAAATTCTTGTGAACTCGAAGTTCATCACCCCTTGTGGTCCAAGGAGTTTTCTTTGTTTCGCCATCTAATAAAATAGATACTTTAACATACAAAAATTCACCTTTCGGACAAGGAAGTACATAAATTGATATCTATTCTTGTTATAAAGCACTTATGTCCTGAAGGTCTAATTGTGCTGCGATAGAACTGCATTAAACAATTTTATGTTGCAGAGCACATTTGCAACACCTCATCCATCATAACACGATCACTTCCTACACTTGGGAATCACGCAAATCGTTTCACTCCCGCTCCCCAAAGCAATTCGTAACCAGATCAACAGTTACATTTGCACGACATCACACAACACAATATTCCATTTCCAGCCTTTTATAGATCCTTGATGGTTCTCTATTCAGCATCACAGATGAATCGTTTCTAAATCATGATTCACTTATCATGTCCACATTATGTCTGTGCTCCGATAAATTTTAATTAAATCCCAGAAATCCTCTCGTAGGTACCTACCATCAGACCTCGAGTTGGTTGTGATGGTGTACCTTCGTACAGTTGTTGTGTGCCCTGGGGACATCCTTCATTCTTTAGCTTGACTCTTTGGTAAAATCATGCGCATAGAGCTGTGTGTTCTGTGTGTTTCTGTTTGGTTTTCGCTCGCGCAATAATGCGGAAAAGATTTATGACACACTAGCGCGACATGCGTTCCAAACCGCACATTCCAGGACAACCACATTGCTGGCCGTAAGTGAAAATTCTTGAATCAAAAGAGAAGACTCTAACTGTCGGTTGGTCGTCCAGCGTCCACGAGCACCAAGCAAACAGTGTATTAATATCGTGGTTTTCTCTTCTCCAACAAGTCATCTTCCTGGGCGGTGCATCATTTCATGGTGAAATTTTTATCGATAAGATTCTGTCGGAACACAGAGCTTAGACCGCCAGCACCACATACCACCCGCCCCCGCCGCAGCGCCATCACACCGACCGAACGTACCCGCCTGCCAGGCGTTACATCATGTTTCCGAGTGGACAACGACGACACTGGAACTTATGTAACCTAATCTGTGCCGTGAAAGTTGCATCACCATCATGCGAGGAGGTCTCGTAATCACCCGAGAATCAGGAAGACTCATTAAGGTATCGGTAAAAGAAAGGGAAACAGAGTGCCCAAGCAGCCAGCCAGCATATAGGGCTGGGACACAAGTCCAAGTTGTTTCCCTCCGACTGGTTTGTTCCGTGAAGAAAGAGCAAAGAGGTGGTGCTGGTTGTGCGACTTTGACATTGAATTCCTTGTCTGATTGGAGCGAATGTATATAGTGAAGATGAAACCAAAGGTTGAATTGGCGCATGATTAATCAAACGAGCAGGGCATTGAGCCCGCTGAGAGCGCCCTATCCACAAAAGGCAAATACTCGTAACTCTATCAAAGGATACGCCAATAGAGTGCCAGTGCCGACAAATAGATTCGAGGGCAGCGGCACTTAATTAGCTCTGGCGATAGATAAAATGAACGTCTTTCCACTTCGGCATTAGATTGACATGTGGCTGAAGGAGCTGCAACAGCACCGCACACATCAAGTGTGACTTTGCACCGCATAAGGTACGACTCAGTGAATTGGAATCATGCACGGACATCAGATCCTGTCCACCTGATTTGAATCGTGTTAGCTTGTGTGTGTAGATTTGTGGAAGGTACAATAACAGCGCAGTGGCGGAGTGGCGGCAGCGGCATCGAAAACGAATGCGCGTGCGCGCGCTAGAAAAGTGCAGAAGGAAAATTGATAGACGGTCCATGATGTTGTGGTAGCATAGCGATCGGATACAGTGTGGAAGTAATGAAATTAGGTGCCAGTTCAATCTGGGGGAATGTTAATCTTTGTCGGGAACGCACATTTGCCATGCTGCCGACTATTAATATTAAATCTCTGTGTGCTGGATCTGGATAACTAGACGGACACCAGAGTGCGCAACTATTTATACACATATGCACCTACTTAAATATAAAGTGCGTGTGTGCCTATAAGAAGCTTACTGGCCACACCTGCACTGGATGATGCTTTCATTTCAAAACGTTTGACGTTTATAAATTATGGCTGCTACTGCCAATTTACAGCCGCGATACATATTATGTGCTGTTTCTTTTTGAAAACTGCTAATCAGTTTTGAGCTGGACAGTGCGTTGGATTTTGTGCGGAGCAGTGTTTTAGAAATGGGTCAGTATTAATTAAATCCGTGCAACAGTAAAGCAAACAATGTTAACATGGATGGGAGCGATTTTAAGAACTTGCTTTCAGGATCATTGGTCACTAACAAACGAAATTAAACGTTTAGGTTTTACAAAATCTTTACATATTTTCAGAGTCGTTTCAGCATAAAGAAATTAAAATAGATAGGTATAAGGCTAGGGAATACGAGGTGCGAATTTTTTAATTTCATAGTTAAAAGGACAAGTTCTATTCTGTTTTATTTAGATTGGCAACCTACATAAAACACACCAATCTACCCGACTTGTGGTGTAGTAATCAATTAATTAGTCATCAGTCCATCTTTTCCATGTTTGTTCATTAGAAATGGAACGACATCTGGATCGATGAGAAATTTCCACCACAACATAAAGAGAAACATGGCCAGTTTAACAGTGACAGGAGCGGTACTTAAGTGCAAAAAATGGGATTCAAAAGATCCAATTTCTTAGCGAAAATTTAGCTGAATAAGTTGCATTTAAGTCCCTATTGTTGCACCAATACTTTAATGCCACTAACTCAGACTGCAAAATGTCACTAATTTAAGTTTCGCTTGCTAGGGTGAAGCGAGGGTTCGAACTAAGGGGGGGGGGGGTCTGACTTTCATTGAAAGTCCGACTTATTTAAGGAATTTTAATAAACTGTATAGACTGTAAAGATTAAGCATGCATATTAAAGAAATTATAGGGTGATGTAATGCATATTAAATGATTTTCCATGAAACAGTTTAAAAATATTGGGGATTATAACAATGTTGAAGAAATATAAGACATAAATATTAATATTATTATTGCATCAATTTATTTATTTAAAATCAATACTTTTTAATAAAAAGATAAATGTATGAATTATTATTGCAACAATTTAATTATTTATAACACAAACATAAAAATTCGTTATTAAAACAATAAATACAATAATTTAGACTATTTCATGTTAAATTTTAATTCGTTGCGGTGCTTTAGTAAAGAATTATTTCTTCGACAACCTCTTAAACATGAATTCCGTCAATTTTATCTTTCGATAAATAAAGCAGCTTCATTCGAGTTTTCTCTAACGCAAAGAGAAATATTAAAGTGCGGCAACCCTGAGATTTACCATGATTTTGCAGAAGACGTACAACTCTTATGGCCAATTTCATAAACATTTAACTTTTTTAAATCATTTTAAATTTTTAAATGACGTATTTTGTATGGAATAAACGTCATTTTAAGACTTTAAAGCCTGTTAAATTTTTAAAAGGGCTTTATGAAATCGAGGATTACACGCCTGAATTAGTTTGTTAAATGTTTGACTTTCAGCATGACATTTTTAACAAAAGTATTAAGAATTGATAAAATCAAAATCCAAGATTTATTTCAGCAGACCACATGCGGAGGGGCGTGTATCATTATCAAAAGAATTGCATCGATTTTTGAGAGAAATACACACAGTCTTCTTACTTTTTCAGAGCACGTGTACGGTTGCATGAAATTCGGCCCCAATGAAATATGGCCCCAAACACAAAATGAAAAATGGCCTCAAAAATGTATATAGGAAACAACAAGAACAAAAAAGGTTGAAAATTTGCCACTTTATATTGTTTTGGGGCCTGTAGCTAAGTTTGCAACCACGAAAAACCTGGGCTCGCGAATTTTGAAAAACTAAGTAGTTTTGAAGCACTCAAAAAATAGATCAAAAATTGTCCCATTCCGCTAAAAATTTGTAATCAAATAGTCTAGAGTATTACAAGACGAAATTCTGAAATTTGATCCAAATCAGTGTAATAATAAGAAAACTGTAAACTACTTGCAAAACATTTAATAATCTTTTGTTTTTGCTGCGTACCGTCATACTTCTCGGAAGAGGAAAAGCTGCATAAAGCAGCCGATTTATATATGTTTGACAAGTAAGCATTACCACTTCAAAATTTTAAGAATCAAATAATTGCGGGAGAGTACGATAACTTGGGCACCGAAAATTGATAACGGATAGAAGGCTTAAATACAAGCATTTTTTACTATGGAGGTTGAGGCGATTTTCGATAAAAACGACTTAAATGGAAAAACAAATATTAAAAAGCAACGACAATACTTAAAATGCAAAACAATACATTTTGTAAAAGCCAGAAGTCTGATCTTTAATCCTGCATTTAAATTAAATTATTTGTGCCAATAGTTTTCAAAAAATTTGCATTCAAACTCAAAATGTTGATAAAAAAACGCAAAAAGAAATGATTGGATCAATTTTGCTCAAAATTGTGAAATGGAAAACTAAATTTTCTTTTTGTGGTCAATGCTCACATCAATTCTGAATCAAACACAAAAAACCAGTTTTTGAGAAAATTGAAAATTACTAGAAGAACTTACTACTTTTCATACATTTACATTTATCATTATGTAGCTGTTGACATTCGAAACAGACACTACATTCAAAGTTCCTTAAATGCAAATGAAATTTGGCATACACCGAACCTCGCACATACCCCAAATCCTCTAAGGGGCACAGGGCGTCAACTACCGCTACACGCCATCTCGTTCGGTTTCTGGAAATGTATTTAAGCTCTCCCCAACTTTTACCGAGCTTTTGTGATTCCTTGTCGACTGTTCTGCGCCAAGATTTTCTCTGGCCTCCAGGTCTTCTGCAATCTAGGATGAGTGGATCCCACTCCATTGCATGTCTTGCAATAGAGTCTGCACCACGACGTAGGGTGTGACCAATCCACTGCCACTTTCTTTTCCTAAGAACGATGTCAATAGGACTTTGGCCCGTTCTCCGAAGGAGTTCTTGGTTGGAGATGGTTTTCGACCTAAAAATCCTTAGGATGTTTCGGAGACATGTATTTTCGAAAGTTTGTAGCTTCCTTGTGACAGAGGCGGTCACTTTCCATGTGCTACACCCATATAGTAGTACTGACTCTACGTTCGACCGGAACAATCGCAGCTTGGTCTTCGTACTGTAGACGTTGCTCCTCCAAACTTTAGACAGCATGCCGAAAGCAGCTTTAGCTTTGCTGATTCGGCAGTTAACCTCTTTATCCGTACCACCGCCGTCTTTTGAAACAACACTACCGAGGTACAGGAAGTTGTGCACCGCTTCAACCTGCTGTCCCGCAACGACAAGAAGAAGAAGAAGAAGAAATGTTGAGGATTTTTGTTTTCCCGGCGTTGATCCTCAAACCGACTTTGTTTGCCTGGCATTCCAGATTAGACACCATATGATGAAGAGCCATAATGTTGTGCGAGAGCAAACAAATATCGTCAGCGTAATCAAGATATTGCAGGAACGAAAACATCGTCCATCGAATTCCACGCGCTTGCCCGGCTAGAGCTGCATGAAGGACATCCCCTATAACCACCAGGAAAAGTAGTGGAGATAGCAAACACCCTTGACGAACTCCGCTATGGATATCGAAGTCCTCTGATACCTTTCCGTTGTGTAAGACTTGACACGATGCACCCTCGTAGGTAGCCTTTATAATGGTGATAATCTTATCGGGTAATCCTCTCCTACGTAAAGCTGACCAAATGAAATCTCGATTCAAACTATCGAAGCCTTTTCAAAGTCGATGAAGAGCAAATGTATAGGGCAGCGGAACTCCACGCATTGTTCTATTATGATCCTCAAGGTGTTGATGTGATCAATGCAGGATGAGCCTGCACGAAATCCCGCTTGCTCTTTGTCGAGAGTAGAATCGAGATGTTCTTTGATTCGTTCCAAGATTATTTTCGCCATTATCTTTGCCACCGCGGGGAGGACACAGATCCCTCTCCAGTTTCCGCAATCCGTAAGATTTCCCTTTTTTGGTAGTTTGACGATCATCCCATTTCTCCATTCAATGGGGAAACTTTCGTTCTCCCATGCCTGTGCTATTAAGGGGTGTAGCAACTTCGCTGATGTTTGTGGATCTGCTTGGTAGAGCTCAGCGGGAATGCCGTCCAAACCTACCGCTTTGTTGTTCTTGAGGGATTTGATTGCTGATGTTGTCTGGGAGGGCAGGTGCGAATACGGGAACTAGTTTCTACGAATAGCTCATTTGGGTAAGGGGCTGGAACACCTCCGCTATCGCCTATGTGGTTGAGCACGCTAGCAAAATGTTCCTTCCATCTCCTGAGCTGATCCTCTCCGTAACTAGCAGGGTGCCGTTTACATCCTTGACGAGGTATTGTTTTCGAGAGTTGTTGTTTCCAACCAATTCCTTGGTTATCTTGTAGACGGTAGCACTGTCGCACCTAGATGCTGCTTCCTCTGCCTGTTCTGCGAGGACATTTATGCGCCTCCTTTTGTCACGTCTGACACTACGCTGCACTTCTTTTTTTTTCCTACGGTACTGAGACTCGATGTTAAATCTCTCACCTACTGGGGCAGCCGCAAGTTGGGATCTAATCGCGTTCCTTTCTTCAATCTTACTCCATGTATCTGCAGAAAGCCATGTACTTTGGCTTCTCTGCCTTACCCACAGACTCAGTTGTGGCAGTTGCAAAGGCCTTTTTCACATTGCTCCAGTGTTGGTCTGCATTTTCTGGCGTGGCAATGCTGACGACTTCTGCTTCTGCGGCGAGGCGGTCCTTATATCTTTGGCGCACTGTAGGATCCCGTAATCTGTCGGTATTGTACCTGGGTGTACGCAGGAAGTTTTGCCGATTTCCATGTACTGAAGCAATTCGAAGTCGAACGTAGGCAAGCATAAGATGGTGATCGCGAGCTAACCCTACATCAGCACCGCGTCTGTTTCGGACGTCGAGAAGACAATTTTTAAAGCGCTTGCTAATAGCAAAGTGATCGATTAAGTTCGCTGTACATTGACGATCTGTGGATAACCAACTTATCTTGTGCGAGATCCTATGCTCGAACAGAGTACCTCCAGTGACTAGCTGATTTGCGTTACAGAAGTCAACAAACCGCTCTCCATTGTCGTTCCGTTCCCCGATACCGTGGTTACCCAGAACGTGCTTCAAATCCTTTATGCTGTCTTTATACGAATGGCAAAATGCCATTATATCTGTCAAAATATAGCCATTTTGCTTTTCATCGTGTAAACGCTCTAAATACTGGCAATATTTTTGCCAAAATAAAATGGCAGAGATAATTTGGCATAAAATGCTGCTATTAATATGACTGCGTGTAAACACTTTACTGACGCCTTTTTTTCGAAATTATGCCATTCTAGATAAGAATGAACTTGCTCATTCTTTTATGGCATGTTGCCAGTATTTTGAAATCTGCCATTATTTGAACTCGTGTAAATGCATGTCATAAAAAAATTATTTCTGCCTTTATTATATCATTTTTTTGGCAGAAATATTGGCATCTTTGGCATTCGTGTAAATCCGGCTTTATTGAGCCCAAGCAGGGGGGTTTCAGGTGGGCAGCATGCCCCCCCATACATACCTCGCTTTTAAAATGCCCGCCTAATGCTGGGTACTAGCACTTTAATTAAACATCAAATTTTGCATACACCGAACCTCGCACATACCCCAAATCGCATAGTGAGCCCAAGCAGGGGGGCAACATGCCCCCCCAAACATACCTCACTGTTTATACGCCGTAAGGCTGGGTGTTGAGAAAGTATGATAATTAAGATTCAATTTGTGTAAGAATGAATCCATGCTTTATTTTTACTATCAAAATCAGACCACGTAAAATATTCAAGCAAAAAAAAAATTAATTAAATTAAAATAGTAGTTTTGGTAATTTTTAATTTTCTTGAAAACTAGAAGAAGTAAAATCATTTTGTTTTCGGTTTCTGATTAAAAGTTAATATGAGCAACGACTTTAAGGAAAAAAAAAAATATAATATAAAATCTCAAACTTTTGAAAAATTACACTTTAAATATTTTTTTAATGTTTCTTTTTCCAAATTTTGAGTTTGAAAGTAGTTTTTTCAAAAACTATAGATATATTTCACTTGATTTAAAAACTGGCTAATAAAACAGAGTATTGGCTTTCAAAAAAGAAATAAAACTTAATTTAAGGTATTACCGTTATTTTTTAATGACTTTTTTTTTCATTTTTAGTACTTTTTTCATTAAATTGCCCCTCCCGCCAAAACGGGGGAGATAGACCCAACAATATAGTTAACTATGTTTGTATTTGACCCCTCTACAAAAATTAGTTATCAATTGTCGGCGCCCAAGTTATCGTACTCGAGCCAATAAATTGGACTAATTGTCGTGAATTTGTCGTAAATTTCTCGTGAAAGAAAAAAAATTGTCGCGCATGTTTTTTAAAAATTAACCCTGGGTAATGCTAGCTTGACAGTAAAAATAGCATTACTCACCCTCAAAAAAAAAAAATTAAGATGCCAATAATTGTCGTGAATTTGTCGTGAAAGTAAAAATTTTGTCCGACCTTATTTTTTTTTAAATAACCCTGGGGCCATATTGCGTATTACGAAACGAACGGCAATTAAACGATACTGAAGTAAACGATAGACACGACGGAGAGCGATTATGTAAAACGAGAATGGTGGTATAAAGATTTTGCCAATCTAAAACGAAAAAATCTATATTTTTTTGAAGCACAACCAACTTCACGCCTATTTATGACTGTCAAAAATTAAAATATTTTGTCAACAAAATATCATTATTTTGTAAAAATGTTGCTCCATTGTGATTTGTTTTTGGCTAGATAAGGTGAATCCGAAAAGGAAGCAATTTTAACGTTTTTCGTTTAACCATAGAAGCATTTATATGCATATAAAAAGGATTAATTCGCAACTTCCGAATGCAAGATCAACATAATATATCAAATATAACAAAATTGTGTACGACTCTTGGCTTTTTAGCAGGTAGATACCAAAGAGGAACCGGCCAGGACTTTCTTATCGGATAATATGAACCAGCATTTTTCCATCCCTCTGTTTTTTGCAGGCGGGCCAGATTTTCACATAAGCAGACCGCAACACATTATAAATCTATAAACGATAACGAAAGCTTCTGTACGACTGCCAAAAGTCAGTCGTAAGTAAAAACGAGTATCGTTAAACTAAAACGATTATCGTTTTACATAATCGCATTTTAACGATTAACGAGAAATTGAACGATAATCGTTTTACGTAATAGGGTCCCTGGGTAATGCTAACTTGACAGTCAAGTTAGTATTACCCACCCTCAAAAAACATTCTAAAAAAATGTAAATAATTGTCGTGAATTGGTCGTAAATTTGACGTGAAACAAAAAATTTTGTACCACTTGTATTTTCTGAGAAAAAATAAACAAAATCTAGAACTACTCTAGCCCTACCATACCAAAACTTTTTTCCTAGAAGATTTAAAAAAAAGTAGTGCTAGTTTTTATGAAAAAAATGCAATTTTTGGGGGTTTAGTCATAAAATGGTGATTTTTTTGGAAAAAAAAGGCACGACAGTTGTTTCGATACATTTTTTTTTTTAAATCTTCTAAGAAAAACGTTTTAGTATGGTTGGGCTAGATTTATTGAAAAAAATGCGATTTTAGAGGGTTAGGATTTTTTTATTTTTTCTCAGAAAAAACAAGTGCTACAAAATTTGTTGTTTCACGACAAATTCACGACAATTAGTGGCATCTTTTTGTTTTTTTTAATTTTTTTTTGAGGGTGGGTTTTAGTGTGGATCGTTTTCAACATATTTTGCCAAATCACTGTGTGCAACTCATAGTATATGCTTAATGGTTTTTTGAACTTATCCTCATTATTAGTGATAGTAGCTAAATGGGCTTCAGGTCAATTGAAACAAATTAATTTTATTTCAGTGAAATAATTAATTTGTTTCAATTGACCTGAAGCCCATTTAGCTACTATCACTAAGAAGATTTAAAGGTCACAAATTCCACAAGTATACTTATCCTCATTATTTATTTTGAGTCGCCCTTGGGAAAAACAAAATCAGGAAGCCATGTAAAATTGGTCTTCTTCCACAAAAAAATTATATACCTACCTATTAAGAATTAGTGAAGCGAATAGTTGGCGCAAAATAATAGCGGATTCTTATAGAGGGACTAAATACAAGTATTTTTCACCATGGTGGTAGGGGTCTATCGTCGTCCGTAAAGGTGGGAGGCCAACTTTTTAAAAAATACTTAAAAATTTAAATAAATCGCTTAAAAAATTATTTAAAAAGAACGGAAACACAGATGATAAAGAATGATATATTTTTTGAAAGCTAAAAGTCTGTTCTTTTATTGAGTTTTTGAATCAAGTAGTTTCGTTCAATAGTTTTCGAAAAAAATATTTTCAAACTCAAACTTGAAAAAATATGAACTGATTTTTTCTTTTAAAAAATATGGAATACGGTAAGAAATTGGCTTAAATTCCATAGTGATAACTCCTTAGATAAGTGCTTCTATTAATTCTTCATCAAGCACTGACAACCAGATGAACGTGTCTTCTATTTTTTTAGAAAATCTTAAATCACGAAAAGTACTAATTGTATTCAATAGCTTTGATTATATAATTGACCCTCCTGCCTATACTGAAAGCGATAGACCCCTCCCCCATGGTGAAAATAGTTGTTTTTGGTCCCTCTACAAGAATCCGTTATTTTGTTGCGCCAAATATTCCCACCCCGAATTTATAATTATTACCTATATCATTTTTTGTGAACAACTACAAATTTTCAATGGCTTCCCGATTTTGTTTTTCCCAAGGGCGAATCAAAATAAATGATGAGGATAAGTTTAGAAAACCATTTAGCTTATACTATGAGTTGCACACAGTGATTTGGCAAAAAATGATGAAACCGATCCACCCTAGTGGGTATGCTAACTTGACTGTCAAGTTAGCATTACCCAGGGTTATTTAAAAAAAAAAAGGGCGGACAAAATTTTTTCTTTCACGACAAATTTACGAGAAATTCACGACAATTAATCCAATTGAAGCACTTAGAAGACGAAGGTGTTAATTGACATTTTTTGAAATTTGGCTTTTAACCTACAGATGAAAGTGTTATATGAAAACTTAAATTTCTGACTCGTCTATACTCTTCTATCGCCTCTAGATTCATATTTAGCCAAAGATGAAGGTGTTATATGCAATCACTTTAATAATAAACTTTGTGGATGAATGTGTTAAATGCGCTTAAGTCCTTTATATTAAGTCCTTTATACAAAAATGATTTTATCTGAACTTTTCATTTCGTGCATACAGGTGTTAAGTGGGCTCTTTAAGATAAGACATTGTAGGTGAACACCGAAAAAAAAAAAAATAAGTGCATGTGCAGGCAAGAGGCACCATCCAACACACACTACTTCAAATTTGAATATTCCGACGCAGGTGGCTTAACATGATGGCTAAACTTTGTATAGTCTAAGAGCCAACGACATTAAAAGTCAAGTCATTTGCGTAATGTTGTAACCCATGCCAAAACATAGCCGATACCCTTGAAGAATGGGTGTTAAATTGACCTTATAGGTGGTGCCAAAAATGACAGAAGAATTTGCTCCAATGCTATTTGCTTCACTCTCACAGGCTTTAGTTCAATAACGCTCCGTTAAGCTCCTATGCCATTACTTGCGGAGGTTCAATGAATTGGGCAAAAATAACAATGTCTAACTCTATTGGGTACCGGGTCACGCGGATATCGATGGTAAGGATGAGGCAGACTGCCTAGCCAAAATAGGAGCAACAACCCCCCTAACAGTCCTATTGCGGATTAGGTGAAAATGTGATCAAAAACAAGATCAAATTAGAAGAGGAGGCAAAAAGATGCAAAATTTGGAATGAACTCCCAAAACTGAGGCAGGCCAATCTACTACTTGGGAACTACAACCAAGAACGCCACAAAGCCTCATAAATCTCATCAGAAACGGCCTAAGAATAATATCGGGCAATTCGCAGTTTTTGAATGAAATCTAGGTCTTGGTGTAATGTTTTTGTTTCAAAACCTAACCAGAAGTGACTCTGCAAAAAAGCAAACGAAAATTCCTTTACGAATACCCCAGCAGACTAATTTTATTTTTACTTTAATGCAAGGTTCAACTTAGGGATTCAATAAAATGGATTTGCAGGGAGTATATTTCTTACCTTTACAAAGAATGCTATGATGAATATGTTCCTTATAGTAAGGTTATTATAGCCAAAAGTAACAAACGTCCTGATTATAATCAAAAGACAACAAATTGAAATAACTTTCTGCAGAAAAAATTAAAAATTTAAAAGAACAGATGAATTTCGTTCGTGTAGAACATCATTGGTTTTATTTTAATGCAATTTCAGCAGATCCTGGAGAAGGGAAAGAGAAAAAACAAACAAAAAATAAGTTAATTACAACATATCAAAAAGTCACTTAACACCTTTATAAAAACAAAATTAAATTAAATACAAAAAAGTTCTTAGATAAAAGTGTTAAGTGCACAAAAGTGAAAATATCTCAACAAATATTTGCGTTAAATAAAAAAGATTCCTAAAATTGAATTCACCTGAGTTTTATTGACTTTAAATTGTCCATACAGTATTTTTATTATTTGCATAAACAAAGTGATAGGCAATATACTTTAAATGCTTATAACTCAAATGTTTAAAAATGTCGCTTACGTCCTTCATCTTCTAAGCGCTTCAATTATTAGATTCTTAAAATTTTGAAGTGGTAATGCTAACTTGGCAGACATAATTTATATTTGTTATATGTACATTCTCCGAGTTCCAATACAGTCCGCAACGGTCAATTGAGTTATATCTATGTAGTTGAACACTTTATTGAGCAAAACATAATTATTAAATTTACTTTTTAAGTTTAATTTTGATCTGAGCTTAATATCGTTTGGCCAAAGGCCGTCTACCAGATTGAAAATTCCTAAGTTCAATTATTTAACTATCTACAATGCACTTTCTGTAACTCAGCGCCCAGTTGATGCATATTTATATAAAATTTTTCAAACTATTTTTCCATTCAAAATGTCCAAGACTTCATTCATTTCCATCGAAGCTACTACAAAATTAGACACTCGTACCTCTTTTAGGATGGGACATCTGACAATGAAATTGTATACAGGATATTGGTATAAGGTGTAGGTTGGGTTAAGACAAGAAAAAATTCGTATGGGAGGGGCTTCCATTTTCCTCCGTTTAGGCGGGAGGTGCAATTTTCTAAAAAATTGACTTAAAATAAAAAAAAAATGATTTAAAAACAACAGTAAATTCTGCAATGCCCTGCCATACCTTCTTGGAAAACCAGAAATTTCTTCTTTAATTTTCATTTAAATTAAGTTCAGTATGGGAATAGTTTTTTTATAAATTAATTTTCAAACTCGAAATTTTGAAAAAATTAAAAAAAAAATCTCAAACTATTTCTTTTTCAAAATTTTACGTTATTAAGTACTATTTTTGTTTTCAAAATTCTTGCTCTGATCAATTTCTAGTCAAATAAATTATTCAATTTTCTCATTAAACTAAGGAGAATCCACCTAAATGATCATTTTAGCAACCATTTTATTATCATCAAATTCGTTTTTTCTTGTTTTGATTTGGTTTGTTTTGGTTGTTGGTTGTTGGTTTCTTTATTATGGTTGTTGGTTTCTTTATTTTTTAATATCTTAAAAAAAATTAATAAGAGCATTGAATTTTAACAACAAAAATAGTAGACACCTAATTACATACAATTTTGAAAAAAAAATAATTGGAATTTTTTTTTCTCAAAATTTCCAGTTTGAAAATTGATTTTTTAAAAACTAAATTTAAAATGAAAATTAAAGAAGAGATTTCTGGCTTTCCAAAAAGGTATGGCAGGGCATTGGAAGTTTTAACGTTGTTTTTAAATTTTTTTTTTTAAATCGAAAATTTTCAGTCTCGCCTCGGTCTCGTATAATTAAATTAAAAGTCTGGTCTAGGTCTCAATCTCGCCTTCTTCGCGAGAAAACTTGAATTTGCTGTCTCGTCCCGGTCTCGTCTACGAAAAATACGATTTTCGGACAACCTCTTGATTGGAACGAAATATTTTCGATACGTCAAAATATTTTTTATTTATTTTGTATATATAGTTTGAATTTGTTCAAAATATGAGATTGTAATGTGTCCGACGATGGGAAGTGGTTTCGGTTATTTGTTCTTGTATTCAAGACTATTCCAGATCTTAAGCTGCAGTATCGGCTTGCAAGATCCTAAAAAAGAGACCAACAACATGAGGCCCCCGTCTTTTTCACATCCCCGTTAGTCAAAAACCTGAAGAGTTCATATCAGTGTATTTTTATCTTTTTATCCCTTTTATCTAATCGATTTCAAGGCCGCGTTTGAACATCATTATATCATCTATAGAGACCAAGTTATACAGGCTTTCCCACAGTCACCGGTGCAGATGAAAACCATGGGTTCCTAAGTTCGAAAAACTTAGTAATTTTCCCATTTTTAATTCCTTTTCGACTTATAATGGTCTAATATGATTTCTAGTCCTGGGCTGTATTTGTGGGTATGTATTGTATATGTGTAGGTATTTGCATGCTACTTTTCCTTTCTGAATTTATAAACTCCCTGAAACTTTGTGTTGTACTTATTTAAAATTTATTCTCACAATGTCCCAAAAGATTTCTATTTCATCAGTATTTACTGGTGATGGCCGGTCTAATATATACCACCAAATCAACTCAACTGGCAAACAGCCCAATGTGTGACCCATTTTATAAAGTAGGTATTGGTGTTTGTCCTGCGGTAAAAGGCATAATAATCAGGAAATATGGGTTACCTCAAAACTGTAGCTATAGTAATTCCTTTTCTAGGAAGAAGGATTGTTGTCGCATAGGTCCTGTGATTCTCAAAACACACAAATATTTATTCCTCAGTATACGAGTACATACATGCATATATACACTACACATACATTTGATTAAAAAAAAACAACAATAAAATGGGTCACTGGACTTTAATTACTGAACAATGAAGAAGAGCAGTGACTCTCGTATGCACATGAGAATTTATGTTAATTAATTTGAAAAAAAAAAAACCTAATAGAAACGAGCCGCCAGGAATCTAGCGGATGCCTTTTGATTTGAAGAAGGCTGAGTGTGCCCAATGACGGTGCGGCAGCGTGTACGGCGACGTGACGACGTAATAAACTATTCAGCACGTCTAATTAAGTTGACCACCACCGACCACAATAAGAAGAAGGCCCAATATTTTGAATTAAATCGACGCCCGATTGGGAAAATGAGGTATCGTTATATAAATTTAGAATAAATTAAGAATTACACTTCATTAGGGATATAAACTAGTGTAAAAATTCCTAGAAGTTCACCAAATGCAACTGAAGCCATGTGATGCATCTGTTGGGTCCTTTCTTTGTCTGATTCCATCCTTCCCATGAGCATGGTATGGAAAGGCACCCATAGCCGCTGTCACTTTACGTACATATGACATGGAAACAAGTTTCAATGAATATCATCAGGAGGACGAGGGAATTGTCGTTGTCGGAGCAATTCCTTTGACCGTTGATCACTTATCACCTCTTTTGTATTCGACGATGCAATGGTCCGGTGTTCTTATTTCTTATTTTATTGACAGTTATTCATTACAGTTACGAACATGTATATGTATATGTATATTGTATACACTATAGGAATCTGATGCTAGGGGACAACGAGAGAGAGGGTGAAGATTTATGCACTTGAACTGAAAATGTTGAAATTTTAAAATTATGAAAATTGAAATTTTCTCGACAAAATGTAGAAAAATGGTTTTTCGAAGTCCTTTTTTCAAGTGATAAACAAAAATAGTTTAAGCCTAGTACTCAGACTCACCTCTCGTTAAATGAAAAGTGAAAGCATACTAAAATCTTCTATTCTAATTTTTGGAGTATGATGGGATAATAGAATAATAGAGTCTGGAGTGAAGGTAAATTTTACCTTTGACAATCAATAAGCTTTCAAATAGAAGATGTGGAATGTAAAATTAAAAATTTAACGTTTTAAGATTTTGTAGAAATATTTAATTTTCATCCAATCTGAGTACCTACTGGACTTAAGGTAGAAGGTCGTATCCAAGTTGTCAAAAATATGAACTCCACCTTTTTGACTTACTTACTTAGGTCCTTGGACCTATTACGTCCGTGATGTTTCCCTTTCGGGACATTGGGCCTCCACTACACCTACGCGCCATCGTGTACGATTTCTTGAAATATATTTCAGCTCTCTCCAACTTTTCCCCAGTCGTGCCGATTCCTGTTCGACCGTTCTTCGCCATGTACTTCTAGGCCGGCCCACTTGTCTTCCCTCCTGTGTGAGCGGGTTCCACTGCATTGCTTGAGATGCAATGCACCGATCGCCTTTTCGAAGCGTATGACCAATCCACTGCCACTTTCTTCTTCGTATAATGGAGTCTATGGGCTCCTGACCCGTTCTCGCATGAAGTTCGGCATTGGAGATACGGTTGGGCCAGAAAATCCTCAAGATGTTTTGTAGACATCTATTAACGAAGGTTTGCAGCTTTCTAGTGACAGTGACAGTGACTTTCCAAGTGCTGCAGCCGTAAAGCAGAACGGATTCAACATTGGAGTGGAACAGTCGTAGCTTGGTCTTTAAGCTAAAAGAGTTGTTTCTCCATATTTTGGACAGCATTCCGAACGCAGCCTTTGCTTTTCTGATTCGGCTGTTTACGTCCAGTTCAGTTCCGCCACCCGTAGAGACAATACTCCCAAGATATTGGAAATCCTCTACCATCTCTACCGGTTGTCCAGAAATATTTACTTGGATTGATGAGGAAGTTCCAAGGCTGATCCTTTTAGTTTTTGCCGAGTTGATCTTAAGCCCTACGATTTCTGCTTCTCTCTCCACCCTTGTTGTCATTTGATGGAGATCCATGATCCTTTGAGAGAGTAAGCATACGTCGTCCGCGTAGTCCAGATGTTTGAGGTAAAATTACAGAGTCCACTGAATTCCTCCATTTCCATTTGACAAAGCTGCGTGCAGTACGTCACTTTTCACCAACAGGAACAGTATTGGTGACAGTATACAGCCTTGCCTAACTCCACTTTGGATTTCAAACTCCTCTGACAGCCTACCTTTGTGCAAAACGTGACACCTGGATCCATCATATTTAGCCTTGATAATAGCAATCAATTTATCTGGGATGCCCCTCCTGTGCAAAGCAAGCCAAATAAATTCTCTATTGACACTGTCGAACGCCTTTTCAAAATCGATGAACAGCAGGTGAAGTGGTGATCGATACTCAACGCACTATTCGATGATGATCCTCAAGGTGTTGATGTGATCCACACAGGAAGATCCAGTGCGGAAACCTGCTTGTTTGGCGTCGAGTGTGTCTTCGAGGTGGTCTTTAATTGGTTCCAATACTATCCTTGCTATTATCTTGGCTACTGCAGACAGAACGCATATTCCTCTCCAGTTTTCGCACTGTGTGAGATCTCCTTTCTTTGGGAGCTTGACAATCATTCCTTTTTTCCACTCTTTAGGAAAGCTCTCTGTTTCCCAAGCTCTCTTAATAAGTGGATGCAGTAGCTCGCTCGATGTCGTTGGGGCTGCTCCTAAGAGCTCTGCAGGAATACCGTCAAGTCCAACCGCTTTGTTGTTCTTCAGTGCTTTGATGGCGGTGATAATTTCTTCTTTACTGGGGGGTACGGTGCGTATTCGGGAAATTGTTACTTCGGGTAGCTCAGTGGGAATAGGGTTCACTTCACTGGCGAAAACGCGGTTTAAAACCGCAGGACCCTCCACCTTATGAGCTGGTCCTCATCCGAAATTAGCAGGGATCCGTTTGTGTCTTTAACCAGGTGTTGTTTAGAGCTCTGGACACCAGTGAGCTCTTTGGTAATTCTGTAGACGGTCCTACTGTCACACCTGCTAGCGGCTTCTTCTGCTTCTGTAGCCAATGCGTTGATGTAGTTACGCTTATCACGTCGCACACTACGGTGAACTTCCCTCATCTTCATGCGGTACGTAGACTCAAGCTGTGTTTTTTTTGAGAAGATTTGAAAACTGTTTGTAATTGGCTACTTCAAGAAAATGAGTCTTCTGAGATCTAATTTTCCCGAACTAGCCAAATCAACTATTTGAGTACCTGTTCTGTCCAAACTGTCACCGAAAAGAACAGAAAATAATATTTTGCCGATTCAAAGATAAAATGTTAAAGCTTCAAGACTATTAGTCAGACATAAGACAAAGCTACTCTAAAAAATAACATGCGGCGAAATTCTGCAAACGCCGTGAATAAATTTTCGTGTACGCTGCATATTTGCCTTCGACATGAGAAAATTGGTAAAGCTAAGCCACAAAATTTCCTTAGTCCAGCCAAGATCAAAAGAATCAATTTCCTGTTGTATTAAACATTAACACTAACGTTGAGACCCCGTTTTTTTCAAATTCTTCTCGGACTTTAGCCTAAACTGGGTTTTTTTTTCTGTTAAAATAGCTAATTTGACACAGTAATTCTAAAGCCTCAACTCCATTACCTCCTCAAGGTTTTGCCAAAATTCTGACTTTGATAGTACCTAGTGTTGAGATCTCAAAAACTCTCTGAAATAAAGTAAGTTTTTAGGGAATTGATTGTTTAACCCCAACCACGTTATTTGTCCAATTCTTTTCAGGCCTTAATCCGAAGCAGGTTTTTTGTCCAATTTCCTTCGGGCTTTAGAGAGACCCAACCAAATTTATTTGGCGCTTAGAATAAAATTACATAACTTGTGAAGCCCAACGTTGTTATTTTGTCTAATTTCAATTCGCATAGGATTTAGGGTCCGAAAGCTAATTTCTTATCCAACGAAGAAGAGATTCATCGATACTTAACGCACGCAATTGCGATAAGAGAGCTTGTTGCCAAACTCTTATCAAATGCTTTTAAAATATGAAGTACAAAATAAAATCTTAGTTTCTCCAAAACGATGCATGTAAGAATTTGTTTCACTGTTATGTGTGATATATACCTACCTACATATCCGACGATCGTTCTTCGAGATATTTCTTGAGCTGGAAATTAATTAGTGTTTCCGTGACCTTGGAAAGAAGGGAATTAAGTTCAATTGGCCGATAATTTGAGGTTGAAGAAGATATGGCTTTTTTTAGAAACGGGCTGGACAAATGCAGTTTTCCATCCACTCGGAAAGATATACCAGTAGAGTAGGACAGATGGAAAAGTTTAAGCAGTGTTTTTTCAGCATTGAAAAAGACCTCTTTAAAACAAGAATAATATCCGGCCGAGCAGATTTGTGTATATCAAGCTCTTTTAGAACTCTGGCAACTGCACGGGTGCGAAAAATGATTCGTCCCATAAAATCGCTTGCGCTCTCAAGTACAGGAGGAGTCACAACACTTTCTGGCATCGCCGAATTGACAAAAAACTGTACTGCAAGCTACAAATAAATTGGCTTTATCTAACTAGCTGATAAGAGTCAGCCACAAAATTCGGCCGCTTAAAATATCACATAAAGAGCCGCAAAAGTGCCGCCGAAAGTTCAACATGACACTAGTTAGCTATTTCTAAACTTCAATGCATGCAGTTGTCTAACTTTTCCTGCATTGTACTCTTTATATTTAGTGCCATGATTATACCTGATTGCTTTCTTTTGAACAGGGCCTTTTTGATTTGACATGTCTACCAGTTAGAAAAGTTAGTTGTAGAACCACCAGTCTTGTCGATTGGCACCATGATAGCACTTATGATTTTATATGCAAAGACAGGCATAAATCATTGATTATCGTGCACATATTTACGATTTTGGCCTTAAGTGCTTGAATCGTTTCCGGATTGTTTGCATAGCATTGGTCTTTCACGGTTCCCCACAAAAAAAAAGTCCAAAGGTATCAAATCGCAGCTCCGAGGCGGCCAATTGACATCGCCAAGACGGCTGAAAACACGATTTGGGAATTTGGTGCGCAAAAGATCGATTGTGGCATGACGTGCCATCCTGCACGAACCACGTCTTCAATTTCGTAAAAAAAAAAAAAACGGTTGGTTAACATGGCTCTGTAACGTTCACCGTTGACCGAAACGTTGCGTTGGTCCCATTCTCATTTTCGAAGAAAAATGGTCCAATGATGCCACCACTCCACACCAAACTGTCACTCAGTGGATGCATTGGAATCTCATCAATCAAGTGCGGGTTTTCGGATCCGCAGATGTGCCAATTTTGTTAACATTGCAGGCGCGCGTTAGGTGCTTCATTTCGACCAACACTTCTTTTCAAAAACGCACTCTTTGGGCTACACACACAGCACTTACTTTGGAATAAGTTTTTAATATTTCCCAAAGCGACTCATTTCGTTCCGCGGAGGTATGATGCTGACTTTCTGTCAAGATTTCTAGCGGGAAACAGCTGTCAGTGTCAAAATAACCTATGATTTAAAAAGAAAGCACTAGATGGACCACCCTTTACACAATAGCAAAAATATTAGCATTTTGTCATTTGTGGTGGATTGCAGCAGAAATCGAAAGCTTTGCCTAAATCCTCCGTCAGCTGTCATTACTGCATGGGATAAAAACACTTAAATAGTAACATGTCAAATTAAACAAGAATTTAACTTGCAAACAGTCCAGCGTCCTTACAAATTAGCATGATCTTAATTTGAAAATAATTTGGTTTGTTTCATCTTTTATTAATACTTTTCTGTATTATTTTCTTCTTCTATCTTCCCTTTCGAAATGTCAACACCTATTTTTTGCTTTTAAGCCAAGTAGAGGCATACATTTACCGTTCTGAAATCATATTGTTATTAATCCCTTTCCACATCAAAGCAAGGATTTCAACAGATCTTAAAATGTATGAAAACAATCTAGATCCTAGTATTGAGTTGTTTTAAATTTATTTTAAATAGTAAAAACTACGTACGAATGTCGGGTACGTCACAATGGAATGCCCCTTATTCATTTGAATGCAAATGTTGTTCATCGGCATTCTAGATAAGCTTTTGAATGTTGGTTTGTTTGACAAAATAAAACTGTATTGTATTTGTATCATCAATTACCAAAATGCATAAAATTGAAAATTCAGAACATTCATTAAGTTTTCAAATACATTTTAGCTTTATTTTGAGTGTCCAAAGACATAAAGTCCATCACAGCCATGGGAGTTTGTTTGTTTTTCATGGTTGTCTCATAAAAAAATTAATTACAATTCAATTCGTTCAAGATGTATTTTCTTATAACAACATTAAGCAGCTCATTAGGGTGAGTGTTGTA
Source organism: Melangyna quadrimaculata (assembly GCA_949320155.1). Classification (NCBI taxonomy): domain Eukaryota; kingdom Metazoa; phylum Arthropoda; class Insecta; order Diptera; family Syrphidae; genus Melangyna; species Melangyna quadrimaculata. Next base: position 188,011,545 of record OX439483.1, read on the forward strand.
ATTGCTCGTTAAATGATTTTCAAAGAATTCGATCTCACGACATGATGAGAAAGGGTTGTCTTTCATTTCATAACAAAATTTAAAAAAAAATAAAACGAATCCAGTTAAAAACCTATAAAAAGCAAAAAATAAATGTTCATTCTTTCTTTATTTAATATTATTTTTCCCCAGGGATGTTTGTCCCTCCCTCCCGCACATCATTTTGTCTTCGGAACATTTTCTTTTAATGTTTGCGTGCATTTTCACTTAAAAAGAAATAAAAACACCACAAAGTAATATTGCACAAAAATGTGTGCCTGGTAAATTCCCAAATGGTTCGGCGTTCGTGTGTGGAAAAGTGGAAAGCCATCACGCGGAAAATAACGATCTCCCTGAGTAGCAAACTACGTACTTTTCCCATTAGCGTTTGCTACAATTTATATGACATTTTTGATCTGGCATCGGCAAGGGAAGATACACCGTCTGCCAGGTGGTGGTGGCGGCTTATTTGCCCAAGGAAATTTCTTTTTCTTTGTTATTCTTGGACAGAGAGCTCAAAGGAAATTCTTGAAAGGTATATTTTATTGGAATTGACTTAGTGGCGTTTTTTTTTTTGTATATTTATATTTATTCTATTTTAATTTTTGTTGTATTCTTACGATATTTATGTGGGTCGATAGTTTATGGTGGTTTTGCCAGTTCAGAGGAATATTGAGAGAATAAAATTCATTGGTGACGATCGATGTTAGAATATGCGGATGCAAAGGAAAGTCGCTAATGTGGTAAAATCTATGGGCATGGGAGTTTGCAGGTTGGTTTCTAAAAATATGTTATATGCTTTAATAGTTTAGAAGAGAAGAATAGGTGCGAATTTAATTTATGGACGCATTTCAAGAAGTTCCCTGTTTTGTTTAAGTACCTACGAGAAGAAAATAATTTCGAGCTGTTTTGAGAGTTGCTGGTCAGGTCATTCTACTTCATCGGGTGTTTTGTTTTTTTTTTTTTGAAGACGATGAAAAATATAAAGGAAATTTACTAACAATAAGACGTATATTTTAAAGGAACAAACAAAACAAATAAGTGGTGGTGGTGAAGACCCAGGCTTATATTGGTGCTAGTTGTAACTATCATCGAAATATAAAGGTTAATTAATCGATGATAAGCTCCAACTATCAACTTTAATCCCAATATTCCGGTGTTGCTGTCATCTGACTGGAATAAAGGTCATCTAAACACCTTTGAAGAAGTCACTCGTGTTAAATGTACTTCTGGAGAATTCGACATTTTTTCGCAAGAAACAGTAGGTATTCCTGAACAAAATACCGGGTGGGCCAAATACAAGTTTCTTTTTAAAAATGCAACAAAATTAAATTTGTTTCATCTATTATGGCTTTACTAGTAAAAACAAACATTCCCATCAACTATGGAACACAACGTGCGTCGCGTCGTTCAAGTGGCTGCCTCGGCTGGCTCCAATTTTCCATGACCTTGTTGATAATTTCGGGCTGTAACTCACGGATTGCTTGGATGTTATTGGCCTTAAGTGCTTTAATCGTTTCCGGATTTTTGGCATAACATCGGTCCTCCACGGTTCCCCAAAAAAAAAAAAGTTCAAAGGCGTTAAATCGCAGCTCCGAGGCGGCCAATTGACATCGCCAAGATGGCTGATAATATGATTTGGGAATTTGGTGCACAAAAGATCTATTGTGGTATGACGCGGCATCCTGCATGAACCACGTCTTCAATTTCAGTAAAAAAAAACGATCGGTTAGCATGGCTCTGTAACGCCCACCGTTGACCGAAACGTTGTTCCCAGCCTCATTTTCGAATAAAAATGGTGTAATGATGCCACCACTCCACAATAAACTGTCACTCAGTGGATGCATTGGCTTCTCATCAATCAAGTACGGGCTTTCTGATCCCCAGATGCGCCAATTTTGTTAACATTACAGCTACAGGCGCGCGGTAGATGCTTTCTTTCGACCAAAACTTCTTTTAAAAAATCGCACTGTTTGGGCTACACGGCAATCACTTTCGAAATAATTTTTCAATATTTCCTAACGCGGCTTCATCGTCAGAAGTGCTATGAAAATGATACGTGATAGAAATATAACGGAAGCATTTGCACCGCCGCAATGTTTCATGTCTTTCGTTATTTTACTGTTATTTTTATAAACAGTACATTCCTCCCCTTAAACAATTCAACCGTAATACTCGTGTAGCTAGGAATGCCCAATGCCCAGCAGTCTACCCTTGAGCCCAACTTCGCACGTACTGTTAAATATAGAGATTCTTTCTTTATTCGCACTACCAGAATGTGGAATGCTTTACCCGACACTATTTTTTCTTGCCATTACAATATTCAGAGGTTCAAAACCAATGTGCATCGGTATCTCCTATTAAATCCTTTCCTATTTCCCTTACGCTTGCACTGTGTTTAAACATTTTAAGGGTAGTAAAAACCACTTTAGTGCGCGCTAAATATAAAAAAAAAACTCAAATTTGACAACCATATCGTTCACCAGTCCCGTTGTGTTATTCCAAATATTAACTTTAAACCGACTTGGTTGTTTGCAAGAAATCAAAACGACATTTCTAATAGACTGATCTTCAAGGCTAAAGTACTGGGCTATATTTGCGTTTACAAATTATTGGGGAGGTGCGAGAAAATGTCCATACTTAAATGGGGTGCTAATGACCCGTCAATTAAGTTTTTTCTTGTTATTATAGGTAGATTCTTTTATAGCAAATTATCGATTCGGAAAAATCTTATGGGAAGTTTGATAAAAATCTCGAGTACGATTATAGGAAAGAAAAGTGGATGTCGAAATTAGGCTGCAGCCTAAACGGCTTGATGGTTTTTTTTTCCAAAATTGGTTCCTAGTGTATTTTTGGGTAGTTAATATCCGTAACTGACATACAAATTTTTGTTGCTTCGAAATTCTATGTGTTTGTCTTTTTTTCCGGTACATAAGTGATTGCTCACGAAAGATACTAATGCCTGAATTTTATGTTGGTGTGCCGTGGAAATAATTTTGTTTGCAATTTCTGACGATAGAAGTTCGAGTATGACAGTTCCGCGTTGTGCGTTGTTGTTGCGAATTTCTCGGGTTCTTTTTGTTTCAATATTGTCACCTTCGTTAAGCTTAAGAAGCCCCTTGCAAGTCTGTAAAGCAAATTGAGTTGCATTGGTTTCTGCATTTAAAGGTAGGTGAACTACAATAGAAGATTCGTTAGCCTCTCTTGATATGAATTCCAATTGATTTTCAAGAAGCTCGCATCTTTCGAACATCATAACTAATTTTTTATTAAGTTGAGTGTTAACAACTTTAAGAGAATTTATTTCACTACAAAGTTTGGCAAGATCGTCTCTTGTTGCCAATTCCTTTAGCTTTTCAGAAAGGATGCCATTGAGGATGTTCTTCAATTCGTCTGTAGACAGCTTTCCTACTTCCATCCTTAATTCTTTATTCGGTACAGAATATTTTTTTGAGCTGTTATTTGGTTCGGGTGAAATTTAGGTGATATTCCGCTTGTTATGGTTATTTTTCATAAGGAAAGTTCCGTGGTGCAGCAATTGGATTTACTCGAAACTTAAATACAGATTAAACTTCGTACCTTTACCAAAAATCGATGTTTTTTTTTGTGTTGAAGCAAAATAATACTTAAATAAGTGTCATTATGTGAATTTTTGGAAAAAAAAAAAACAATATATAAAATTATTTAAACTTGATTAATTGGCGAGAGACTTTAAATTTTCACTTTTGACAGTTGAAATGTCAAATGTTTGCTGTGGCAAAAACAGAGGAGCAAATCTACACTCAGCATTTAACTAGAGCTACGTCAACAACGTCCAGGAATATATACAGAAACCTCAACCACCAATTGCCATCCGAAGTCAATTATTTCAGAAACGAATTGTCATCCGAAGCTATAAGCTGTATTTGTATAGCACGGGTTGAGATATTAAATCTAAACTTCATCTCCCATCGAGCTGATCTAACTCAACTTTGTAGTTTATGCAACAGAAGAGAAGCTGAAGATATCAACCACTTCATCGCAACCTTTCCAATACTACAAGAGATCCGTCGGTTGCATTTGAACGAGAGCTTTTTGTCTCCAAACAGACTTTAAGAAATTTTGGGATGGTCTACATTATACAAGTATTGCAAACATGCATTAAGTTTTCGTAACAGTTTCTTAACTTAAATCATGAAGTCAAACCAGTTTTTGCAGTTTTAAACTATTATTTTTTGTGTTTCAAATTACTTTAAAATTGCAAACTTTTTGTGTTTAAAATTATTTTAAAATTCTCAACTTTTTTGTGTTGCAAATCACTTTAAAATTGTCAACTTTATGTGTTTCAAATCATTTCAAAATTGTTAACATTTTGTGTTTCAAATCACTTTAAAATTGTTAAAATCTTACTTAAATACAGTATCTAGAATTGTCAAACTAGTTTAGATGATTTATGCATTTGTCACTTTATTTTTTAAAATTACTATTGTTAATTATTATTACTCAAATTTTACTTTTCTTTATTTTCTTTTTTTTATAATGAAATGTCATATCAGGCAGACGGCAGAATTGCCATGTCTTTATTCTTAAGTAAAAATATTGTAAGACCTATTTTATAAAATAAAGAATTTATCTATCTATCTCTTTATCCATCTACAATTTTTTTGAGCCGCTAAGAAAGGATTTTGATAAAAAAAATCAGGTAATGATTATAAAAAAGGCTACTTAGTAGTATGTTTTTTTTTTACTAACACAATGAAAGGAATATGCTTTCAGAGAGCGTTTCGAAAATTCTGATTTTGATATTTTCCTCACAGTGCTTTAAGAGAGCGGTCACTATGAATGGACTGCTTTCTGAAAGCGACTTCTTACTTTCAAGAAAGCAGTATTCAATACAATAAATGCACGACGTTACCGAGTGAATACTGTCAATGCGTTGACGGCTGCGTTGACCGACTTTTTTTTTGTCACGTTTGTAACATCGGGTTGACCTTCATCTAAATCAAAACAATTGTATTTTTGTAGGTTTTTGTTTAATCCAGCATTGTAGCCCTGGAATTTGACACTACACACCTTGGCAGATTTAAAAGAAAATAAATTTGGGCGTAAACAGAATATTTCGTTTCAAATGTAAATGAGACGAAGTTTTCCCAAGCAAACAATGTAATATTTAAAAAATCAGATTTCTAAGAGGTGTTTGAATACGGTGCCGTGACATTTGGCCATGCGTCATATGGCCATATCCCAAAATATGGCCATATGACACATTGTGCAAGTGTCAAATGACCATATTTGAAAACATGGTCGTTTCACACTTTTTCAAACTGTCGGTAATATTTCTTTGTGACTTTTGAGCATATGGTTTAATGCTCCAATAGCCACTTATGTGGGTCAAATCTCAATAAATAAATTGTGGAGCTTTGGCCCACACTGATGTGCCAAATGGTAGTTTATATAAATTATTTTATAAAACACTCTTAAACAACAAAATTTAATTTCTTCAAAACAACTTTTTGAAAGATTTTAATTTTGTTTTTAAAGATAGTCTCCTTAAAATTTTAAAAATTACTTAACATAAAATTTAAAAAATAAAACAAAATTAAAATTTTTCAAAACAACTTTTTGAAAACTTATACAAGTATTTTTTAAAAATTCGCGCGAATTTTTAAAAAACATTTGTATACTTTTTCAAAAAGTTATTTTGAAAGATTTTAATTTTGTTGCAACCGAAAGCGCCTTTTTCATATCTGACAGTTATCTATTGCATATGTTTTAATACTTATATTGGTCCCTCCTCTTCTTAAAACTTTTGGTGGAGATAATATTGAATTCCAAAAATTTCACCAAAAGCAATCCGGATCGCTTTATGTACATTGTACAAGGCAATGCCAGTTGTAGAGCAAGTTGTTGAGGTTTTAATGCGTTAGTAAACAAAAATTGATTGTATATTTTAACATGTAAGCCAGTACTGGCTCGTGTGGCCTAGGATGATAGAAAAGCAATTCGGGTGAAAATAATACGTTCACTAAGTAAGTGAGAAACTTTCACTAACAGGTTTTGAAAGCAGAAATCGTTTTCTGAAAGTTATTTGCTTTCTTGAAAACGCTTTCAGGAACTAGTTACACAGTAAAAGAGTTTTTTGTGAAAGCTTCTGAAAGTACTTTCAGTGTGTGACGGCATCTTTATTGATGGTACTTCTGATTCCATTGATTTTTTTTTTTTCAATTTTAGTATGGAGCATAAAGTTAAAATAGTATCTACCTACTGTAAACCAAAATTTTAATAAAATTGTGACTTAACATAGAAACAAAATTATGAAAATACAACGGTATTAATAACAATAGCACTTAAATACGTTAATTTTGAAACAAATTTATTTGAACAATTGTTATTTCATTTTTGTTTTGAAAATTTTAATTAAAAACTGCGTTCACTTAAACATTTCAGTTAGTATTGGAATCATTTCTATGTGAATGTAAATATATTCAGATGCATATCTTAAGGCAGTTCAAAAATAAATTTGACTAAATTCATATCTTTTCAACGCCTGTTTTTCGATTTTTTTAAATTTTGAACCATATTCTGGTCGAAATTGTGAAACACCCATTTCGAACACCAAAATATAGGCAGTATCATTGAATTCTGCGTCCACGAATTATTAAAATCTACTAAACTTTATTAATTTCCATCAAGAATATTGGCTTGGGAAATGATTTTTGTCCTCAAAATTAAAGAAATGGGCCACTGTATGCCAGCATCATTTAAACTTTAAATGACGCGTGTTAAAACTTACTTATTTTATTCTAATTCAAAGTTGTATCTTATCTTGAAATTCATACCATCTTTTTCTCTGAAATATTTTAACGCTTCTCTCGCTTTAACCAAAATTTCCCACGACCTCCTAAACTTTGGAATGCAACTACTGCGATCTCCAATCCAACTTCCTATAGCAAGGCCCCAGGATGACAATTACACACCAAAGACCACCTTTTATGTCGCACTCTGTCCCGAAGCGAACAATTAATAAAAGTCTCTTTAAGCTGTCAACGTCCGAATTTACATTGCCCAGCCCACCATCAATGAAACATTCAGTAGGGGGGTCTAAATTGTCATCGACTCTCTATACTTACAAGACCATATTTCCGCGCATTAGACTTGAAACAGAGAAAGCAATTTAGCTTCTTGCGACAATCGTTGTTGAACGAACGAACGTCTATCCTCGACTCAAATGTATGTTCTTTGGAAATTTATGATGCAATCGCTTTAAAATATCTGCACAATCCTAACTTCCATTTCCAAGTTCAATGATGGTGGATGGCTTGACTTAATTTACAGCTCTATACCACTCGAAGATTGTTAGCCGCGTCTTAACATGTTATACCTCGGCCTACACTAATCCAAATCCAGCTTGGCCTATGGCAAAAGAGTGTAGGTAATACCAAAATATTATAATGTACCTATACTCGACTTGCAACGCAAGAGTTTTGAATTCTATTTCTTTGAACAGGCAAACACAACTTCTTTGTAGCCTGTCATCTAATTTCTGGACACAACGACTCTGTTCAGTAGTTGTGTGCGCTCGCAGATCACACACCTGTATATGGTATCTTGGATTACAAATTCAATTCCAGGTGCACCGGTTGGGCCAATGGCCGCACCACGCTGCTGCTGTCACCGAGCCGCTTTTACTAGCTTCTAATGTGGAATCATGTTGCCACCACAACCAGTGCACTCGATAATTGTTTAGGTTGTCTTATCATAGAATTAGATTTCAATTGATTTTGACAACTGATTAAGGTGACAGGCGGGCTTAAGTTCGATGATTTTCTAACTCAAAGAACGGGGCCAGGATTGGACTTTCAATGTTTAGTAGCCGTGTGTAAGTACGACTTAGTATTAATTCATATAAGTCAGGGTATATTGATTTAATGCTCCTCGTTGTAGGCTACCTGCAAAACATAATATAACGGAAGATAAATCTTAAACAAACAAACATCAAAGTAAAGGGGATATTTTTTTCGCGAGCATGAAAAATGATCAAAAGAGAAAATAAATTAACCACTTTATTTATATAGGAGTATATATAGAAAAATAATGCCAAAATAATTTTGTACAGTCTAATACCAATGCTGCATAAATTATCTAACCTTAAAAAAAATTTAGTAGTTAAAGAGCAAACTTCACTCGCGAGCAAAAAAATGGAATCACTCCATTTCGCCTTCTAAAGACAGCAATAGCGATGGATACAATATCTATAATTAATTTTTAATGGACTCGTTTTAAAGCTTGCACCTAAAAATTTAAATTAAGGTTAAAATCATAAAAATCCATTGTATCTATAGTTTTTACGCTATTCGCCATAATAACGAAAATAACAAATTATACTTGTTAAATTAGGCAAGAGTTGAAAACGCTGATACGCAACAAATGCACCCATTATTGGTCTTCGGTTTACAGTCTGCTGTTAATAGTGAGTTGCAACATATCCTAGCCTATTACGCCTCCTAATCTTGAAAACAAATGGCTGCCACGCCTGTAGAAGTTAGTCAAGTTGCCCACTACTGCAACAAAGAATGAGTCATCGTGCTGTGGCCCGTCAGCTTCATCTAAACCTATCTTGTATAACAAAGATCTACAAAAGGTTCAGGGAGACGTGTAAGTTACTGTGAGGGCCAGGATCGGTGTGCCACCGGTGTTATGACTGATTCATCGTGATGACGTTTCTTCGAAATCGTACTTTGACTGGGGTCTACGTCCAACAATAGCAGAGACAGGTACGATAAAGAGTCGTTAGGTAATGGACAATTAGAAGACGACTTAAGGAAGCAGACCTTTACCCAAATTGTCCTGCCACGGAACCAATATTAACTGCAACTGACCGTCAAGCGCGAGTACGATTTTCGCTATGCACTTAAATTGGGAAGTGAACTCCACACTTCGATGGTCAGTATTAGGGTTGCCATGGCTGTCTAAGCTAACCTAGGACAAAAAGTTTTAAAATCCCGGACTTTGGAGGACATCTTTTACCTTAAAAAAGAGGACAAAATGAAAACAAAAACTAGGTCCATGAACTTAAACGAAAATGTGTTTAATTTTTATAATAACATTCATAAATTAAAATAAAAAAAAATAATAACTTATATTTAAAAGTACTTTCTATATTTATCTTCAAATTGAATTTTTTGTTAGTTTATTAATGAGAACATTTTCAGAAAAACTATAGGTAAGATTATTTGTAAAATGAAATTTAAATTATTCAATTCCGATTATTTTTAACAATTACCTTACCTCTAAAATTCAAATTCGATTTTTTCAAAATTTTAGTTTCTAATGTGTAAATACAAAATTCGTGAGATTCTAGTTGGCCGGAACATATTTTTAGTTGAACACACTATTCGTTTTTTCGGAATGAACACTTCGCATTTTGGTAATGAGAACCCATTTGGACATCCCCTATTTGAATAGAAAAATCCACTTCTTCAGTTTTTTTTAAGAATGTCTACCTACTTTAAAAGAATGTTTTCTTGGAGTTTAAATATTTTTATCTTTCTCTCTGGCGTTTGACCGCTATGACCCTTCCCCTGGATCCGCCACTGATTTAGAGATAGACAGGGGAGCGATTACACTGGTAACTAAGGCAGTGGACTATGTCCTCTGCATGAGATTACTTCACACAAATCCGATTCGAAAAACATTTTTTTGTTTAATTTAGTGGTCAAATTAAGAGAATTAAACGATTGCTGATGACATACAGTGTGAAACAAAATTATTGCCTCGGTAGCTTGGATATGTTTTTGTATTGACTTGTTTAAAATGAAATTTCGAAAACTCTTGAGGTCCTCCTTTGCTTGCAATAGAAATCATTGAGTTAAAAACTGTGCAATCTGCTTCGGAATCATTTCTTCCTTTTATAAATGAAGGATCATCACAAAATAAGTACTTTCTTTTTGGCATTATTTTGAAATCATCTTCTAAAAAATATTAAAGAAAATAATTTGAACCACCAAATAAAATAAAGTTTGATTTCTTGCAACTTAAGGCTTAACTACAAAGACATGTTTATTTCGCACCTTTGTACTTTTGCAGGTCTATTAAGTTTAGCCTTTACCGAACGACATGAAATATTTATTTATTTTCTTGGTGAAAGGGGGAAAAAATTGCTTGTTGGGGAAAAAAGATGACAATTTCTTAAAACGTTGGAGAACGTTCCGCGCCGGGGGTTCCCTTTCACGCATATGGGACACATTTGTCCCCGTCAGTTTTTACAGTTTTATGCTTAATTTATTGGGTAAAATCAAGTTATAAGTTTGTTTTTGTAAATTGAAAAGAAGGCTTTAACATATTCTTTCTGTCAAATATAAAAAAAAGAATAAAAACAAAAAAAAAAAAAAATTGCGGTGAACATGCGAGTTCTTAGGCTGCTGAAGTTGGGATTTATATTTTCATTTTTATAATATTTTTTGAATTTTTTGTGAGTGATTGCGTGATCATATTATTCTTTGGTAAGTATTTTATTAGTTTTATCTGTTTTTCTAATTATTCAATGACGAAGTGTACGATTTTTTGTGAATAATTGTAATGGGACGCGGGTGTCCCAGTATGCACCAAAGGAGTATTTTATTGTACATTTCATCATTTCGCTAAATATGAATTTGTATGAGTTTGTATAAATATGGTGAAATTAATATTTCAACTGATTTTTCTCCTTTGAACATTTTCAATACAGAAGCAAAGTTTGATCGATTACTTGATGAAATTATTGTACCTGAATCGGAACGATATGCATTGCAAAATGGAAGACCTTTCGCTCTCACTAGTGCAGAGGCGAAGGCCTTTTTGGGAATGAATTACGTGATGGGATATTACATTTTGCCTACATTCCGCAGCTATTGGTCATCAGATCCTGATATGGGTGTTCCTTTTATCGCAAATTTAATGCCACTCAACCGGTTTGAAGAAATTCGAAGGAGCTTACATTTCAGTGACAACAATAACGAACCATCGAGAACTGAATCTTCGTATGATAGAGCATAGACTAACTCTAAAACTCAAGCAATCGATGAGCATATGATCAAGTTCAAAGGTCACAATATTATGAAACAATATGTCAAAAATAAACCAATAAAATGGGGATTTAAAATGTGGTGTAGATGTGATTCAAGCACTGGCTATCTATTTCAGTTCGATTTGTATACTGGGAGAAAACAAGGTGGTGCTGAAATTGGATTAGGAGAATCAGTGGTCTTGCAACTTTTCAACGACCTTCAAAATTTAGGTTGCGAGATATATTTTGACAACTTTTTTAACACTCCAAATCTGCAACATAAATTGGCAAACATGAACATAATTTGGCTACCGATAAAACAATGAAAAGAGGGCAAATATTTACGACCAGCATTTCCTTCATAAAATGGATGGATATTAAAGCCGTTTTTATGTTGACAAACTTCTTGTCCCCGATTCCCACTACTACGGTGAAGAGAAGAATGCACGGAAGTGGTGAGAAAATTAGTGTTACATGTCCCGACGTTGTAGTAAAATATAATAAAAACATGGGAGGCGTGGATTTGATGGACCAGAGGAAAGTTTGCTATGAAGTTGACAGGAAAGCGAAAATCAAATATTACCTCCGACTATTCTTCGATTTGCTCGACATTGCAATGAACAATTCCTATATAAAAATATCCTATACAGCAAATTGCATAATGACACACATGTTGAAGGAACATTGCTCTCATGCCTTGAATTTCGACAAGGAATAATTCGTTCCCTCATTGCTGATTTCTCGTCTCGTCAGAGGACACTACCGTCTACTGTTATGACGAACAAAAGAATTAGTAACATTCAAAAAGGGGGAACGCCATCTCATATTATGGTAAAGGCAAATATAAGGAAGAGGTGTGTGCAATGTGCCAAATTTCGTGTTGAAAATCGCACTAACAACACCTGTTCAACGTGCAACGTACACTTATGTTTCACATCCGAATGAAATTGTTTCCAAGATTATCATTAAATTATTCATTGTTTGCAATAAAAATGTGTCAGTTCCTTTATTATATACACTATTTGATTCACTTTTTCTAATAAATTGCCCGTAACATTGATAATATTAGTTTTCTTCAAAACGTTATTTTGCGCAACCTTTGACGCATACTGGGACATATTTTTCCCGTGTTAAAAAACAAAGAAAAAATAATAATTAAAAAAAAAAAATAAAATAAAATAATTTTATGTTTAAGTTGACCCTAATAATCAATTAGAACCACTATACAACTTTGTTTTTGTTTTTTGTTAACACTATGTGCGTGTAAGGGTTAAAAAGAGGACATGTCCCACAAAAAGAGGACACATGACAGCCCTAGTCAGTAGCAATGCTGTTATCTTCCCATGGTTAAATCTTTTCCACAATAATATATTTGTTCAAAAATGTTTTCTTGATAAAATTGTAATTTTCACTTAAATTCCCATAGAACAGATTTATTTCACGCTTCCGTGGAATTTTTTTTTAACAAACAAATAGAACCAGTCGCAAATACCGTAAGGAACGATTCGAAACAACAATGATTAGAGTACAGTTAAAAACAAAACAAATCATAAACAAGCATAATGAGATGTCAAAAACTAAAGTTGTGTTCATGAAATTGATGAATTAAGTTTCAAACACAAGGAAAGAAATATTAAAGGATGTGCTTACACGATTCATATTTTATCTCAATTTCAAAATTCACTCATTTTCATTTCCATTTTTAACTGAGTAGGTATACATTCTAAAAACTATGGAAGTATTTTAGTTTTTTACTTTATTTCCTAAGATAAATGGTAAGATTTATTAAAATTCGCCAAGTTTTGCCCTTTTGCGGATTTTTTTAGCAAAAGGCTAAAAAAATCATTTTGTATGGGAAATTTTAACTGCTCGGTGGCATGTGTTACAGGACTCCAATTTTAAGGTAATTTTGAACAGATTTTTTTTTATTTTATCTTGATCACTTTTAGGAGGTGGCCGGTAAGAAATTCCATATTAATCAAAATAATCGTCTTCCTAAGGACCGAGAGGCAACGATACAAAAAGTCATGTCAATTACATAATGTTTAATTGGTGTGACACAAATGACGGAAATCAAGTCTTAGTCCACTAATAACCAACAGCAAAGAGGCAGCCACTTTAGACGTTACCCAAGTGGTGGCAGACACGAAGTGTGACAAAAAGGACGGAAGCCAAATCATTTGCGTAAAATTTGTTCAAATGCCATTTGCTTTAGGACACTCTCAAAGTCTTAAGCTAGGTTTTCGCTTGTCATTGAAAGACACAGTTTGACAAGGCAGGGTGGGTTATATTTTCCCTCTACTACTACTTTCTTTGCTTTTTGTGTTAGTAACACCCATACCCTGTCTTGTAAAAATGTGTCAATTTGCGTCTTTCAATGATAATTGGAAACCTAGCATTAATTCAAATGGTAGACAAAAATTCTGTGACGAAAACCCCGGCAGACACATTTTTATTGTTGAACACAAATCCCCAAAAAAAACCCTTACACTACTTAAAATGCGAGTGTTTTTCCAAAAGCATAAAAATGTTATTTTTCTTGAAAGGAAATATCTGCCTGTTTAATATTTTCAAATTTATAGTTTATTTTATGGAAACAAATAATTTTCAGAAACATGGTGCAGTTTCTACGTTTAATACGGAAATTTGAAAAATAAGAAGACGACGAATAGACTCTTCAAAATTTGACTGTTTTTGTCAATTTTGTTATTTATGTACATTAGAGAAATATGTCTGCCCCCCTAATATGTTAAACCTTATGGTTCACTTTATTGATAACAGCTATAAGCAGAATCCTGTGTTTTTAACGGAAGTTTAACACAGCCCAGAAAATTCTCCATACAAATGGCACTATTTTCCAATTTCAGTAGGTATAGTATTTTTTCGAAAACCAATCGTTACTTAAAAGTTTTACTGCAAAAAGGCAGACCGAAATAACTTCGCAAACAACCTGGGCACACTACCTTAAAATGTTGACAATTCGAAATTATTGAATGGAATCTAGTTCGTCGTATAACGTTTCTGCTTCAGTCCCTAACCAGAAGTTAGTTTCAGTAAATTTGTGTTATGAGGCGAGCTTACGCAATATAAGAAGAGCTTTTATGGTCCCAAAGGGACGTCTCAACAGCTGTGTCGTAGGCCCTTTAACTTTGTTTGAGTTCCTTAGGTCTAAAGCCTCTGTTGAAGGCTCCTACAGCTCTCTTGAATGACCATTCAGCTCGGTTGTAGGGATCTACAGCTCTGATGTGGGCTTCTTTAAATCGCGTGGAGGGCCTACAGCTCTATTAGAGGCCTTACAGATCTGTCGAAAGACCCTAAAGCTCTGTCGGAGGACGTACAATGCATATTGAGCTTAAGGTTTGGCTATTTGTCTGGCCGAAAAACTAAACATTTTGTTCTAAGAACATACCTATTTTTTGGTGAAGTGTAACTCTCTCCATAAAAGACTTGGACATTTCTTGGAAAGTCACTTTGTTTTTCAGTTTTGTTTTGCAAGTGTAATGGGCTGCAAATAAGATTTTAAAAAGCATGCTTCTATGTTTAGATATCTTGAAAAAATGTCAAGAATAGGATTTCTGCATCCCCTACAATATAAATATTAAATGAAAGAGAGAATCTCGAACCGTTAAAGTCTGAATTTTGAAAGACTAATTTGAATCCAGTCAGGATTTCTACCCCAACTTCAGTTAAATACATAATTGCTTAGATTATTTAGCTAGACATCAAACTTATTTATAAATTGCCAAAACGCCTCCTTTAAGTCAATTGTTTGGTTAAAATTACATAAACCATCTTAATGTGCACAAACAGAAATTTATGAACTCAATCAAATAAAAAAAGTGCGTATACGCCCAAATATACCACGTTTATCTTTGTTTAAAAAAAATTGGAATTTAAAAATCCGAAACATATTTTTTTTAAATTTTGATTATGCAACATTATTTTAAATTTAAAGGTATACAAACTTTAAATTAAATAATATGAGAAATTCAACAATCGTCAAAAAATATAGCTGGTTTCGATCTCACTCGCGACATGCAATTTTTTTCGGGATGGAGTAGGAAAAGAAAAATCCGATCGCCAGAAGGCAGACTGGAAGATAAAGCTGAAAACTGTCTGGATCGGATGAAGAGGGCGTGAAAGAGAAGATTTCAAAATGCCAGAATGGTAAGTGGAAGACAAAGAGGTGCCAGAAGCTGCTAAAGTTGTAAACAAAATTGGAAAATTTACCTCACTCCGGCACTTCTGGCGATTTGTCAGTGTATTTGTGTATGTATCTAGTGGATCAAATTCAAAAAGCAAGAAGGCAGACTGGAAGACTTATATTTTTTTTTTAATTTTTAACTTTAACAAAAAACAAAATAAATCTTTAATAGAAAAAACAACGGCAACACTTATATAATGTCATACTATAACTTTTTTTAAAGTCTTGAATCCATTCTTTTATTTTTTTTTTGTAAATCAGGTTGTTTTAGCAAATAGTTTTTGAAAACTTTATTTTCAAACTCTAAATTTAAAGAAAAAAAATTGTTTCAAACTGTTATTAAGTATTATTTTTTCTTCTGATATTAAATGCTATTATCTATTTCGAGCCAAACGCTATACTAAAATGACTTTTAGTTTTTGAGGAATTAAAAAAAAAAAACTTAAATAACTCCTTTTTTCGGAGCAAAAACATTTTTTTTAGTTTTTAGTCAGTTAATGAATGAACTAATTAACACACTTAAATCAATGCGTTCTTACATAAATGATAAAATGTGTAAAAAATTGATTTTAAAATTTCAGACGGCTCGGTTGAAGACAGGGGATAAGGAGGTGACAGAAGCTGCTAAAGTTATCATTTTATTTTTAATTTACCTGACTTGAGCACTTGTTAGGTTTTTAAGTATGTTCGTGAAGCTGTTTAGATAATGGTCAAATTGCAAAAATCAGGAGGCAGAAATATATCGTTTTGATTTTCTCCAAAACGATTCTATTGACAATTTTAATTTTTACTTGCGATATACATAGGTACCTAAGGGTACAATTCAAAATGTCATGGATTCGTAAACAAATCGAACTGGAGATATTAATTTAACTTTTTTATTTTTTTTTTTAATATGGAGAATGGCTACTTATTGTTAATTTACAACACGGTTCTGTTGATTTTCTACATTTTTTTGTATGGTGAAATTGGCTTATTAGCGATATCCATGCTTAGGAACTCATACATTGGATTTTTTGAAAACAATTTGATAAACAAACACATGCGAAGATTTCCCAGTTCCAATAATCATAGGTTAAGACTCTTCCAAACCAACGCGAAGCATTCGACGTTTTTTTGTTTTGTTTTTTATATTCTACAAGCGCAAAAGGGGTTATGGCTACCCTTAAAATGTTTTTAACACAGCACGAGCGATTAGGTAAGTAGGAGAGGATTTAGAAGGAGATACCGATGCACATTGGTTTTGAACATTTGCACATCGAAATGGGAGGGGAAAGTCGAGTCAGGTAAAGCATTCCACATTCGTGTGGTTGGACTGAAGAAAGAATCTCTGTACATTACAGTACGTCCGAAGTTGGGCTCAAGGGTGAACTGATGGGCATTCCTAGAAGCGCGAGTATTACGGTTGAATTTTTTAAGGGGAGGAATGCAACTGGCTATTTCACTAAAAAAAATAAATAAATCGGGTGGCACAACGGCTCATGAAGAACCAGGGCCTAGTGACTAACAACTCGCAACCATTCCTGTGTGCGCCTTTCGACAGGAATGGAAGGGACCTACAATTTTATGCCGAATCCGAACGGCTGGACGAGAAACACTTATTCGTGACAAGTTATACTCTTGGAGATTTGTCAATTCATCGCAAGAGGCAGTAGCCCTGAAAAAAAAACTTTTTAGTTTTTAGGTGGACGAGGCTGGGAAGCTATTTCACTAGAACACTGATTATAATAATAGCGATAAAATAGAGAAAGACACGAAACATTACGGCGGTGTTCGAGAGATGTAATTGTTTCTGTTATAGATCTTTCGCCTATCATTTTTAAAGCTCTCTTTTGAATTCTATCCAACAAACTCAAGTGAGTTTTTGGAGCTCCTGCCCAAACATGAGAATTGTACTCAAGTTTTGGACGAATAAAGGCTTTGTAGATCACAGCCAGATCAGAAGGGGAAAAAAACTTCTTGCATCTACGGAGAAAACCTAAACACTAAGCAGCGTTTTTGGCGACATCAAATATGTGTCATTCCACAAAAGGAGGTCTGTGACACACATACCGAGAACTGAGAGCTGTTCGGTTTCCTCGATGCAAGTGCCGCCCATGGATAGCGGCATTGGGGGTAGA
The DNA here is from genome assembly GCA_949320155.1 of Melangyna quadrimaculata. Classification (NCBI taxonomy): domain Eukaryota; kingdom Metazoa; phylum Arthropoda; class Insecta; order Diptera; family Syrphidae; genus Melangyna; species Melangyna quadrimaculata. The sequence goes on from OX439483.1 coordinate 188,028,910, forward strand.
TTTTGCTTTAACGACAGGAGACAACATTGAGTTTTTGAAGCATTAAATTCTACGCGGTTTTTGATTCCCCATTGGACAAAGCTGTCGAGATCAGAATTTAATGAGCTTATCATACGCTGCCGTTCAAGTTCCACATCCGAAGGACATGGATGATAATCTGTAAACGAATATGAGAAGCTGAGGGTACTATCGTCAGCAAAACAGTGTAATGGATTAGAAGTTTCAGACAAAAGATCATTTATAAAAATAAGGAAGAGAGTCGGAGACAAAACGGAGCCCTGGGGCACACCAGCATTTATTTTGTGGATTTCAGACTTGAAACCGTCCAATACGACTTGTATTAAACGGTCCGAAAGGTAATTTCTTATCCAACGAAGAAGAGGTTCATCGAAACCAAATGCGCGCATTTTCGATAAGAGAGCTTGGTGCCAAACTCTATCAAACGCTTTTGAAATATCAAGTGCAATAATCTTACTTTCTCTAAAACGATGTAAAGATTTGTTCCACTGTTCGGTGAGATATACCATCAGATCACCAGTGGACCTATTGTTACGAAAGCCGTACTGCCGGTCATTAAGAAGCTTTCGTTCCTCGAGATATTTCTTGAGCTGGAAATTAATCAGCGTTTCCATGACCTTGGAAAGAAGGGACGTAAGTGGTTGATAGTTAGAGGGTGAAGAAGATACGCCTTTTTTAGGGACAGGCTGGACAAATGCTGTTTTTCATCCACTCGGAAAGAGACCAGTAGAGTAGGACAGATGGAAAATCTTACACACGCAGTGGTTTTGCCAGCGTTGAAGAACACCTCTTCAGAAGAATGGGAGGGATACTATCTGGGCCAGCGGATTTGTGTAAATCGAGATCCTTTAGAACTCTAGCAACTGCACGAGTGCGAAAGAAGATTCACGCTCTCAAGTACAGGAGGAGTCATAACACTTTCTGGCAGCGTCGAATTAACAGCAAACTGTGCTGCAAGCAAATTGGCTTTATCTTGCGAGCTGACAAAAGGAGTATCATTGAATACGTGTGGGAGAAACATTCTACGTTCGTGTGTGAAATTTAATAAGTACCTACATTCTACTTTTTAATTAGAAAATATTTTGTACGTTTATGTTAACAGAATTTCCATTGAACCACTTTTTATATTTTGGACTTTCTCATTATTAGATTAACCGATCAAAATAATCTTGTATATGCCGATGCTCTTAAAAATGACGAGTAATTTTGCATTTACAAATTTTCAAAAAAAGGTTTTTTTTTATTAAAAAAAAAAATTAAAATTTTATCCGTATATAAATAAATACTTTAAATTCACGTTCCAAATTTTTTTCTTAAAAAATGTTATCGGTTTTATCATTTACATTTTCTTTATTCCGCGTAAGACCAACAACAAGCAATGCACACGGAGCAGAACACGGCGAGTCAAAATGCAAACGTCAAAGATTTGAATAAAAACAGATGGCGCTGTTGTTTTTATTAGTATAGAAGTAGATGGCATTAGTTTCTATTAGAAAAAATTGCTTGCTTACGCAAAGTGGCAAAAGATGGCATAGGGAATCATTTATTTTATTGCCACTTTGCGATTATAGGCACTGATGTTGTCACTTTTAGTCGGTGGAACCATCTTCAATGCAACTTTTGTATGGGAATTCCGACCATTTCAAAGACTGCTAATGGAGTCCAAGTATACTACGTCCATGGTTCGGATGGTTACCTACTCTTCGTTGGGTTTTTACATAACCTTAAGTGCCCAGTAATTCAAATAAAAAGTACAAGTACTTGTACTTGAATTTAATAAAACTGGTCAATCTAGTAATTTGACAAATTATTTTATGTTAATAAGACAAAGATTTTTAAAAAAATAATCATACGAATGAGTTAATTTTTTCATTCATTAACTGACTAAAATCTAAAAAAAAATGTTTTTGCTCCGAAAAAAGTAGTTATTTAAGTTTTTTTTTTTTGATTTCCTCAAAAACTAAAAGTCATTTTAGTATAGCGTTTGGCTCAAAATAGATAATAGCATTTAATATCAAAAGAAAAAATAATACGTAATAACGTACAATTAAGAACAAATCAGTTTGAAACAATTTTTTTCTTTAAATTTAGAGTTTGAAAATAAATTTTTCAAAAACTATTTGCTAAAACAACCTGATTTAAAAAAAAAAAACTAAAGAATGGACTCTAGGCTTTAAAAAAAAGGTATAGTATGACATTGTAAGTGTTGCCGTTGTTTTTAAATAATTTTTTTTCTATTAAAGATTTATTTTGTTTTTTTGTTAAAGTTAAAAATTAAAAAAAAATATAAGTCTTCCAGTCCCGCCTCCTTGCTTTTTGAATTTGATCACTAGATACATACACAAATACACTGACAAATCGCCAGAAGTGCCGGAGTGAGGTAAATTTTCCGATTTTGTTTACAACTTTAGCAGCTTCTGGCACCCCTTTGTCTTCCACTTAGCCTTCTGGCATATTGAAATCTTCTCTTTCACGCCCTCTTCATCCGATTCAGTCAGTTTTCAGCTTTGTCTTCCAGTCTGGCCATCTGGCGATCGGATTTTTCTTTTCCTACACCCATCCAACAAATTCCCGAAAAAAAATTCTATCTCGCGAGTGAGGTCGAAACTCTGCAGCCAGCTCTCCGTCTATCAGCACAATTGTGTTTCCTAATGTTGAATGGCAAATCGTACGAATATAAGCACTTCCAAAATCGTAACAACAGTTTTCGAGAAAACAAGATATTTCTTTCCAAATTGGTAGACCATTGCCGAGAAACTAAGATATGAGAAAATTAGGCGTGTGCGGATTTTACTAAATGAATATTTTTTTTTAAATTTTGTTTTGCTTACAAAATTACTACAGTAGTTTCCAAGAAACGAAGATATTAGAAAAGTCGGCGCGGCAGTGGGAAACCATTTCTAAGAACCAACCTTCTGCGAGAAGTAGAAAGTACATTTTTTCCATTAAATCAATTTATCTATTTACTGCGCTATAACATTTACTGAAAATAAAAATTTGAATTAATTAAATTTTTTGTTATGAAGAAAATTCAGAGTTTTAGGGCCTTATTACGAGAGTGTACTTCGAAAAAATCAAGTCGACAAAAGTCGATCAGATATTGTTGACCGAATTTAATTTTCTATATCAAATAGAAAAATTCACATAAATTCATATATGTAGTTATATCTGATACAAAAATATTAACAATTAGATAGATTTTTGAATTATCTATAGTAAACTTTTAATCTATTCGAATTTTAAATAGACTCTCGCCCCTTAATTATTTTTTTTGGCTTTACTCATTCTCATTTATTATTCCCTTAATGCAAATTATAATTTCAGTAGGTAGGTATCCAAATAGCTACCCACGCATGTTTTTCGGCTTAAGTTCATTTGTCAAGCGCGAATTTGACGAAACTCATAAATAAGCGACACTAATCCAAATTTATTAACTCACTAACTGACAAATCCATTTCTTTGCACAATATAAATAATGAAAACCAAGTAAATTTATTGTACTAACCCCTTCCGCAGTATCACGGTGATCCATAAATAATATTCGAATCTTGTCGTGATCCTATTTTAAGGTAAACTGTAAACAGCAACACAAACAGCAACAGAAACACTCGCCTCCTCCAGATGAAATAATTAATGGTTACAATGCCGTCTTAATTAGTCTGATGAAGCTATTTACACGCTTGAATCGTTGTTATTCCCGCTGAAAACATTTCGGCGATTAATTTATTACATTGACGCCATCCGCCATCATAATGAGAGAGGGTGAGGAAAAAAATAAAATTAAAATAAACCATTTGCCTGAGAAAAATGAAATGAATTCAGATTCCTTCTCCATAATGATGGTTCTTCATGGGTTAACCGCATAAGAAAATCCAACATACATATCTGAGATATAAAAAAAGACAAAGCAGAATCAGATGGGTGACCTGATTCATCATGACAACCCACAACAACAAAAAAACTGAAGGTAATACTCCAGACACAGGTACACCTTAGAAGAAATTGTTTAAGTACCGGGAAATGCAGCCTGGATGGCAATGGCAAGTTGACATGCAACATGTCTGTCCTGGAGCACTAATGCATTCAAATTTTTTGAATATGCGGACGTTGTATCTTATCCAATAATCAATCAGATTGAATAAGGATTATACAATATATTATGTACATCAGGAAAGAATTTATTTTTCATATCATTTTTAAGCTAATGCCACTGTTGCTTTACCCTTTGAAGTCACTTTGAATTTTTAAGAGTGTAAATACACCCAGAGAAAAAAATAATAACTTAAAAAAGTGCAAACAATCAACAACTACAATCAACTCGGTCATGTGTTAATTTAAAGGAGTGTGAGTGCTGTTTTTGTATACGGAAATTTTCCTGTTGAAGGAACATTTACCGTTAGATAATATATTTGCATCTTAAGACATAGGCTTTAAATGGTCTATAGGTACTTGTTTTATAGGAATTCAATTGAAACACATTCAAATTTAATGTTCCTATTTTGGTGACCTCTTTAAATTCATAAAATTTCACATTCAAATTACTTATGTTTTTTGTTTCGCTCAGTGTACAGATATTAACGTGCTGCTGGTTCACTGTCACAGGTTTAATCTGCATTAAATTCCTGACTTGCGATTTCCGCAGAGTTGGATGGTACAAATGATTTGAATTAAAATAAAGGCATTGCATAACCCATACCTGAACCTGGGCATCACACTTGTTTCCATTTTTACTTGCGATATTGTATACATGTTATATAATACATATAGACATACTTATAGACTATATGGCAATTATCGATTCGTTACAAAACATTGAAATCGAGATTTTGATCGAACCTGCTCTTAAGATGATAGGGAAGACAAGAAAAGTAGGGCTAGTAGTTCTGGATTTTCTGTATGTCCTTACAGCTACAGCCTTAACGGCTAAATGGATTTTCTGAAAAACTTGGCACTTAGTGTGTTTTTTACGGGAAATATGCCCACAGGTTTTTTGAATTTTCTTGTATGAACGAAAATAACGTTCTAGTACAGGGATGGCGAATCTTGTTAGAGCCTCGTGCCAATTTGTAAAAGTAAATAATATGAAATGCTTTGGGTGTGCCAACCAACAGTTTTGATCTTTTTGCTAGTGGCACTAGGCAAAAATATTTGTTTCATTTTTCAACTTAAAAATAGATAAGTAATGTATTAAGGATTTTTAATTGACATTTACGAAACAATTAACAAAACAACTCCCAAAACCAGCCCTATTTTATTTTATTAAGGATTGACAATATTTTGTACCTATTTAAAAATTTATTTAAGAAAAATATGGAACCACATTTATCATAACCGGATTCTAAAATAGACAAACATTTAAAGAAAAAATAATCCTTCCCTCTGAATTTCTACTCCCCTCACCCTGTCTTCGAAAAAAACAACCGAAAAAACAAATCGGGTAATCGGGCACTATCCTTATGGTTTTTGAAATAAGAAAGTTATTCCTTTTTAATAATATACAATTTTTGTTGGTCAAAATACAAAAAAATGCAGATTTTTTAGAGTTCATATTAAATTTACACGTATTTACTAACATCGCTCAACGTTCGAAGACTATTTTTGGACACATTCTTGAACTTCCCTGTGTGTTCAGGTGTGCACATAATATTTCGTCGTGTGCCACCAATGGAATGCGTGCCCTTGGTTCGCCATCGCTGGTCTAGTAGAATCTCTTTTTTTGGTTGTTGATTTTCTTAAAAAAAAAAAAAAAATAATTGAGCGGTGTACTTGGTGTACTATGGATAATTTCTTTAAATTCACGTTCAAAAAAAAAACACTCCTTTTTGGTTATTGATTTTTTTCTTAATTTTCTTTTGAGAAAATATATAAAAATGTAGTATTTTCCAAAATTTTTAAAAAGCTATTTTTTGAAATTTAAAATAAAATTCAACATTTCGAGAGCGGCTTGGTCAATTGTTATAAAATTTAGTTCAAAGTGATTTGTTAGCTTCTTCTAGAATTCTTGAACGCTATGCCATATAAATGGGGCTGGCCACGAGACGAGAAAAATCTCGGTCTCGATTTCGGTCTCGCATCCTAACTAACAATTTAACTTGTATAAGGTCCAATTTTCAAAATTGGATAGGCTTTTGCTGACACAGAATAATTTTAAGGCTAAATAATGCAAGTCAAGCATTAAACGATTTATTTATTTCAAAATAGCTTGTTTAGTGCCTTTAAATTTGTTCCTATATGAGACTTCATGTTATGAGTTCTACGGAGACCTCTTCAAGGCCTGCCGAAATTGGTTACATAAGCTAGAAAAATAATAGCTTTTATAGAACATTCAGCTGAAAGTCATTACAGACAACTCCCTTACGGCTTGTTTAAAAAAGTAATCGCGCATCATGAAAATGACAGATAGATGTTTAAATAGTTTGATTATAGTCAGTGTTGTTATATTGTTTTGAAGAACGGATTTTTTATAAATTTATAAAGCATATTATAAATGCTTGAAGATACGCTTACCAAAATTTTTAAACATGAATCAAATAAAAACTATAATCTGCTTCTGCAATTTTGTGCATAAAAATATCTTCGTTTGAATTTCTCAAAAGTGAAGTCTTGCAAGAAATTTGTTTAAAGTATTTAAAACTCCAACAAGTTTAAAAAAAGTTTTTCTCATATTTTACTTAATAGCCTCAATTCGTTTTAAGAGTAAACTATTATCCTTCGTTTTCATTGACCACTTCACCAAAATTAAACCAAAAAAAAAAACGAGATTAATTTTTGAAATCGGTGTATAACAAGACTGATGACGGTAATCAAATATTTTGCACGAGTGGGACTTGCACTTTTCTTGTAATAGATATTGATTAACGTCAGGGAACATTATAGCTTTTGCATTTTGTTAATAGCAAACTTAAAGAAATCAAAAATGAGTTTAATATAGAGCGGGAATTTTGCTTTGGTTGTGACATCTATATTGGCTTCCGTAATGAAATTATAGCTTTTGCATTTTGTTAATAGCAAACTTAAACAAATCAAGAATTTATATTTGTGACAGATATTGCCATCCATTTGAAATGTATAGCTTTTGCATTTTGTTAATAGCATGCCTACAGAAATCAAAAATGAAAGCTAAGAAAAAAGAGGAATTTTTTTTTTTTTTTTAATATTTATTGCCTTCCTTAATTATATCTTTTGTATTTTGATAAAACAAACTTAGGTATATCGGAAAATGAAATATTATACATACCTAATTGTCCCCTTAGGTGAGACTTTGGTAGAATTAAGCAACTTAATTACACTACTGCATCGCACATACATATCTATTTGCTTGAAAAAAACTAAGAACTTTTTTCAAACATATGGTACGATAAAAAAGGTCATGCGTACCTTATGTTAATATAAGTTTAAAATATAAACTTAACTCATCGTATATATATATTTCAAATACTTAAAGAATTTAATGATTGGTACTTCAAATTCAATCTTCTAAAACCCTGTTATGGGGTACCAATGTTTAATGAAAATTTACTTTGATTTCTTTGGGCTTGAAGCATGGTATATTGCCAATTGGCCTGGTGTGTTGCGAGGGGGCCTACTAATCGAGAGAAGCTGAGTTCGATCCCTGGGTTCTGAAATAAAATAAAATAAATTTCTATACATTTCAGAATAAATAGAAAAGCGGTTCTAACTCCCTAACGTAATGGAAAAATGAAAGGAAAAAATAAAAACAATAATAATAATAAAATTTAAAGCAACGATTTTTTTAAAAATAATACACTGCTTTACTAGACCTCTGTAAGGCCTTACAATGTGAGTCATTTGATTGATGCGTCCTGCAAGTGAATTTCTTATAAAAGTCAGATAACTTGTTTAGTGGAGCAATAACACTGTTTTGCTTTGTTTATTTTATCAATAAGACTTTCCATGGAAAACTATTTAATTATATAGAACTTCTGGTCAAAGGTCTTAAAGGAAATGAAATAGCTTATATAATGTGCGCCAAACTGATTTGCATAAGGTCTTTATTAGTTACTATACAAACTAGGAAATAGCTTGTATAGACACTTAAATAAGTTAAATTGTTAGTTGGGATGACGGAGACGAGTCGAGACGAGTCTGGCTCTTGAGCAACCGAGACGAGACTGTATATTTGGACCGAAATTTACAGATAGTCTAATAAATTTAAAAAAAATCCAATTTCAGTTAAATAGTTATTTTCTTTTGCACCTATTCAAACTATAATTGAAAATATTTGTTCCAAAATCAACAGGTTATCCGAAAATCGTATTTTTCGGAGACGAGACCGAAACGAGACTTAATTATAAGAGACCGACACGAGACCGAGACGAGATTGAAAATTTTCGATTTTAACGAGACCAAGACGAGACTTACAAAAGTCTCGCAAAGTCTCGTCTCGGGGACAGCCCTAAATTATAAATGTTGAAAAATCATTAAGAAAACCCTTATTTTTCTGGGAAACGGCTTCAAGAATTTTGATGATGCTCTGTCATACTTTTTTGTAAAGCCAGAAATACTTTATTTTTTTTTTCAAATACTGTTTTTAATAATAGTTTTTGAAAAAATTAATTTTCAAGCTCAAAATTTTGAAAAAAAAATTAATTTAAACAATTTTGTTTTCAAATTTTTACGTCATTAAGTACTATTTTTATTTTAAAAATTCTACGGTCTTACCAATTTTTAGTCAAAAACTAAGAACCGAATGGTTCTAGGACTTTTATTTTCCAAGGTATTAAAAAATAAAGAAACTAACTTCTGAGTGAAAACAAGAAAAACCTAAGTTGATTATAATAATCAGTTGCTGAAGGGGCCATTTTCTTCCTAGTTTTATGAGAAAGTAGGTTAATTTATTTTTGATATCTTGAAAAGTAAAAGTCTTAAAACCATCGGGTTTTTTTAAAAGGGTACTTCCAGACCCCACGGCCGTTTTTTACGCGAAACTCGAATTTCGTGATCATTTTTTGACTTTGAAAAAAAAATACGTGTTATTAACGCAGCACTGTGTACATTAACGCAGCACTGTAAGATTTATGCGTCTTTTCAGTGTTGCAGGTATAAGAGAAACATTAAAATGTCATTTTGAGTCTAAAAAAAATAGTGGAGGCGTTTAAAAGATTTAAGTATTTTATACAGTCTTTATTAATTTATTCTAATAGAAAGTGACTAATTTGCTTTAAAATATTATAGATTTTATTATTTAAAGCATAAAAGTTAATAAAACTTTAGTTTTTGTTAAAATATTTGATGTCCGGTTACTGAAACAAATTTTGTTCTTCATTTTCAGTTTCCGGACAGAGTGTCCGGATACTGAAAATAAGAAACAAATATTAAATGTATGTTTTATTAACCTTAAATGAAAGGTACGTACATTCTACATGATTAAATAAAAGAGAATAGTATTTTTCTCACGGATTTTCAGTATTCCGACAGGGTTTCCTTAGTGAGAAATCGGCTGTCCGGATACTAAAAAATAAAGTCCAGTATCCGGACAAGTGTATTTTGAATGAAATTTAAGGATTTTGTACATTGTAACTTTAATTACATTTCGAGGAAATGATCCTTTAGGTCCTTACGAAATTTAAGGCTTTTGAGGATATTAGAAGAAACAAATTAAGCACAATGAAAACAGGTGCTAAATATGACCCTTGAGTGGGCCAACTTGCTATGATTGTTTAAAAGAAAAAAACATTAATTGAAAAAAACCTAACAAAAATTGTGTTTTATAACGAGCAATGAAGTGGCGGATTTAGAGGAGGCTTTAAGCGTTTAAGCTGCCCACCCCACAAGTTATTCCTAAAGTGTTTAATGATAGAATGCAAAACATTACAATGTGTAGAGTTCAAACCAGAGCTCTTGGATTCAAATTTGTATGGTGTATTTGTTTAACAATATGGTGGTTTTGAAAACTCCAGCGCTTCAATAAGGTTCAGTTTATACGTGCAGTAGTGGGTCTGGTACAAACTTAAAGTATTCTTAAACATAAGATGAAACAGAAAGAATTATAATTCCTACTTTCTATACATCAGATCCGACAAGAATTAGTCTAAAAAACGGGTTTTCAAAAAATAAAATTTAAGTGCAAAAATAACTGATTCAACAAAACCTAAGGTAGGCTCTGAAAATTTTTGGAGCTTACCTCTAAAACTGTCAAGCCTCAAAATGAAGGTAGGTATAGGTAACATTTAAAGCTTTAAATTGCACGTGTACATAGGGTATATGTTTCAACGTATGTACCTACAATCGAATTGTTCGTGTATTAACACGTGTAGGGTCTTAGTTGTACATGTGTTTTTAGTAATACAGGTGTATTTAGTATTACATTATCGTCCGCTAGCAGCAAAGAATTATATAAACAAAACTAGCCTTATTTGCCACCAAGGTTCTAATATCCGATGGGAGGTTCAAATAGGAACAAAATACACACCGGTTTTTTAACTACACGTGCACTCTGATAATACATTAATTCAGATTACACGTGTATTTTGATTACAGGTGTATTCAAAAGATGTACATGTTAATAATCTTGTATTACTCGTGACATGAAAACAAGAGTAATTAAACACACGTTTGAACCGAGATATTCATTACAACTGTACCTTCATTATATACGCACCTATGTAGACACAAAATGTATCAAGGAGCGAAAAGGTTAATTAAAATTAAGTTAAAACTATATATTATAAAAATTTACGATTTTTCATTAATTCTATTCAATAATGCACTAAAATTTCATACAAAACAATTGCGTCCGGATACTAAAACAAAAGCGTCCGGAAACTAAATTTTGCAGTCCGGATACTAGTGAAAATCGAACTTTTTTGAATTTTTATCATTTTAATTTTTACAATGTTATATTTGCAAATTATGTGGACACTTTATTATTAAGAAATATCTACACTCTTTGAAACAATATAACTATCCACGGTAGCATTTATAGTAAGGAAATGAGACGAATTCAAAGTTAAGAAACACGTTAAGTGTCCGGATACTAGTGCGTTTTCCCTATAGGTAATAGGTAGGTACTACATTACATTATTCTTTTAAATTTGTAGGCAATGATTCGTTTGTTTGCCCAAGTGTGTTATGTAATTTACCATTAAAATGCAATTATACACGCACAACAAAGTACAAAAATCATTTACCTATACAAACGCCCACACTCAGTTAAATTAATTTAACGAAAAATTATTATTGTTGTTGTCGTTCTATTTGTTCCAAAACCTATAAACATCATTGTAACGGGCGAAATTGAATTTAAAAATAATACATGAATCTCTTCATTTTCGCTTGGTAGGTACATACATACATATGTATACTTTTACTTTCGATTTTCATTTCAATCTCATTGTCATCTCATCATCAACTGCAATCAAATCCACCCACCCTTATATTAAATTGTTTTTTTTTTTTTTGTATGCATTTTTAATTCACCACAGTAGAGTTAAGAGAAATATTTTAGGTTCTAATTGAAATTTCTCTTTATAGAGAGGTAGAATTTTTAAAATGAGGCGAAGTTCTGATAAGAAAAGGAGAAAGAGCTATTTTGATACATTTACCTATATCAAAAGGAAAAGGGGAAACAAATTCTAAAGCGATTTCAAAATCAGCTGACATGTATAACACTTTGTTTCTAATATAATATTCTCTTAAAAAACGTAAAAGTAGAAAGTCTCTTAAAAAAGCCTAGGCAATTGCATATAAAAAATACAATAATAAAAAAGTTATAGGTAGGTAGGTAAAGAAGAAAGTGATCAGAGGTGGTACAGCTCAGGTGCTTTAAAAACAAGTGCCGGGAATTATTAATTAAATTCTGTTATTGATAACAAGTTTGAGTACAATTATAACAAGTTATCAATAATTGAAGTTTTACCAATTTCGATTACATGGAATTGAACATACAACATAGAACATACAAACTAGTACCTACATAATTGAAAAATTTGAATAACAAAAACCAGCTTGTACTTAACAATTGAACATTTTTAATTAATAATAATTACATATGTAGGTACAAACAACCGAGAAAAAGTTAACTGAAGTTGAAGAACAAACTGTTTTGAATTTTGTTTATAAATTGATAGAAATTGTTATTTTATTACATAGTGGTCTCGGACCTTACAACTTTAACATAGTAAGAAAATGGTGATTTATGTCATTGGTTCTATAATATTATGATGTCGTTAAATAAAATGTTTTAAAAACATGTTAAAATATATATACAGGGTGTCCCTTAATTCGTCAATAGTATTTAAGGGCATGCTTCTTGGTATATTCTAAGAAAAAAATTGTTCTACCGTAATCTATCTCCATCGCCTATCTCCAATTTTGATATCATTTATCGGGGATTTAAGAAAAGTCTTATTTTGGTGTACCCTGACCCATGTTTACAGTAATTGCGCTGTTAGTAATAATGATAGAAACTTCGTTTAGGGAGGCACCTTTATTTTTAGAAGAAATACCAGCCTTTGTAACTGCGTTTAAATAAATTTTATATCTTTTCTGAGTCTTAAGATATTCAGTTTTTAGCCTGTTCCATTTTTCCTGCCCATGCTAATTTTTTGACTTTCGGGTTAATTTTGCGTAATCAACATGATGCTTCTTTAATTTTTTTGAATGTACGTAACAATACAAAAAAGTCAGCAACAAGTTTGCCCAAAACCCACAGCTTTTATGATAATTTGGAAAAACAGCGGCAGGTAAAATTTAAAAAAAAAAAACATGTTTTTTAAGCTTTAAGCTTGAAAAGCTATGAATACAAATTATTTGTGTGATTTTAGACAATTTTTTAAGGATGTTTTTTACTAAAACAGTTATACCGGGTGCACTCTGACATTCTTCGGTTCAAATACATGCTAATTTTAGTAACCACTTAAGTTGAATTTTACAAACTATCTGCAGTTGTTGCAAAATGATTTATCAGAACGCTCGAGTACGCGAAAAAAGTGGGTCCGGCAATTCTGTCAGTCTGTCCATCTGTCCGTCTGTCCGTCTGTCCATCTGTCCATCTGTCCGTCTGTCCGTCTGTCCGTCTGTCTGTTTGTACTCGACCTGCATCCTAAACGGCTGAAGCGATTTTTTTCAAACTTTGGACTTAAGGTTCTTAGCGGATTCCCTAGAGGGAAAATTGAAATTTTTTTTACTCAAAAAATAACGGTACCTGCCATACACGAATATACAAAAATTGATTTTGCGATCCAGCCGTGCCTTTTTTTTAATTTCTACCAATTCTTTATTGCGTGATTATGTGTAGAATTCAATTATACTAAAGTGGATATATTTTTCCGTTCAAGAGATATTCGAATCGATTTTTAAATTGCTGTAGTAAAAAACAGTTAATTGAGTTTGTTAGAAAAAAAAAACCAGAAGTCTGCTCTTTTATATTATTTTTAAATAAAATTATTTGTGTCAATATTATTCCGAAAAATTAACTTATAAACTCAAATTTTGAAGAAATCTGAAAATGATCGCATATCGTCCCCATATAAATATCCGTTTTTTGTGAAATTCGGGCACTCTCCGCTGGTTTTCCTAAGCGCTAATCTACAAAATTAACTGACAAAAAAAAAAAAAAAAAAAAATACATAAGTAGCTACATTGTGGAACCTTACTGCAAATTCCTAGCATGCTTGGCTGACCTGCGATCTGCTAACTTCATGCTCGATTCACAATAGGACGTGAAAACGCGACGTGAGCGTGACGAGAACTCGTCGTAGTTGTCAAGCCGATTTCAAATCATGTAAGTACACGAGGAAACGCCAGGGTATGCACAATGAAACGTTTCTCGTCGTCACGTCACGCCGGAGTTGGGAAAATTGAAAAAAAAAAAAACGCTCTCGTCGATGTTTTTTATGTTTTTTTTTATATTTATTTATTTTATTTATTTTATTTATTTTTATTTATTATAAATTTTGTTGACAATGAAATTATTGGTCTGTTCCCTTACTTTGAGTTTCTGTCATTTTCTGTAAATTTTAGTCTAAAGTCCTGTCAAGTTCATATACAAAAAATGAAATTGATAGAACTTGGGACTAAAAATCACAGAAATTCAGAGTAAAGGAACAGACATTATATTTATATGTAGATCTTTTTGTGTTGACAATTATAATGTTGTATTTTTTTAATTTCTTTGCATTTTTAGCCGAAAATTATTTCACCAGCCCAATGGACAAACACAATAACAATATTAAAATAATTAAAGTAATTTCAGTTAGATTTTTTTCATTATTTTGAACGCACAGCAAGAACAAAAATAATAAATAATTTACCGCTGTCAAAAAACTCGTCGTCAAGAAACTCGTCGCATTGTGAATTGGGGAACGATTTTATAACTAGACAAAAATGACAGCGATTCACGTCACGCTCTCGTCACGTTTTCACGTCGCATTGTGAATCCATCTTCACTGTTAAATTAGCAGGTTACTTAAAAACACCCACTATTTGATGAACTGCAAAGTAGGGAATGGCAATGCAAATTATACCGTTAGTCGACTTACTTTAAATCAAAGTTGCCTACCAACTTTATAGCCGTTGTTTCTGAAGCAATGGACAAGTTTAAGGACAATTAATTAAACCGCTTAGGCTGCAGCCGCGAGGACATCAGACAGACAGAATTGTAGACCTCATTTTCTTCTTCCTCCCAATTAGTGAAACCATGTTTGAGCATAGTCTCGAGTACATTTGAAAATTCACCCAAAATTGTAAATGTAAGATAATTCCCTCTGCCTGCCCCACCCTTCAAATTAAATTTTGATTGATAAAGTATGCATTATGAAACACATTATTTAACTAATTTTTCTAGGATACCTACTTTTTTGTGGGAGTTTCTCTCAAACTTCGAGTCATTATGCCTCCAAAAATCATTTATTGCTCCACTGCAAATGACTTTCTTCAATTTGTTACGATCTTCAAATTAACAACTGAAGCTTAACTTAAATACTTTGCTTATATGTAATTGCAACCAACTGCCATTATAAATCAATCTTCTAAGCTTTTCCTGCTTTGGAAATTATTCCCACAGTGTGTGCCCAAGCCGTTAATTTTTCACACACATAACATTACGAAAATCCACCGCACGAAAGAGTGCAGGACTAGAGCTCAAGCTCATTGCTTCCAAATATTTTTTTTTTTTTCATAAACAATTAATTACGCCCATGACTGTAACTTAGCAAACACTGCGTGGCTTGCCACTCTGTCAATGTTGAACTTGATCCCGCACTGCCATTGATCATAATCACAAATCCCAGACCCATTGACTCACTGGCATATGAGGGGCTTATAGTAATTGGTATTGTATGCTGCTGCAGAATGTGTACCTTCACAAACGCTACGCGCACACCCCGCTGACACAGATCCCGCATCAGAAATTCAAGTTTGCATTCTTAAGCGGTTGTTCTGTTCAAGCGTCAGGCCCTTTTAAACAAAGTGTAAACAATTATAATGCGCACGTTGAATGCTGCCACAAAAGACAAAACGTGCCCCAAACACGAGTGGAACTCAAAGTAGTATACACGGTCACAGTCCGAAAAAAGGTAAATCCCTTTGGCACGTAATGCATCAAATGATCTGTCAAAGCGGGCCAGTGTGCGTTGGTTGCCATTAAATAAATGATGACGATGATGATGCAAGGGCAAGCGCCTGAGTTCTACTATAGCCAAGTCTTGGATGGTCGGGCGGGCTGACGGTCCCTAGGGACCAGGGACCAAACGGGCAAACAGCTCACATCAGACTCACACAGGATGCGAAGGTGTGTAGTCTGGCGCGTTGTCAGTGCAATTAGGATTAAGCTACCCATTCTTCGGCATGGTTGGCGTCATCTGCAACAATACAGAACGCTCCGATTTAACTCTCAGATTTCCATCTAATTTGGATGCAGACAGATCGTTATTCTTGCAGTATCTATGAGCAAGCCCAAAAAAAACAGTCCAACACCAAACTGCCATCCGTTGCCACCGAGCACCGAACCTCGTAATTGGGCTCGAGATTTTATGAAAAGTGAATCTGTTTTCGATTGGTTTGTGGTGTGTCGTCTGGAGGACAACTCAACGACGACGACGATGACTTCGTAAGGAAAGGACTACTCGATTTCGGGTGTGATATAATGAGATTACGATCATATACTGTGTGGTTTTGTGGATTGAAAATACACCGGCCGGCCTCAGCAAGATAGGACACTGCAAAACTGCACGAGGTTGACATTGACACATGCGATAGCATCACAAGATTCCACAAATACCAACCATCGATTGATTGATTGGTCCTCCGCAATTGTATCGTCTGGACGCACTGCATTGTGCCGCCACAGTCGCGCTGCTACAGCTTGGCAATTACCACATCTGTTCGGTTTTTGTTGTTTATTTGTTGGTTTTCCTCAAGTTCACAATGGGACAGGTTATAATGACAGTTGAAATTAATTCAAATCGATTTAAAGATAAGTTTAAGAAAACCTAAACAGGGTGATTCCAGATTGAATTAATAACAGAGTTGGGAAGTTCACACAGTTACCTACATAGTTCACACACACATACACACAACCCTTAACCTTTCAGCGGAATCTAACCCAGGGGCTCCATTGTCAATACTTGAGGCAGTAAATTGCCCCCGCATTGCCTTGAATAATGCCAACGGAGACGCTTTGGTATCTAATGGCAATTGCAATATTTCCCGGTAGAATGTTATTATTGCTTTCAATAAATTTTGACATTTCACCTTTTTCAAAATGTTTTCTTCCCGATTTTGAATAGCTTCTCCGTTATTTTGAAATTAAAGATGAAAATATGATAACGCTTTACAAAATTTAGTGAATTAAAGTATTTTATTAAAAAAATTTATATCATCAAACACATCTTATTTAATTGAAATTGCCTGTCAATGAAATTCACACCCAATCAATAAATTGCCATTGCTTAAAATATTGCAAATGGAGCCACACCGTAAATAAGGTTGTGGTTTCATTCAAACATTCAAAATTAATATGACGGAGTAAAAGCTATGAAGCCTAGCTGCGAGTGTGTTAAGCTGTGGCTCAATTGGCAATATTTGAGGCAGTATGACATTTTCAATGGCAAAAGCTATTAATTGCTTGGGTGGGCATTTCAGTGCCAAGCAATTTCAGTTCAGTTCACTGTTTTTGCTTACATAAAATATTGATTCACCAATTTTTTTCGGGACTTCCCCTTATTATCTTCATTAATTTAAAAATGAAGGAAAAGCTGTTTAAAACCTGGTAGAACCCATTTTGAAAAAGATGAAACGTCACAATTTATTGCCTCGGCGCGCGATGCATCGCGATGGAAAGCATTTATTGCTTTTCATCAACCGGGCAATGTTGCCATTGCTATTGCGAAAGGGTCTTTATTGGCAGTATTCAAGGCAATGACAATAAGCGAGGCAATCTATTGCCTCAAATATTGCCAATGGAAAACCCAAAATAAGCAATGCTTTATAATTTTAGTGCATACGTACCCGCATAATCTTATGCAGCTTTTAATTAATTTTGTCTGCATCGTTCATCCGACTACACTCTAGTGTAGAGTGCCTATTTTGTTTCCACTCAAAATAAGCATGAATTCAGTTTGCAAAAGAAGAGAACAACTTAAAACTAACAAGCAACCAAGTAGTTACACTTTGATTGCCCTAGAAAGAATTCTTGGATACAAAAAAAGTTGATAACTTCAAAATGATCAGATTTGTATTCTTCTAGTTTTTATGCATTGTTAAGAAAAGGTATAGGCCTTTAAATGTCCCTTAGAACAGCGGTTCCCAAACTTTTTGAGCTTTAGAACCCTTAACAAAGTCCAAATATATTTCGGAACCCCAACTCTTAAGATAGGAAAAAAATATAAAACCAGCACAATTACATTGCAAAATCAATTTTTTGTTTGTACTTCATGTGAGTTGTATCATTTTCGTTTGACAAAAAAAAATATATTCATGCCGATTACAGAATCCGCAAAACTCGATCCGCAGTGCAGTGCTTACTTTCCCATTAACTCATGTATCTTGAAAAGGAAAGAGAAAACTACATTGTGAATCACTGCTGATCGAGTTTTGCGGATTCTGTAATAGGCATGATTAACTTCTAAAGCGAACCTTAATCGATTTTTTTGGCAGACTTTGTGTTGTTGATTTTTTGCGTTTTATAAATCTCCAAGAAAAAAGCCGGAAGGTCCTATTAAAAAGATTAAGATCTCTGGACTTAAGACAGAACATCATAACATATAATTTTTAAATTTATTGAAGCGGTAATACTTCTGAGAAAAAAATTGGAAAATCGCTATTTTGAAAGCACCGCCCCCGCCAAAGGCTGAAAAAAATCTGCCAGACTTTTGCTTACGATAGCACGATATGTGTACCGTCAAACACTCATATTCATAATTTGGCTATCCATCCACTCCCAAAGTATGCTGTCGGCTCTTAGACTAAATAATAAGGAAAGCGTTTAGCCGACCAAAGTCACCAAAAACTACAGGTTGACTTTGGCCACCCCATATTTTTGATTTCAATAATTAAACTAGCTAACTGATTTGTTTAAAATTTGTTATACTTGTGTAAAAATCTAAGCAAAAGTTATTCATATTTTAATTTGAAAATGCCAAAAGTCACCCGCTTTCATGTTATTTAAAAAAATATTTTGGCGTTTTTACTCTTTGTTCTTCTAGAAAGTGGCGGAACCCTGAAAACTCTTGCGCGGAACCCCAGGGTTCCGCGGAACACAGTTTGGGAACCGAGGCCCTTGAATACTGGCTTTATCTCAAAGTTAATATTTTTAAAATATTAAACTGGATTCAAATTATAAATAATCTCAAAGAAAAAGTTGAACAAAAATTAAAAAAAATTGTTTTAAACAAATTAAGAAATAACTACTGACTAAACAAAGCAGCCACATGCACTCCAACCACTGATACTGATCTATCAAACTCACTCACCAGACGATGCATGGAGCTACTGCTCCTACTGGCCTGGTGGAGGGATGATTTAACAGGTAGGTGAAAGGGGGGGTCACACCATTAAAGGACAATGGTGCCTTGGTCTCTCCTCAACCCGGTGATTGAGCCGGCGGAGACTTCTTCCATTAACCTGAAGCCTAATCTGACTGAACGTGGCAGTCGCATGCGCCAACCACAAATCTATCAAGTTCACCCACCAGACGTTTGCATGGAGCCACTGCTCCTACAGGCCTGGTGGTGTGATGATCTACCCAGTGGGGGTAAAAGAAAGGATCACACCCTTAAAAGAGAATGGTGCGTTAACCTCTTCTCAACCCGGTGTTTATGTAGCGACAGATACTCCTTCAATTAATATGAAAACACCCTCCGACTTTTCAGGCTATAGCTTGCTGAAACTTTATCAACCCCCTTAACGAGCTAAGTCATAGGATTTATCATGGGTTTCTTTTTGTCGGGATTAAATCTGTAGAGTACCATAATTATGGATCTACACTGATCTAAGTGTGACGGTAACAATACCAAATGGCAGCCCATTAACTTTACTTACCTACAACCTAAGAAATACAAACATACAAAATATTATAAAATTCGTTTCAAGTAAATCAGTTAGATACCTTTTGATATTGCCCTTTACGAAAAAAATAAATAATTGTTTTATCTTTATACAGGGTGATTCACCTAAGATGTGACAATCAAATTGAGCGTGTAAGTCGGGTCAGTATAGTAAAAAATCTTATAGGATGGGGGTTGATTCCCCCGTTTAGGCAGGAGGGATAATTTTCTAAAAAAATTGACTTAAATCAGAAAACAAATTATTAAAAAACTAGCTGACCCGGCGAACTTCGTTCCGCCTAAATTCATTTATGTAAAGAAAATAATAATTCCGAGCATGATATACAATGATGTTTCATGTAATTCGGTCAATTGAAATTCCTTATTCTAAATATAAAATATCTAAATTAACAATGTCGATGTATTTCAATGAAACCAAAATGATTGGCGTGTCGGCCAACCTTCCGCTTCTTTACTGAGAAGCTTTAATGGTAAAAAACATTTTTCTTTTTATATTCAGGCGCGTACATGTACAAAGCGGTAGCTTTGCCGATACGTGAGCACGCCACATACAACTGACCATGTAAAAAACATGGGAATTCAAGATTGATGCCACAAACATCCAGCGATTGTCCTTACGACTTATTGATTGTCAATTGTCATAGAAAACCGAGACGCACTGGAAATTGATGACGGTTAAATACGAATAGCAAATCGTTCGGAATAAGCGGAATCCGTGGAATGAGAACATCTTTGCCTTTGAATTTTCCCCTCAAAATCGTGGCTTGAATATAAGATTTGATTTGATGCACTTCACAATCAAACGCGTTCCATAACAAAGGTTTGGTGCATTGAGGCTGCGCAGCAAAATTATAACTGAGCCGACTTTCAATTTTAAATTGTGTGGTGAAAAGCCCGGAACATCCAAGGAATTCAAAAATTCCGTGGGGTAGTTGGTGGCTTCGTTTTCATCCATTACGGATTCCACGGATTTGAATAAATGAACTCACCGACAATTTGATTTTGAATGACGAAATTCAAATAATCGACAGTCTTGTTTTTCGCAATCAAAATCGCGCGTGAACTCAGCCAATCAAGGTTAACATAATTTTGAGTGAAATTCGGAAAAACATTAGCGATGAGCTCTTCCAGTGTTGTTGAAAAGTAGCAAAAATTCAGTGGAAATTCAATAAGGCCAGTGACTTAGTCCACTGATATCACGCTATTGCCCATCGCCAATAAATTGACTGGAGAAATTTGCAGCGAACTGGTTATTTCGTAAAACGACTCGCATGTTATGCATTAAAAATTCTACAGTGTCCTATGTCCTTTCTTGCGTCAATACGAATCCAACAAGTCTAAAATCGTGAAAATCGAATGATCCGTTCTCGAGTTATGCGCGCACAAACGGACGACATTTCTCTTTTAACAAACACATACAATGCCCTTTTATACCTAAATGTAAGGCCGGAAATCCCTTACCTATTTTATTTTTAAAAAAGCATTTGTCACTGTTGCATTTTTCTTGCAGCGAGCACAGGTTTTTCGAAGCTGCAAGTTTGGCTATAGGCTACTCTAACATGCCCCGACAACATATCAAAAATGCAGAACTACATCGTGCTTTGCGACTCAAGCCATTATTTTATGTAATTATTGACTGGGCTATGTACAGTTTTTGGAAAAAAAAAATGGTCGCAAAACGCTTCATAAAATTATTACCTTACAAAGGAAACAATTTACGGAATTTTTAAAATCGCTACCAAAATTGTTTTAAAAAGAAAATTAACATTATTTTATGATAGTTAAAGGTTCCAAGTAATGTGTACATAATCAGCGCCAACTTTATTGTCCTGCTTTGACCACATCAATGAACCAAACATTGCGCGTTGCACTAGTTAAAACCATGTTTCTAGCCAAACTAAAAGACTGATTTGGTTCGGATTTTATTGCAAATTTTTAACAGAATTGGACAATTTCTTACCTGTTTCTTGAGTGCTTCCAAATAACTCAGTTGTTAATATTTTTTTTAGTTTATGGTTAGATAGCAACAAAAATATATCATGGATGAATTTAAAACTTGTGTGGTCACTCCTAGGATCGACCAGTGATAACATAGTTCAAAAAAAAAAAATCGCAATGTTCTAAAAATAACAAGCAAAAACAACATACCAATAAATCCGCCATTTTGAAACCCGTTTTTCGGGGTGTTCCCATGGATCGATTTTGTCCGATTTTGGATATGTTGTTCAGTAGTGGTTAAGCTTCTATTAGACGGTCAACGCAAATGGTCCATGCGTTGACTCTCTGACGTCACCAAAAAAACGGTCAAAGCACTTACATGGCAACGTCAACGCTCACCGTGTCAACACCTGAAATATTGACGATCACACAAATGACACAAGTCCGTCAATGTTGTCCCAAAATGCGTTGACAGGTAATATGTGTCAACGGGATTTATCCAAATCGGTGTCAATGCGCTGACAAGTAATCGTTGACGATCACACGGTTTGACCATGTTCACCATGGAAATGGCAATTTTAGCCACGTATTTAATTGATACAACCGACTTAGTACAGGCAATGGGGAAAAATCTGAAAAAAGTTTTTACGTCTGAAAAGTTTGAATGCAGTTTTGAAGAGGGGTTGCTTCTTAGCATAAATCTAGATTTCCGGGATTTTTGGTCTTGTGGAGCATCCGCCATCTTGGACAAACGACTTTTTTTGATAATTTGCATTTTTCTCACTTCCTGTGCTTTTTTCTGAAAAAAATATTTTAGACTTTTTTGTTTCAATTTAAATTTCCTAAAAATCGGTACATAAATAATTTTTCTGGTACAGATAATTCAAAAGTTATTAATGAAAAACGAGTACAAAATTAAGCCTTACGGGCTTAGTCTTAAATACTTTTTTGAAGATTATACAGTGTGATTTGCATAAGGTGTACGAATAGGCTAGGGCGTGAAGGTTGAGTTAAGATAAGAAAAAATCGTACGGGAGGGGGTCTTTTTCCCCCGTTTAGGCAGAAGGGGCAATTTACTAAAAGAATTACTTAAAATATAAACAAAATTATTAAAAATCAACGGCAACACTCAAAATACCATGTTATAGCTTTTTTGAAAGCCAAAAACCTATTTTTAAATTAACTTTTTAAATCAAGTTGTTTGAGCAAACAGTTTTTGAGAAAATAATTTTTAAACTCAAAATTAAAAAAAAAAATCCCGCAAATTTAGATTTATGCTAAGAAGCAACCCCTCTTCAAAACTGCATTCAAACTTTTCAGACGTCAAAACTTTTTTCAGATTGCCCTTATTTGACACCCCGTTGCCTGTACTAACTAGGTTATAGTCGCTGTATCCTCCATCCCAAAGCGCTGGTCGTTTCTCTACTGCCACAATCAAAGTAGAGACCTCGTATTGTTTGGTCCACGAGTAAAGTAATTTTCTTTTACGTTTCTCCGACAACTTTTACTTCGATTCATCAGCAGGACGCGCATTTACTTATTCGACTCACTGGTGCTTTGCCTCATTTTTTTTAAACTCAAACTAATTTAACTTTAAATAATTTTGTTTGGAAATGTTTTGTTTTATTTTATGTTGCTGTTATCTTTTTGTTGCTGTTTCTTTAAATGAAAAGAATGTCAACGCCAGCTACTTTGACACAGCAGAAAATTATAGCGTGTCAACGTTGGTACCTGGACAACGCGTTGATGGGCAGTCAGGAAATATCTGTCAATGTGTCCGAAAAATTCTGATGGGGTGATTACACGGTAAATGAAAACAGTCCAACGCGTTGACTTTTCAAACCATGTCATCGCAAGTGTCAACGCTGATGTCAGTGGGTTGACAACGTTTTGCAATGACAATCACACGAATTGAGAGCCGTGGGACAGGATTTGACGTCATTCTGACGTCAGAGAGTCAATGCGTTGACCATTTTCGTTGACCGTCTAATCATAGCTTTACTGATTAAAAAAGCTTCTGTTGCAATTTTGCCAACGTTAATTCACTAATTGCCTGGACTATAAGTACTAATTTTGTTGTTAAAAAAAATCAATGCTCTTACAAATTCTTAGTAAAAAATTTAAAAACTATAGAAGGTTCTAGAATTTTCATTTTCCAAAATATTTTAAAGATTGTAATTAAAAGTTTAAAGTTGTCAGTTTTCTTTCGTTTTTTAATTTCCCATTTTGTTGTTATTCAATCCCACTGTGCATTCTCCTCAAACCATCTTAAAATTTAATCTTCCCACATTGAGTGAGTGCAGTTGTTTGTTTATTGGATGTTCTTTACTGCGATTTGATATTATCGCCAGATATTATTTATCCTTGATGGGGATTAAGTTAGCAATTGTTGAGTTTTTGTGACTGCTAATGGCTAGCTATATATGGCATGAGAGTGCCACCCAAATACGAATCAGAGCATTATTGGGATTAAATGAAACAAAATTATTAATCTTGATGTTGCATCATTCAAATTCAATATTATTGCGGAAGGCAATTTGTTTTGACGGAATGACAAGAGAACTCCTGCTAAATTGTTTTTATGTGAAAAAGATCTTAGATTAGATGCTTCTTTTTTGGCGGCCTTGTGTGTGATATGTATTGAATTGTGGTATGTTTGCACAGAGGGGAAGTGAAGATTAATTTCATTTTGCAACAATGCACCTAAGTTACCTATACTGGCGAGGATGATGGATTTTTGTTTATAAGCGGATTAGGTTGATAAAGGTTATGGCTGATACTTTGAGCGGCATCTACAGACAATTGAAATAGCACTGAAATCTGGTTGGTATGTTTGTATACAGAAGATAAATTATTTCGAATTAAGATATGCTTCTGATTTCTAAAGAGTATTGAATCGTAATAATAAAAATGACTGACCGTTAAAACGAGATGACCACATGGCGCAAGAAACAACACATTTTTGAATAATTTTACCAAAAATAATGTAAGAACTAAAAGCTTCAAAAGGTTGGGAAAAATAAATTGATCTGCTAGATATATAATTGGCGTTTTTCTTTTTTGGCTCTAAATAAACCTCTTAGCAGAGGCTGAGCGATCAGAGCAGAGCTCTGAGCAGATTATGATCAGAGCCCTCAGACTTATTTATGAAACACATTTGAGCACTGAACTGTCATTTCATAGGTGTGTTACTAAAATACATTTTTGTTTACCTGATTTAGACGGGCGACTGTCCTGGGAATCCATTTTTAATTTTTTGTATTTCTTTCGTCTGTCAAATCACTGAAAAAAAGTGAAGTTCGCTTCGCTCAGCGTTTCGCTCGATTTGCTCGGTCATTTTATTCTGAGCTAATCAATTAAGCTCTGAGCTAGCTCAGATGGAAAAAAGAAACGCACTTTTTGAGCTCTGATATGTCTGAGCTAAAAAAAACATAGAAGTTTTGTTTGACAGTTTCGTGATCTGTTCAGAGTTAAAAAAGAAAAACGCCAAATGTTGGAAAGATTCTGAGATTGGAGCTGAAAATATTAACATGTTATGGAGTTTGGAATAAGATCGGGGTATTATGCAATTGAAGAAATATTTTGTTCACAAAATAAACAAGACATGAGGTAGATATTTGATTTTCCGAGCTAAGACATATTAAAGAGGGTACTTCATACATTTGTCATATTTATATAGAGATCAAGTTAAAATACTCTGATGATGACTTTGGTCAGGGTATCGCAAGATGTTTTACCTTAGCGATATAATATCCAGTGTTACCCATACAAGGCTAAAACTGGAAGCGATCTATTTTACAAAGAACAATGCCGTTCATAAATCATTTTTTTTTATATTTAGCGCGTGCAAAAGGGGTTGTGACTACCCTTAAGATGATATACACAGCACGAGCGATTAGGTAGATTGGAGGGGATTTAAAAGGAGATACCGATGCACATTGGTTTTGAACGTCTGTAGATCACAATGGGAGGGGAAAATTGAGCTGGTTAGATCATTCCACATTCGAGTAGTGCGACTTAAGAAAGAATCTCTGTACTTAACAGTACGTCCGAAATCGGGCTCAAGGGTAAACTGATGGGCATTCCTAGAAGCGCGAGTATTACGGTTGAATTGTTTAAGGGGAGGAATGCAACTGGCTATTTCACTAGAGCATTGTTTATGGAAATAACGTTAAAATAACGAAATACATGAAACATTTCGACGGTGCTCAAGAGATGAGAATGTTTCCGTTATAGTTCTTTCACCTACCATTTTAAGAGCTCTCTTTTCAATTCTATCCAATAAACTCAAGTGGGTTATTGGAGCACCTGCCCAAATGTGGGAGTTATACTCAAGTTTTGGACGAATAAAGGTTTTGTAGATCACAGCCAGATCAGAAGGGGAGAAATATATCTTGCATCGACGGAGAAAACCTAAACACTTAGCAGCATTTTTGGCGATGTCGAATATGTGGTCGGTTCATAAAAGGTGGTCTGTGACACACATACCGAAGACTGAAAGTTTTTCGGTTTCCTCAATGCAAGTGCCACTCATGGATAGTTGCATGGGGGGTGGGTTTCGTTTTAACGACAGTAGACAGCATTGAGTTTTTGAAACATTAAATTCTACACGATTTTTGATTCCTTATTGGGCAATGCTGTCGAGATCAGAATTTAATGAGCTTATCATTTACTGCTGTTCGAGTTTCACATCCGAAGGACATGGATGTGAATTTAAGAACGAATATGAAAAGCTGAGGGTATTGTCGTCAGCAAAACAATTTAATGGATTAGAAGTTTCAGATAAAAGATCGTTTATGAATATAAGGAAGAGAGTCGAAGACAGAACGGAGCCCTGGGGCACACCAGCATTTATTTTGTGAATTTCAGACTTGAAACCATCCAATACAACTTGTATTGAACTGTCCGAAAGGTAATTTCTAATCCAACGAAGAAGAGATTCATCGATACCAAATGCACGCATTTTCGATAAGAGAGCTTGATGCCAAACTCTATCAAATGCTTTAGAAATATCAAGCGCAATAATCTTACTTTCTCCAAAACGATGTAAAGATTTGTGCCACTGTTCGGTGAGACATACCATCAGATCACCAGTGGACCTATTGCTACGAAAGCCGTACTGCCGGTCATTAAGAAGCTTTCGTTCTTCAAGATATTTCTTTATTTCTTTAATCAGCATTTCCATGACCTTGGAAAGAAGGGACGTAAGCGCAATTGGTCGATAGTTGGAGGGGGAAGAAATGCTGTTTTCCATCCAATCGGAAAGAGACCAGTAGAGTAGGACAGATGGAAAAGCTTACGCAGTGTTTTTGCCAGCGTTGAAGAACACCTCTTCAGAATAATGGGAGGGATACTATCCGGGCCAGCGAATTTGTGTATATCGAGATCTTTCAGAACTCTGGCAACTGCTCGACTGCGGAAGAAGATTTGTCCCATAGAATCATTTAAGCTCTCAAGTACAGGAGGAGTCATAACACTTTCTGGCAGCGTCGAATTAACAGCAAACTGTGCTGCAAGCAAATTGGCTTTATCGATTGAGCTGACAAAAGGAGTATCGTTGAAGACGAGCGTTGGAACCGAGGACGAGGTGGTATTATGTATGTTTTTTACAAATGACCAAAAATTTTGACTACCTTTAAGGACATTGTAGAATTTTTTGCCGTAATTTTTGATCATGTAAAAATTTGGTTCGTCGAATATGAACGTTACAGGTCTTTCTAGCTTGTTGAAACTTTTTCCGGTTTTACTTTACTAATTCCGGTCATAATAAATCATTAATCATAGCTCGGTAGGGCAACTCATATACACCGTGACAGTTGCACCAGTCTCATTTGTGAATAAGTAAGGTCCAATCACACCTCCCGCCAGCCCAAAAACCGCACCAATCAGGGACACGTTGAGGATGGAAAGGCTTTTCAACAATCATTCTTGAATTTTCCGATCCCCAAGTGCGACAGTTCTGCTTATTAACTAAGGTGAAAATAAGACTCATCACTGAAGATGATTTTTCGATAAAAATCCGGATCATTGTGATGCATTTAAATGATCCAATCAGCGAAGATACGACCTTGCTGGTGATCGACCGACTTGAGTTTCTTGTGTTAATTGAACTTTAAACGCCTTT
Organism: Melangyna quadrimaculata; assembly: GCA_949320155.1. Taxonomy (NCBI): domain Eukaryota; kingdom Metazoa; phylum Arthropoda; class Insecta; order Diptera; family Syrphidae; genus Melangyna; species Melangyna quadrimaculata. The sequence continues at coordinate 188,056,516 of OX439483.1, forward strand.
GGACCTAAGTCTTTATGCAAAATACGGTGTTAAGTCGTTTGTTAAATGCCTAATTCCAAAGTTCGACGAAGAATCGACAAACCTTGGTTTTCGTCATCACAACTGGCAACAGCAGCAATATTCTTAGTTGTTCTTGAGCGACGCACACAACAGCTGAAATTTTTCCATTAGTTTCACTATTGTCAGCCAAGAAGGTGCTTCACGACGACCCAAAAATTCCAAAATTGCTTTAGTTTTGCGAACTGTGACTGCAAAATTTTCACCATTTTTTAAATGAATTTTAACAATTCCAATGTGTTGTTGAAGCGTGTATCGTTCCATTTTCAGTATGGCGTAGTTTTTACTTGTCAAATGTCAAAAGATGACAGCTTCAAAAGTGACAGCTGCCCAAATAGCGGTCTATTCAATATGAAACCTCTTATTGCAAAAATCCGTTGGTACCTAAAACGTAAGTAAAAAGTAACTTAATGTATATTAATGGATATAGGAGAAATGGTCTGGTCATTCGATTTCAAACACGTTACAAAATAATAGAGTAATGGTTTTGTTCCTCATACAATTCTATTGGAAAATTTTGCATTCAAGAGCGAGATCAATAGGAATGAAACTTTAGTATACAGAATATGAGTAGATATACATATAAGAAAACTCCAAAAAACTAAAATTTAGAAAAATCCTAGCGCTGGCTGGTTAAATACTCCTATAGCGATATCTAGTTAATAATACTCATGTTCGTTTTACTAATAAAAATAGAACCACCTTCAGTTGAATTCTTAGAGTTTCCCAGATGCACATATGTACATAAGTTTATATTGACATAATGTCAAAAAAGCATTAAACTCTTCTGATCACCATATTTAATTTATTTCTAACAATATAATGTTAATGAAGCGTGTCAATAACTGTTTTTCAGTAACAAAACATCATCCTTCATCTATTTCTCATAGAAAATTAAACGAATTGAAGGGTCACAAAATTGTTATGAGACTTTCCATGTGACACACAATTAGTGGCGTCCGTCTGTGAGTGGGATTTTATAGTTTCATGCAAAGCTGAAAACATTATTGATATTGCTTTTTTATTAATTTTGCACCGTCTTTGTTGGAAAACTTTAATAATGTTGTCTATTTCTTCTTGTTTTTATAATTAGAGTATACGATTGATGATTTGGAAAAGGCTTTCTTATTTGTTTGACCTTTTCAAGACCTCGAATTGAAATTTCAATCAGAATTGTCTTCGTGTATAGATTTCCTATTCTCTGAAGGCTACTCCATGCTTTATAATAATAATAAAGTCTTCAAAGATATTCCGAAAAAAAACTGGCTTGTTGCACCGGTCAAACTACAGGTGCAAGAAGTATAGTAAGGTGTGAATTTATAAAGCAATTTAAAAATTTCTTAACACAAATTGAGTTCATGTTAATTATATGATTTAACCTTAAACAATATGTACCTACCTTTAATAATAAACAACACACACTCTCAGAGGTTTTCCCCAATAAATTAATCGAGAAAATTGAACAGAATTAAGTGAAAATGCCGATATAAGTGGTATGTAAGAGGCGGCACCAACGCGTGCGTGCCTTTTGCTTGCGCGTTTATATGTATTTATAGTTTGGTAATGATTTATGATCACAATTTAAACAGTCCTTGATTGGACAGTCATCAATGGATCAGAACAGAATCAGAAGAACAGGTCATTTATTGTGATGGAGTAGGAGTAGGAATATTCGAGTAGGTATACTTATCTATTAAGAAAATGAAGAAAGATGTTGGGAACATGTTTTTTTGTTACAACAAGAAGAATTTATGACTTTGATGTCTTTGAAATTCAAGCAAAGTCACCGATGATAAATATGTTTTAAGAAGAAATAGGAAACAAAAATTGAATTGATAGAAAAGCTGGGTTTTATTTTAAAGCTGCGGTAGATCTTCCTAACGAACAGGATTTTGGTTAAACAAATTGGTTTGTAAAAACAGTTTGCAGGCACCAGTTAAATAGTACAATACTTACTAAGCTGGTAACAGTCTCTCAAGTATGATATTTAAATTGACTGCAAAGTTCAGGGTCATAAAATGTAAACAAATTTTAACGACTATTCGCTTATGTATATCAAACTTCGGCCTGCAAATATTTGCCGAAATAACATTTTGTGAATCGTGAGTAAGACGCCAATTAGGCCGTTGACATTTTCATAGGGACCATCACCATCTTTGAGGCAACGCTAGCCTGCTAGCAACCTTCTAGCCAGCAACGTTAACTCAATGTTGAGGGTCTTTGTTTTTCCAGTTTTCATTTTCATACCGACTTTATTTTCTAAAGTCTCCACTCTGCCCACCATGTGGTAAATATCCATGAAGTTGCGTGAAAGCAAACAAAAAAAAAATATCCTCCGCGCTGCCGAGAGAAAGGTAAATACCGTCCTTCTGATTTCTCGTGCTGGTTCAGTTCAGTTCGGGTATACCTCATTCAATCTATAGAAAGCCTTTTCGGAATCGATTAAAAACAGAGGAAGAGGCGAACGGAACTCCACGCATTGTTCTTTTATGATCCTTAAGGTACTGATATGCAATGGCGTAGCGTGGGTTTTTGCCGCCCGGGCAGACCCAATTTTTGCCGCCTCTTGAGTTTTGTCTCCACCTTTAAAAAAGTAGTAACCAAGTACCACGGCAATAAAATGATAGTATCGTGTATTTGATTGAATAAAATAAGAAACTAATGATAAAATATGAAAAAAAAAAACCGTAATAAGGCGATTCCATTACCGCGGATATAAGGGTGCTACATGAACGGGTAGATAATAAAAAATTATCTTGGACCATTTGCATGGAAGAGCAGCCAATAAGCAAATTTTAAAAGAAATTATAGGAATTAGCTTTTTTGTATAACAGCTTTTAACCTGGTACAAAAACTTTGAAAAAATTGCCGCCATGGGAACAAATCTGAACAAAACAAAAAAATCTTCAGAACTATTGTCAATTATTAATAAAATGTTTTGTTTAGTCGAAAAAGGAGACCTTTTTTTTTCAAAATTGAAAAAAAAAATTGGTTATTCGAATCATTTTTCTTTTCATCGCCATATTTTTATTAGGGCAAAAGTTTCTTTTCCAAAGAGCTGTAATAGCGCTTCAGAGCTGTAATAGCGTTATTTCAGAGCTAGTGCCACAAGGTGACACAATAGGGTGTTTTAGAAAATAAAAGAAAGAGTGAATATTCTGCACAGCAAATACCAAGTATATTTTTATTTAAAGAGTAGGTGTTCCTGAGATGACCTTTGAACTTAACGAGCAAGTTTTTTTTGTAATTCAGCTTTAGTTTTATTTCGATAAGTTTTAAAGCTTTCTTAGGGTATAGAGAAAAATAATAAATAATTATAATTAGTACAACTTCCTTCTCTAAAACCCTTTTATAGGGAAATTAATTTAAGTCGTGTTTTTTGAGAGAGTGAATAGCAACTCAGCAAAATGTTTACACGCTAAACAATAACAAAACAAATTATTATAGACAATTTTGTTTGTGTTTTCCGTGTAAAACTTTTACTGAGTTGCTAGTCACTCTCTCAAAAAACACGGCTTTATTTATTTTCGACTCATGATTATTTTTTGTTTTTTTTTGTTGAATTAATTTTGTTGAATTTATATAAGTTTGTAACACCCTACAAAATCAGTGGTGGTTTTACAATAGCTCTGTAAATGATTTTTTTTGACACTTTACAATGCGCATGAGTAATATTTTTATTAGGTACCATTTGTGTGAAAGTATTAGTATTGAGCTCTTTACGCACTTTTTGTGTGGTTCTATTAGAGCTATGTTTCGACGTTTTGGTAGGCGCATGCGTTAATATTTTGTCCGTGTGCTGTTGAAAGCTCTATAACAACTCGTTGAGAGCTGATCTCTTAGCAATGCTCTATTTTGAATTTTATAAACTCCAGTAAGGAGCATATTTTTGACAATTTTTAAAAGAAATAAAGAGAGCTGTATTATAAACTTTTACAGAGCTATAGTCTTAGATTACACTATATTAGAGCTCTAGAAGAGCAGGTTTGCTTGAACTAGCTCCAACAATGTTACTTGGGTATCCCTATTATATATTGAAAAACAAAATATGAAATTTTAAAACTAAATTTTCGAGAGCGAGAAATTTGTACCCTGCATTTTTGAGAACATGTAATTTATTTGGCACATACATTTCGCTGGCTCAATACTTTAATGTTTTATGTTAGGTTTTAATTACTCTGAGATATTCGCTTCCAAAGTTTTACGAAGGTGATTTTGTGTCAAAATATCATGATTTATTAAAAAAGATAGTAAAATATTAAAACGAATAAGATGCTTAATTAAGTTAAGGACCTAATTTCTTTTTTCTGTTTAAGATATCGATATAATCAACACTTTTCAATTTTAATATAGAACATTTTACTAACTTTTTTGAATTTTTTGTAAGTTTTTTGTTCTATCTCGGACATAGACATATGGAATGCAATGGATAATTGGAGAAAAATATAAGAAAATATGGAGTGAAATTACAAAAACTGGTTACTGCGATTGTTAGACGGTAACAAACTATTGTTTATGCTTAAAAATTACATATGAACTACAAAATTCTAGATTTAAGTATATGAACAGAGTTTTTCCCATTTTCCAATACGTTTTGATCATTTATTTATTGATTCAATTTATTTTATGGTGTATATAAACGTTTAAGAACTGAGCATAACTAAGAATCTTTGGAATCCAGATAAACGACCCACTCTCATTCGACAAATCTAGTGAGTTTCCAATCACTTAAAAAAATCAGCGAACCAACGTTACTTCATAATAAATTGAATAATATTTGAATTGAAATTCTAAAAAGAAATAGAAGACGCCATTTTTCTAATTCATTTTGTCTTTAATAATTGTTTCCATTGAATTGTATATAAATTAATACAAAGTTAATTTCATTACTGTTTTTCTGAGTTAAATAAATTAATTAAAATAAATGAATATATTTTTAAATAAAATAAATAAATTGAATAAAGAATTTTGATGTAAAAGAAAAAGATATTAAATTTAAAAAAGGTATCGTTGTGTATGTGAACCTATTTAATTATTTTTTAAAAATGTTTTTTTATAAAAGAGAACTTGCTTACATCTGAACTCTCCTGCTTTTAATTACAGCAAACTCTTTAATTACTGACTCAATATCGATGGCCTCAGTCATTTCTTGCTTCTTGAAATTTTGAATTGGATTCTTTGGGCTCAACAAATTAATTCATTTGGAGAATAAACGATTTTTTTAATTTTTTGCCGCCCCTGGCAATTAGCATGCCGGCCGCCCCATGTGCTATTTTTGTTCAGCAACGTAAAACATAATCAACGTCCGATTATTGGCTATGCCTATGAAGCATTTTTACCACTGGGAAATTTTTAATTGGATTCTTTGGGTTCAACAAATTAATTAATTTGAAGAATAAAGGTTTTTTTTTAATTTCTTGTCGCCGATTTTGCCGCCCCTGCCTTGGCAAAGTGCCGCCTGGGGCCCCTCCCTGCCCCCCTCACGCAACGCCACTGCTGATATGATCTAAATATATGCAAGATCAGCCTGTCCAGAATCTCGATTGCTCTTTGTCGAGAGTAGAAGTAAACAGGTTAGACGCTTCTACATCATTCTCTATAAATTAGTACGTCAATACCAGGATGAGCTTTGTAGTCTGAACTCTTACCCCAGGCATTGAGGGGAATGAACAGCCTGACGAGCTAGCCAGGCAGGATTCAGCTCTTCATAACTCACTTGCAGAAAGAGTCAGCATTCCTCTCCGAGTTATGAAGGGCAATATATTCCCTGTTGTTGTCACCAAATCCAATCACAGGTGGAACAGTTTAACCAACTGCATCATTTGTAGAAAGATTTGGCCAACCTAAAATAAATCCCGAACTATTAACTTAAAATGCAGACCCATGCGAAACATGGAGACATGCAGAACTTCGATCCTATCGATTGTTTTCCTATGTCAAAATCCTAGACAAACGTCTGGTCCTACGAGCGGGTGGTATTTGCTCTGGTGACCGCAAGTCATGCTGAGTAAGCAGACGGAGGTTACAAAGATTACCACATACGAATGTAATACTAAATGATCACCCTAAGGCCTAAAGGATCAGATAGTATGCGTCTTGGGCAAATTGCTTGGCTTGGCATACTGAAGCCGAACTCAGGGTGTATGCGATGATGCACTGAGAGGTCTATCACCAAAAACCTGTCTTTTCTTTAAACTAAACCTTCTTATCAAAAGGTGTTTTCTCGTGATAACACTTGCGGTTAGGCTGCATAGCTCTCGCTCCGTCATATTTAACATTGAAGGTTTTGAATGAACAACAAACACTTGTGTTGGCTACCACCGAGTATTACATTTTGGCTGGAATTATTGCATTTTCATGGCTGCCCCACCAATCATCAGATTCCTTTAAGTGGTGCTTAGTCTATAGTTCCAATTTTAATTTATAAATTGTTTTGCCCTTAACTGGATTCTAACCTAGACCAAGCTAACCCAGAGGCCGTTGCACTACGCATTGCACCACCGAGGTCACCTGATCGTGCCCATCCAAATGAAGGTTTTTCTAATTTACAATTGCATTTGGACAACTAGCATTCTTACAAGCCACACACAAGTTAGATGTTATTCATTCGGGTTCTCCTCTCCGTTATCACCGCAACAATTCGTTGCATATGTGTAAGGAGGGAAATTGTATGAAAGATTTGACACTGGTCAAGAATTAAATTTTTCATTCAAAGGTGTTTTCTCGTGATAACACTTGCAGTTAGGCTGCATAGCTTTCGCTCCGTCATATTTAACGTTGAAGGTTTTGAATGAATTCCAGCCAAAATGTTATACTCGGTGGTAGCCAACACAAGTGGTTGTTGTTCATTCAAAACCTTCAAGAAGAGGTGTGGGTTAACTTTTTAATGTCTGGCTTTATTCGATTTCTTAATTAAAACAGAAAGTTCTAGCTAACCTGTTGTTAGCACACTACATCATATTATTGTCATATGAATCTTCTTATTGCATGCTCTGCATATGATACTTTATACTTTATCTCTACTCTACCCACTCAAACTTATTTCCACACAATTCTAGTTTCGTGCACACAGCACATTCTATTCTTTGTTCTTTGTCACTACAGCTTAAATTGTATCCAGAATAAAGATTCATTCCTGTTATACCTATCCTCCGAAATAAACGTTTCTCATTTTGTACTTTACACAGTCATGCATTTTATTATTGTTGCTCGAAGATTTCATTCTCGTCATCAAAGAGACTTTTTCAACGTTTACAAGTCGTTAAGTATGTAAATATTTATATTCACGCTGTACTATTTTTGTATTAACTTCTTATTTCCAGCAAAACACATATTCAAACTCCTATTACTTACTTACTTACTTAGATCCTTGACCCCTCTAAGGAGCACAGGGCGTCAACTACTGCTACACGCCATCTCGTTCGGTTTCTGGAAATGTATTTTAGCTCTCCCCAACTTTTACCGAGCTTTTGTGATTCCTTGTCGACTGTTCTGCGCCAAGATTTTCTCTAGCCTCCAGGTCTTCTGCCATCTTGGATGAGTGGATCCCACTCCATTGCATGTCTTGCAATAGAGTCTGCACCACGACGTAGGGTGTGACCAATCGACTGCCACTTTCTTTTCCTAATAACGATGTCAATAGGACTTTGGCCCGTTCTCCGAAGGAGTTCTTGGTTGGAGATGGTGTTCGGCCAAAAAATCCTTAGGATGTTTCGGAGACATCTTTTTTCGAAAGTTTGTAGCTTCCTTGTGACAGAGGCGGTCACTTTCCATGTACTACACCCATATAGTAGTACTGACTCTACGTTCGACCGGAACAGTCGCAGCTTGGTCTTCGTACTGTAGACGTTGCTCCTGCAAACTTTAGACAGCATGCCGAAAGCAGCTTTAGCTTTGCCGATTCGGCAGTTAACATCTTCATCCGTACCACCGCCGCCGTCTTTTGAGACAACACTACCGAGGTACAAGAAGTTGTCCACCGCTTCAACCTGCTATCCCGCAACGGCAACTTGAGAAGAAGATTCAGAAATGTTGAGGATTTTTATTTTCCCGGTGTTGATCCTCAAACCGACTTTGTTTGCCTCGCATTCCAGATTAGTCACCATATGATGAAGATCCATAATGTTGTGCGAGAGCAAACAAATATCGTCAGCGTAATCAAGATGTTGCAGGAACGAAAACATCGTCCATCGAATTTATGCGCTTGCTCGGCTAGAGCTGCATGAAGGACATCCCCTATAACCACCAGGAAAAGTAGTGGAGATAGCAAACATCCTTGACGAACTCCGCTATGGATATCGAAGTCCTCTGATACCTTTCCGTTGTTTAAGACTTGTCACGATGCACCCTCGTAGGTAGCCTTTATAATAGCGATAATCTTCTCGGGTACTCCTCTCCTACGTAAAGCTGACCAAATGAAATCTCGATTCAAACTATCGAAAGCCTTTTCGAAGTCAATGAAGAGCAAATGAAGAGGGGAGCGGAACTTCACGCATTGTTCTATTATGATCCTCAAGGTGTTGATGCGATCAATGCAGAATGAGGCTGCACGAAATCCCATTTGCTCTTTGGCGAGAGTAGAATCGAGATGTTCTTTGATTCGTTCCAAGATTATTTTCACCATTATCTTTGCCACCGCGGGGAGGACACAGATCCCTCTCCAGTTTCCGCAATCCGTAAGATTTCTCTTTTTTGGTATAATGGCATTTGACTGTCAACCTTAACAAATCAAAAACAATGGTTTTCCGCAAAGCGACATGACGCTTAGCTGCAGCGGAAAGATGGTTCTATGGAGCTGATCAAATCGAGACTGTAAGGGCCAGCAACATCCGAAGCAATAATGCTTTATGCAGCTCAATCTTGGTGATGGCCTCAGTATGATACCACCGAAAAACTACTGCGATTCTATTTAAAACGCCAATTTCGACTCCCTGACACAGCACCAAACTACATGTTCCTAATCGAAACAGGCCTATGACCTCTCTACCTCACGTCCTTAAAACTCCACTTCAACTTTATTATTAAACTAATGTATAGATCAACTGAAAAAATTGCTCGAAGGGTCGCTGTTGCGGTGATTAAATCAAAAATAGCTTGGTTTGAAGAATGGAAAAGGTTAGCTGATGAGTGCGCGCTCCCCTTTAATATAACTATAGAAAACCTACCAACTTGGAAACCATACCTGGATGAGTTGTGACAAAAGCTACACTCAAAAATAAGGCAAGGCAGTATCGAACAGGCAAAGAGCTCAATATACAGGGAAACGTACTCCAATCTCAAATACAATCTTGGCGTAACGAATTACTTTAATGACCACCACAATGGAGAGCAAATGTCAATGATCTTTCGAGCCAGAGGAGAATTGCTACCCCTAAATTTTATACCGCACCGAAATGATTTACTGCCTCACTGCTCCATGTGCAACACCCTAGAAAGAGAAAACGTGATACATTTCATTGGAAAATGTCCTATGCTGGTGGAAATACGGCGACAGATATGGCAGGAAAACTTTTTAGACCAGACAGAATGTATGGAAATATTAAATGGCAAATATTGGCAAAAACTAATGAAATTTATAAAGTATGCTTTAATATAGAAACAAAATAATGAGAGAAGATTTCTAAATCTAAAGCACACAAGCATCATCTTGCTGACTGCTCTTTTGGCCATGTCTTTAAAGATTTAAGTACATATATAAATAATTCAACATGTAAATAATTTGAGAAATAATAAATCACCTATCACCTATCTATTACACATTTTCGTTTCATCTCAGAAATATGCTAAGCTTTCGAGTTTGCTGTATCGGTTTCGAAATTGTTGTTTTGTTTTATTTTTAACTAGACATTCCCCGATCTTACTTATGTCATTTTCTGTAAGCTTTTCGTATATGAAAATTTGGAATAGAAAGTGTGGATTTGTTTCCATATTGCATAGGAATGGAAAGAAGAACTTCCCTGATTAAATTTTCCAGTCTTCATTTTTATAAATGACTGTTTCCAGCGGCCACTAGGGCTGGCCACGAGACGAGAAAAGTCTCGGTCTCGACGAGACTGGCTTTTAAGCAACCAAAACGAGACTGTACATTTGGACCGAAATTTACAGAGAGTCTAATAAATTAAAAAATCCAGTTTCATTTAAATATTTATTATCTTCTGCACGTATTCGAACTATAATCAAAAATATTTCGTTCCAATAATCAACAGGTTGTCCGGAAATCGTATTTTTTGGAGACGAGACCGAGACGAGACTTAATTATACGAGAACGAGACGAGACTGAAAATTTTCGATTTAAACGAGACCGAGACGAGACTTACAAAAGTCTTGCAGAGTCTCGCCTCGTGGACAGCCCTAGCCGCCACCAAGTGGAACTTTTGTTTTTACACTTCCACGTTCCACTAGTCCCAAATTATTCAATTTATTATTTCAAGTTTGCAAGTAAGAAGTCCGAAGTGTTTTGAAAGTATATGCAAGGTCATCTATAGCAGCAGGATAATTACGCTACCTCCTGAAACTGACTGAAGCTTTTTTTGATTAAAATCTAGTTTGTACGGAGTTAATAACTGTGAGACAAATTTTAACATGTTGCTGCCTACCTACATACTTCAATGAACTTGATCTATACTCCAACAAATATTAGACATTTTGACTTATAACAGCTCTTAACATTAATAATTCATTTTGTTATTTTCAAGCGCCATACTTCAACTCGGTTTTCATGTGGAATCTAATATAGCATTTCCGAACAAATAATACTAATTTCCCTCATTGACGTCTTAATTTATCATGAAACCATAAACTTCCAACTGTCCAACTAAACGGTATACGAGTTTAAAATAATTTTCCACGAATTCTTCGAGGCCAGAGTATATCAGTAGGTATATAGGTATATGAATATTAAACTGAAAAGGCGAAAATATATTCATTCATCATTAGACAAGTTGGTGCGAATATTTGTTTGTGAATTTATCTGTCCGAAGTAAAAGAGTGTCAAAAACTGCAACCAGAATTAATTAAGCCCCATTCCCCCATTAATCATTTGTCGTCAAGTATACGATTCCATTGCCATTGACTATTTCACGTATGGTTTCATATTTCCTGATGCAGACGAATGTTGTCGAGAATGGAAGCACTTCTACGCTGTAGGTCAAAAATGAGTTAATTACTCTTAAACGCCTTATAACGTAATAATGTGGACGTTTGATAAATGGGGAATGTCTTCTTCCGCTTATTTGTGTGACCTTGTTGCGATAATTCATAGAGGATGACGAAGTTATAAGCAGAAGGAAATATCCAAGCACATTTGCATTGAATTCCTGAGTATCACCACAACAATTAGAAGGAAAAATATAGAACAAGTTAAAACATTTGACATTCGTGGAGTGCGGTTAAGGAAAGAATCTTTTAAATTTACAGTATATGACCGGAATTGAGCTCAAGAATAATCTGATGGGTATTCCTGGAAGCGCGAGTGTTACAGTAATACAATTTCAATTGGGGGAGAATGTAGCTTTTTTATTTGGAACACTGTTTAAACTAGTAGCGATAAAATAAGGAAAGCCAGATCATGTTGTCCAAATCACTTGTCTAAATTTTAAAGATTTCAAAACAATTAATCCAAACCAAATAAAATGTATGTACCATGAGAAATGTTGTGCACTTCAAATGTTTATCCTTTGAGTTAGTTCATGAGTGAAGGTGATCAATTGTATTAATTGATGTTCAAAAGGGTAGTTATGTGCATTCAAGAGGACACAAGCGTCCACAGGTTTTTCTCAAAATCCACCTCTGTCTACCAACTCCTACTCTCACCTCCTAGTGGTGAACATCGGGTGTCTAGTACCTCAGCTGGAGACGGGGCTTAAGTCCCCGTGGAAAGCTGTTGGGGACAGCCAACGAGAGAGGGGGGGAGGAGTGTTCCCACGAGGCGGCAGCGGACGAATTCTCTAGATGGAATCAACGGTGGCGTCTACAGTTCCAGTTAGGTTAAACTACTTAGTGAACACCTTATATGGGCTACTACGACATATTTGTAGCTCAGGCCTATAAGGAGCGGTTTATCTGGCTCCCTACCCTTGGAGTTATACGAAAGGTCTGGTCCTCCGGGTCAGGGGTTGTGCGTCGGGGTAACTTCCCTACGACGTAAAAAAAAGTTGTTCCGAAACAACAACAAGTCTCGGATATGGATGATTTTAAAGTTGACGACCCCAGCAAACGAAACAAGGATCAATTGTTATACCCATTTTAAATAAACAAAATCTTTATTGTAAACTGATATTTTTGTTTTGATTTTATTATTCATTGAGAAACAAATTTCATTCATCTAACAATGAGTCGGTTTTTCTCATGAATCCATACGGAAGGAAACGTTAATCAGGGAGGAAGTTACGTTTCTCCAAAATAGATCTGTAAGTTTTATATTCCGTTTAACGGCCTTAGAATTTGCCTATTTAGAAGCAACTTTGTCATCTGGCAAAGTCCATTTCTTTTCCGCATTAGAGGGTCGTTTCGGTGGAAATCGAAGTTATCTAGAAAAGTCATTCTTGTCGCCTTTCTTTGATATCGGAACTATTTTCGCTGTCTTCCATCTCGTCGGAAATAGCAGTTAATGAAGCAGTTGTTGATCAAGATTGTGAGGAAAATTTTAACTTGTAAAATTTTCCTTATAATGAAGTTGGAAATTATATTTGTTCCGCTTAATGACTGATTTTTGATTGATTTTTTTGGTCGGCCAACGTGGATTAACTCAGTCACTTCTTCGGGGTTGGTGAAGCTTCCATTCGGCTCGGGATCACTGGTGTATGTTTGCTCTAGCTGCTGGATTGTTGACTCGACTTCATCTAAGAATGCAAGGTCGTTGGGTCTGGCGGGCTTGGCACGAAGTGTTCTTCAAAATATTCAGCAATTGCATCCGCTTTGCCCTGAAACACCGTGACGTCCCCTTGTCTGGTATTGATTTTTTTCTGGCATTTGTTGTGTTTTTCCGATGTTTTTACTTATCTTCTTAAATGTGTTCGGTCCAGGTCTGATATATTGTAGCCTTTTTTGAAACTGGTTGTTATTAAAATGTTAAAGAGCGGTTTCTTAACATAATTTGTGTATATTGAAGTTCACTCTTGAACATTTGGTATTTTTTGTTGGCCGTATTCCAAATCCTATGATGGATCCTCTGTCGTTGTCGATGATGATACAGCCGTACAATCTCATCTGGCAAATGCTGGTACCAATCCCTCGAAGTCTTCGGCCTATTGTGACCGTTTATAGCCTTGTTTATGGTGAGCTCCATTGCTTCGATAGCTTCTTCAATTTCGTTGTTCGAGAGATTTCTGTTAGCATCCGGCATCGCTATATTTTCCTCGATCTTTATTTGGAATTGATCAATATCCAAGCGGTTGTAGTTTATAGTATATTCCTCGTTTTGTGGATCTGTTGCTATATTCAGCTGCCTCAGTGTGATGTGTAGTTCCACTGGCTCGTAGTGCGCATCTCCAGTAAGGGTCCTGCATGAGTAATTCTGCAACTGTTGATGAAGTTAGATGAAACCAGGAAAAAGTCCAACCAGGATGGAATTCTTAGGGCCAGCATCTGCATGATTTATTCTGCAACTCTGTACGATGCTAATGAAGTTAGACGAAACCAGGAAAAAGTCCAGCCAGGATAGTGTGCTTAGGAATGTTGGATTCGGTTGACAGACCATACTCGGAATGAATGGTGTTCAAAATTTTCATTAAACCAGTTCAACAGAAAGTTTCCAGCATCGGATGTATTTCTGTCGTTCCATCTTGGATGTCAGGCATTGAAATCTAAGTTACTGAAAATTAAAAGATCGTGACTAATATCAGTTTGTGGAGCACTGCATTTGTTGTAAATGCTGAAAATAATTAGAGTTGCGTCATCTTCGACTTTTATGTGGACTGCTGTGGCCGCTCAACTTGAGCGGCTTTAATGTTCTTCCTAACGAAGATAGTAGTGCCTCTCTGGCCTTGATCCTTGTCTGTGCGGAAGGTGTTGTATCCTTCGAATTCTTTGTTCTTTGGCCTGGTGACGTGCGTCGTTGGTTTCACTAATAAGGCCTATATCTGTTGAATGCTACTTTAAAAAGAGGCAAAATGATGTCCTTTTTAAAACGCTGTACAATGATTTAACATTTCACGCGATTATCTTAAGCCGGTTTATGCGCATTATGCGATACATGAATCGAAGATGTAGGTGCCCCAGGCCACGGACTTCTTCGAAATATTTCAATTCAAAGTAATTAACTGCATTTCGCCCCAGTCCTAAAAGACTTTGTATGAAGAAGTTGCGGGTAAAGTTGTAAAAAAGATGGTTCTGTCCATTGATATATGATTTTTACAATTCGGGACAGTTTGTTTTTTTTTTCAAAGGAAGAATCTATCCCAGGATTATTTTGAATTGACTTTAATATTTATACAAAAAAAAGTATTTGAAGTTACCAAGTTCAAACCATGATAAACATTCGATTCAATTACAAATTATGTGTTGCGGGCCACTTAAATCCTGCAAGCTGCAAATTATTCCTCCTGCTTATACCTCTATGTATGATGCGATGCTCTTTAAGAATATACCTATGATAATTAACATATCCTGATGGCAATTACTTTAAATTGATTGCAACTCTTGTCACTGGGTATCCTCTGCTCTGAACTTGTGCTCTGAATCTATAGCATGCTTGGTTTTCTTCTTAGATAACAAGAATTTATAGGAAAGCAAACAAAAAAAAAAAAAAACTCAAGCTCTGGCGGCAAAGCGACAGTGGCAAGTTGCAAGGCAAAAGTAGACACAAATCAGGAAACTATCCCTTTCAGGTATGACCACACTCTGGAGACTATTGAGAGACTGCACGTACTAGCGTGCCACAGGACACAACAAGTGATAAACGATAGATCAACATGAAAAACTAATTTATTTCAGATACATTTGCATTCGAGATATACACAGGAGAGCTCTCAACACGAATGTATTACGTCTAATGGTTGGGTTGTGGTCGGCTCTTCTGCCCGAATCGATGATTAGTTGCTTTTGGGATAGTATATAGAATTTGCACCATACCACCGCCATTTCCTCCTCCAGCCAGTGGCTGGATTTACTGGATGCCCCTTTGGGGCATAAGGAAGAATACACCGTTGTCCCTTGAAGTGCACTAGGAATAGATTTATCCATTGCTGAATAGTGTCTGGTCTGGGATTTCTTGGGGTGGCACTGTGGCAGTTAGAAATAGACTCTATAGTGTATGCTACCTGTTGCGCTGTGCAATTTGTCGAAGATGCATAATAATACCATTGGTTTTCTAGTTTTGTGGAATCTCGATGAGTTTTTTTTCGATTTTCTTGCTTTTGCTTTTAGTTTGGTTTTGTTTTGTTTGTTTTGTATAAGAATGGGTGGGAGGTCTCCAGCTGTGGGGTATGTTCACACGTTAGAAGTTTTATGTGGTTGCAATGCAATGTAGCAAGGTGGCGATAGCAAGATTTATACAAAAGAAAAAATTGAAAGGAAAATCGCAAGGATTTCAATTTTAGACTTTTGATTTCTATTTTTGTGTACCTTCTCATAGACCAGAGAATGAATACATTGTGTTGCGTAAGTGATTTATTTAAAATTTAAAATTCAGAAATATAACGATAAATCTTTTCGTATGCGAACATTCTTGTGTCCGACTTAGGAATGGATAGTTTTTTGGATGAGTTATAGCTTATATTTAATGAATAACTTTTGATAACTCGAAGGAAAACAGTATAAGAAATTGTTTTAAATATTGTATGGAAAAGTCATTTTTCACAGCTTTCTATACTGGGATACCTAGCTACTTAGTTCGAGAGTAAGTGTACATATATTGTTGACACTGTAGCTTTGAACATAATTTAACAGTGGCCAATTTAATCTATAAAATAAATTCATCAATACATTTGCTGGCTCAACAACGCGTAGCTAACCGGGGCCGATTTTCTTAGAATACTAATAATCATTTCTGTGTGCTTGAGATAGTCGGTAGATAAGGCTGGGAAAGGAAAGGAGACCAACAATTTTCTTTTGCTTCAATTGGCTGAGTAGGGTTATATATTTCTTGACAAAGGCCCCAAGATATAGCTACTCTTTGAGAATTGTTCACTTTTTCTCAAGGGGCGCTACACGAAGAAATATAGGGTTTTCCAATAAGAGGTTTTGATATTAAAAAAAAACGAGTGTTTTTTTTAGGGAAATCAATTGATGTTTATTTCATTGTTAAGAGGAAGCTATGCCATTAACAATGGAAAACGATATCAGCCAAACGGCTGCCAAACAGTGACACGTTGAGGATGGAGAGGGTTTTAAACAATCATTCTCGGATTTTCCAATCTCTAAATGCGACAATTCTGCTTATTAACGAAGCAACCGAGGTGAACATTTTTCGATGAAAATCCGGATCATTTTGATGCATTCCAAAGTTTCAATTAGCGACGATACGACACGTTGCTGGTGATCGACCGGCTTGAGTTCTTATGTTAATGCATAATACAGTGTTTTTTTCATTTGTAGAATGCCTAATTCCACCTAAGAACTAAAAATTTTCAGGGCCACTGCCTCTAGCAAGGAATTGACAAATCCTCCAACAGTATCAATTGTCATGAATAAGTGCTTCTAGCCGTTCGGATAAAATTGTAGGTCCCTCCCATTCCTGTCGACACGCGCATACAGGAATGGTTGCGAGTTGTTAGTCACTAGGCTCTGGTTCTCTTTACGAGCCGTTGCGTCACCCAATTTATTTATTTATTTTCTAATTCCAAAGATCGACGAGGTATCGACAAACCTAGGTTTTCGTCAACACTTTGGGCTACAGCAGCAATATTCTCAGTTGTTCTTGAGCGACGCATACGGTTTTGATTCGTTACATCACTGATTTGTCACAACAGCTTGAATTTGTCCATCAGTTTCACTTACCAGCCGAGAAGGTGCTACACGAGGACCCAAAAGTGCTCTAGTTTTGGGAACTGTGACTGCAAAATGTTCAACATTTTTGTAATGAATTTTAACAATTTCAATGCGCTGTTGAAGCGTGTATCATTCCATTTTTAGTAATGGCGTAGTTTTTACTTGTAAAATGGCAAAAGATGACAGTTTCAAAAGTGACAGCTATCCAAATAGCGGGCTATTCAAAATGAAACCTCTTATTGGAAAATTCTTTATTACAGGGTTACAACTAAATTACATTCAGTTAAAAAATAACTATTAACTTGATTACTGCAACCATTGTATATAAAACCTATAGTAGATACTATTAATGAGTAGATTTTTGGGACGATAGTCTACGCCTATAGGTGGTGTATGTATTATCGCTAGAGAGGTTTAATGAGATTTTCAATGTATTTTTAACTCTACATTATCTACAGAGCAAATGCCCTTCCAGGCCAGTGGCACCGCCAACGTGCGTCGTTTTGGTTTTTTGATAGTACTATAGATACTTATATGTTATATTCAATGCTGCAACCGACATTCCTTCCTTACTTGGCTGTAACACCCAAGTTAAATTGTTTAAGAACATTTTGTAAAATCAACAGAGTTACTCCTATAAAAGCTTCCAGTGGAAACTTCTCAGATAAAAATAAAAAAAATTAAACCCTTGACCAGCGCAAATCATTCACTACTCTCCCCCCTTGTATGACCAACGAACTGTTGGCATATGAATCGGGTACGGAGAAAAAAGAAAGAAACCAAATGTGACAACAGCAAGCTTGTGTGCTCTTCAAATGCATTTGATAAGCAAAAAAACCTGCACTGAAGTGGAGCTTGACATGTGGCCGAATTCCAGTCACAATTGATGTCTTAAGTTCAATCCCAATGACGGGCAAATCTTTTCAAATAAAAATGAACATAAGACTCAGCACCACACAAAGAAGTCTGATGATCGGGTTGGCACTCGTGAAATAGCTATAACTTCAGCCAAATAACTTGGTGGTAGAACACTTTTGTTGTTGTTGTTTCATTCAAAATGTTTAATAAAAAGCACTCAATTTACTGAGTTTAATTTAGCCAACCTTTTCGGTTATCAATTACCAACAACCAGCTCGATAAAATGTATCTTACTCTGTAAAGGCACTCAATTTAATTGGTTGTATGTAGCCAACGGGAGCGGATCGAAATTCTGGTTTTGAAATTCTGCATTACAAATTCTGCCTATTGTTATAAAAATTCTGTTTTACTTTGATTCAGTTTTACAAAATTTTGCTTTACAAAATTCTACTTTTCAAAATACTGATAAATGTAGAAAATTAATAATTAGCTTATTTTGAATTTTTTTTTCAAGAAACATTTATTAACGGACGGACGGACGGATGGATGGATGGAAGGATGGACGGATGGATGGATGGACGGTTGGATGGATGGACGGTTGGATGGACGGATAAACTGATGGAAGAACCGACGGACGGACGGATGGACGGCTGAACAGATGAACTGGTGGACGGACGGACTGACGAATGGACGGATGGATGGTCGGATGGACGGATTGACGGAAGGACGGACGGACGGATGAATGGACGGACGAATGCATGGATGGCCTGATGGACGGACGAATTATTATTACACTAACACCAACAAAAAGTTGTCGAAAGTACTCCTTACCAGATTCAAATTTATAATATAGAGCTTAAAATATACTAGTCAGTTCACAACATACACTGCCACTTGTATCAAGTTAGGGAGACTTTAGTTTCGTGCTGCAGAAATAACTTTTACAAATTCTTAGCATCATACTGATAGTAAATTTGGCAAATTCAAAAGTTAAAATCTTTGTCTATTTTCTATCTGCTTAACCTGCTATCTAACTTTGTTGTCTTATGCATGCACCGTTTACAGAATTCTTCAGTTTCTAATTCATTTTCATATTATTGATCCTCACTCCAATTTTTATCTAC
The DNA here is from genome assembly GCA_949320155.1 of Melangyna quadrimaculata. Lineage (NCBI taxonomy): Eukaryota > Metazoa > Arthropoda > Insecta > Diptera > Syrphidae > Melangyna > Melangyna quadrimaculata. The sequence continues at coordinate 188,075,481 of OX439483.1, forward strand.
GTAAGCTATGGACTGTCGAAAGTCCTTTGGAGGTCGTTAATGAGCAGGAGAGGGGGGAGGGGGTACTTAACACGAACTGTTCCATATATATTAGGATTACAATTTTATAGATAAAAATTTGATATAACAGATAAGAAGAAGATTTTCACATTTGTGATGTAATTCGAGGACTTAAAAAATTGAACTTAAATATTCCTCCCTTCAACTATTCCCTTTTTGAGTTCAGATAAGTTTTTCAATTTGATTTCCAGAAAAATTCAATATCTTCTTCCTCAATAAATAACTCCCAACAATGTGGTCTCTGTCCGGTTTTTTTTTGTTTATTTTGAAGCGGTAATAGAGATCAATGCAACAAAGGTACAAGCCTCCTACAAAAATTCCACTTTTATTATTCTGATTTTATTTGTTTTTAATTTAATGGCTTGTTCTAAGGTCGATACACCACGTGTTTGTCACTTTTATTACTCCTTCTACATGACAAGGTCCCATTGATTCCCCAATGTCCATTCATGAGCCGCACAAACAACCAACAAAAGATCAATGTCAGAGCGCGCACACTGTGTCTCTTTATAAAGGGAATCTTCTTTATTTAATTTTTTTTTGTGTCTGTTCGTTGCGACACGATTACTTCCCAATTCTTTGTTTGGTGTCAGTTTCTTTTCCCCAAATTCATGTTGCTCAACAGTTAATAAAACAAAAAATAACTCAGGCAGTAAGGTCCAGCAAACACAGAGATAGTTACATGTCATCCATGTTCACATCAGGTTCAGCGTAATTTAATTAGATGCCATTAAAATGCGAAACCTGAATTCCAGAAATTCGTCTGTTCGAAACTTGACTCAAGGAAATAAAAATCAAGCCTGGAACGAACTTAAAAAAAAAAACAAGCTCAGTGATAGACTGTTAGCACTGCTTGCTTATCCCTTGAGATGAGAGGACGAGACAATCACATCAGAAGATGCTCTTTCAAGTTAAATGAAAAACCCCAGAGTGACGTTCATTTGATTGGTTTTGGTGTAATGTTACCAATTTCCAGCCATTTATGGGCCTGAATACACCTGTTCGTTGAGATGTTTTTTTTTTTTTTGGTTCATTTTTGGTAGATGTTTGTTTATTTATTTTGCAGTAATGACAATGCGCACACTTACTAAATGCCAATTAGTGAAAATCACTGCAACTACGCGTATGGAATTTTGTTAATGGAAATTTATCGCATTTTACACAGGGAGGTCCCAAGAATCGGGAATATGAGATCGATCGATCTGAAATACGAATTTGAAAGTGAGTAGGGCTTGCTGATGAGGGATTTGCCCCATATCCACATTATAAGTACTATTCATTCATTTCGTGCTTAAGTTCTTTAATGAGATGAAAGCAAACGTTTTCATTGTTTTTGTACAATTTTCAAGAAAAATAGTTTGGAATAGGCAGGTACATTTTGAGGTAGTTATTTTAAAAAAAACTTCAAGTGCCCTTATACTTTGCTTTGGTAGAAGTTTTTTTTTTGTGTATACCTTAAGCAGCTTTTGTAGGATGTACAACTTATTAAAATATATTCAAATGAACCCTTCAAACGTGTAAAACCCAAGTGGTGCCAGGTGGAAAACCCTTTGCAAAATCCACCGAATTCATGGGATATAGGTGGTTGCCTTCGCAGGAAATTGGAAAACCCTTTTAGACCCAATTCCTAAATGATCTATTTCTATCATGTGCATGTTCAGTCCTCCCAAACCGGCCACTCATCAAACAAACTTATTGTGTTGAAACAAACCTCAGTAAATAAACTGGTAGTAGTGAAATCTGTCTCCCCGCCCTTAATCATATATGGACTGAACAGTGAGCTTCACAGAGACTGGTTTCGAAAGTGATAAGACAGTACTTCTCCAAAATCTGCCATGTGAAAGACAATGGACAACTGCGAGAAGTACTTCGGAAAATAGTCTTGAGTTTTCCATTATTAAAGTCATATGAATGCACATCGTCCTGCCTTCCAGAAAACAAGGACTAAATCAACTACAAGGAAAGTTTCTAAGAGTTTCTCAGAAAAAAATAACTTCGAGCAATGTCCGAAACATGAGGATAAGTGCTTAGATACTCTTGGGTTATTTTACTTCCCTAAAGCCAAACTGCATGTCCGGGCTCATGGCATGTTCGCTGTAAAACCGAATTAATACTTCTTCCTGTATTTTTCTTCTGTTGTTCAGCCTGTAATTGGACAGAAAATTGTTAGTGCTTTTCATCGGGATGGCCGCGATCTTTGCTGTTTTCCACTTTTGGGGAAATTAGAAGAAGAGTTTTATCAATTTGATGTACAAAACTGCAGACGGCGCGCAGTAGGCGAGCTAGAGATCGAGTCAACTAGAGGGGCACAGTAAATGAGGACTTGAAGCACCTTAGAAGCATTACCAAAAGTATACACTATTAGATTCTACAAACATAATAAAAACAAAGCTGCATTAAACAAAGTGAAATTAAAAAAACATAAATTTTTGCAAAATTCGACCTTTATGCATTATTATATATTATTTCTCGATGCGCATATGTAGATCACTCAATCCAACAGGTGAAGCGAATTAAAAACCAATTTTTGTATGTGCGTCTTTTCGTATTCATTATGAAAGCTTGATCCTTCGAGCAAGTTCAAGAATACATAAATATTAGACGACATTTTAGTCATATGCTGACTTCTCAACGTGGAGATTTATTGGACACGTTTTTGCTTAGCAATCTTTCCCGGTTCATGATGCCGTTTAAAGCTGTTTGAATTTTCAATTACAAACCTCTGCGTAAGCCTTAAGACAAATGGCGTGATCTTTCATCAATGAAACGAGAAAAACAAACTCAACTCGAATATACGAGTCGAGTAGATATGTGGGTAAACTAAATATAGGAAAGCCAAGCCCAACATGCATCTGTCTATAAATACATATATACACACATATCTGAACCTCGCGCTATAGCTCCATCATAATCCTCATCCAATCAAACTCAACCTGCGATAACTTCACACATTTGTAACCCCATTAAAGCCGACACTAGGTATAGTGAAACGTGCCGCACCGCGCCACTCCTCAACAAAAGCATCGAGCAAACATCCTCTTCACGCATCATCAACAACGCGCAACAAACAAGATCCCAGGTTAGGTCTACCTATTTATACTAAGGATCCTCAGCTAACAAACAAACTCCATCGAGATCTTTACCAGTGATTCGACAGATGCTATTATTTTACCAGCGAGCTGATCTTAGACAAGCGGCAGCGGCAGCGTTACCAACCTATACAACGAACGGTAGGCCAAGTTCAATTTTTCAATTCTCAATCCAGCTCACGGCTTAGGTATATTATGCAGAAGACATTGCAGATCGTCCTGAAGAAATCACCACGAGCTGATAAGCCAGCTTTTGAAAAATTACTACTCTAGCGATCTGTGGGGCAGGCGTCGCCGTCGTTTTCGTCGATCGTGTGTCGGCGCACAAAAACATGCCATCACACGCCACACCCTGCTACTTAACCCGTTCACTGTAACATAGATACAGTTGAGCACACTGCTGGTTATGGCTGGGGCTGCCACATTCCTTGTACTGTTCTCTTCGATTATCCTCACACCTCGGCCCATTTGTCATTCCAGAATCGGGACTTATGCCATCAAAAATAGATGCTTGATGCAAAAAATAAAACCACACAAAAACTATCTAAAATTGCGTAGCCCAGATATCCGTCACACTTTGGGTCGGCCTCAATCACCTCACCGCACCGCCCCGTGCGCGAGATGCTTGTAGCTGATGTTTGGTTTAGTCGTCCTTCTCGCATGATGACAGCGGGTGAGCGAGTTGTTTCCTTTTGAGCCAGCAGAAGCGAAGGCAGACACCTGAATGGCAGCTTCTCTAGTTATGCCCAGTTCCATTGACTAGCTATTTATTACCGGCTCTCTGCGATAACGTAATCTCTTTGGTGTTGAAATACTTTTGAATAAACGGAACAGAACCAAATCGTATAGCTGTTATTGCTGCGCGGACTAAAGTTGGCGTGTTTGTTTACCATCCGCGCACAAAGTAATATCATAGTAGTGATGAGTGCATGTCCAACTCTTAAGTGGAATCATAACACGCACTAAATTTTGCTTTGAGATACTTTTATATCTTTCATCGAAAATATAGGAAGTAGTTGTGTGCATATAAAATATTTTAAAAAAAGCCAAAAAACGAACAAATCCATGTGTAGCCGTTTCGACCGTGCCGGCTATTAGTTTGCCTTCCATTAATCGAGGGCGCCTTTTATAAATTTGTACTTACCATCAAATTGACAGTTGCTTGTTTTTAAAAGAACTAAATAGTGTTGCTGCAAATTTGATTGAATTTTGATGCTTTTAGCATAAGCTTAAGGTTCTTATGTTTAAAATTAATGCTTTATGCCAAGTTGAAGCTTTTCGAATTTCGCATGTTGATTTGAGTTGGCTCTCCTGTTTTTAAATCTAAGGGTAATGAAGATGAAGAGGAATTGCTTAAACTGGAGTTAAAAAAAAAAATTTTTTTATATCTCGATTTCGATGGGTTTGAGGAAGAAAAAGTAATTTCCACACTTGTCTCGTTTCGTGTACAATGTGTTGCATATGAGCCATATTTCTCTCGTGTGATTTGATGTTGAGTTTGTGTGTCAAATACAAAGGAGAGGAACAATAGCGACACACGACACTAGATGTCGGAAATGTACAAACATTTGTAATGCAAAAACTTAAAAAGAAACTTTTTTTCTTCCAATCGTTGAAGCCTAGTACGGTGCTGATGCGTAACGAAAAATCCCATACAAAAATGACATGACGAAATGAAAACTAAAAAATTTCGTTGTGCTATTCGTTCTGCGGTACGCTGCGCTGTTCGATCAGCAACCGGTGAAGTGGGGATATTATATTGTCATCAGTTTAGTTTTTGTTTTGCTCTTAGAGGATGTTGGTTAATTTTTAAAGTTCCCATTGGAAGTTATTAAAATTGGTCCGACATGTCGAATCGAAAAAAAATCCTAATCCATCGTTTTTAATGAAATATCTGTGTCTGTGTTCTTCATACGTTTGTCCGTTTTCTACGTTCGTTATTCTTTTTACTTGCGCTATAGGGCTCTAGGCCAGGGGCCCATTTCAACAAACCACTTTTCGCTTTGTAAATTTGCAAAAAAATATGTTCTGCCAAAGTAAAAGTGCAGTGTTTCACAAAATTTGCAAAGTAAAAAGACTTTTAACTCATCCGTTTTCAGACTATTTTTGAAAAGTGAAAAGCAAAAATGTTTCACCAATTTAAAATAGAACTTTTAGTTAGGGCGTTAAGGCCATATTTTAGGTCAAACCTTGCATTTCATTCTGACGGGATGAACTTTGGCACACTTTTAGTCCACATCATAGGTTTACTTTTAAAAAGTGTTTCCACGTTGGCAACACTAATAGACCGGAGATATAAGGGTTGCTTTCTGGCCATGTTTTAACACGAAACTTCACATAAATTAGCCTATAAATCGGGAACCAGACATCGGTTGATATCGTGGAATGTCTCGTTGGATTTAGAATACTTGATGCCATAAGAATATGTTCATTTTTTGACCCCTACCCCACCCTTGTACGCGGGGTGATCAAAATTCCCTCGGCGGATAAGGGTTTTTATTTGTCAGAAAATAATGGTTATAAAATGAATATTCATAAAATTTTAAGATAAGCGTCGACGTAGAATTTTACACTCTACAGCATATCCGAAGCCTATTTTTATCCATGATTTAGTTTTTTGTATAATCGCTTTCAAAATGAAGGAAGGGGAAGGTGAGTATATCAAACCACTTTATATTTGCCTTGGTGTAATCTAAGCATATGTCACATGACCTTAAGGTAATTTCTAGTGCCCAATCTTATGCAATCAAAATAATTTCAATATAATTTCTCTAGAAAAAGTTATAACCTTTTTATAAAATGATGACTAAATTTTCATTGAAACGCGCATAATAATACCAAATTTCAATGGTATGGTGATGAAACTTGGCATACATGTCTCATTTGTCATAAGAAATAAGAATACAAATATCTGGGGCTAAACGGTGTTTTTTGAGTGAAACATAAAAGTTTAAAACTATGCCCCGTACCCCCCCCCCATAACTAGTACGTTGATGAAAGTTGTTCGGAATGTTTTGTTTTTTATTGTTACCAAGAATAAAAAAAGATAAATCAAATATCTATTGTCAAAGGTGGTTTTTGAGGGAAAATGTTTTATCTGCTCTACTCAAGATATACACTAATTTGTCCATTAAAACGAGGATTACTTTGGTGATTGTATCGTCTTAATTTTACTTAAATTGGATTCAGCGTTAAAAAAATACTTTAAAATCATGTATGTTGTATATTTGTACCCCGATTACATAAAAATAAAATGTTGGGTTTATAGCCCGTATGTTCCTTTCGTCTAAAAAAACATCCCTTGAACCAATTAATTTGCATGGATCCTTTTAAATCTTCGTTCTAACAAGAAATAAAACATTTCTACCAACTTTCATCAACATACAAGGGGTTTACTGGTTATAGTAATCCACTTTTCCCTATCACTCAAAAAAGCACCCTTTTGTCTTACGACAAATGAGCCATGTGTGCAAAGTTTCATTACCATACATTAAAATTTGGTAATGTTATGCTAGTTTCACTGAAAATTTAGTCATCTTTATTTAAAAAGGTTATAACTTTTTCTAGGGAAATTATAATGAAATTATTTTGATTGCATAATATTGGGCATTAAAAATTACCCTAAGGTCTTGTGATATATGCTTAGATTATACCAAGGCGAATATACAGTGGTTTGATATACTTTCACCTTCCCCTCCCCCCATTTAAAAGAGATTATACAAAAAACTAATACATGGATAAAAATGGACTCTGGATATGCTGTAGAGTATGAAATTCTACGTCGACGCTTATCTTAAAATTTTATGAATATTAATTTTATAACCATTATTTTTTGACAAATAAAAACCCTTATCCGCCGAGGGTATTATGCCCCCTCCGCGTACAAGGATGGGGGAGGGGTCAAAAAATTAACATATTCCTATGGCTTTAAGTATTTTTAATCCAACGCGACATTTTACGATATCAACCGATGTCTGGTTCCATATTTAGAGGCCAATTTAAGTTAAATATCTCCGGTCTGCCAGTGTTGCCACCGTGGCAACACTTTTTATAAAATAAATTTAGGATGTGGACTATTAGTGTACCAAAGCTCATCCCATCTAGAGGTTATTTTGACATTGACAGCTGTTTCCCGCTCGAAATCTTGACAGAAAGTCAGTATCTTAACCTCCGCGGAACGATATGAGTCGCTGTACGCTTGAACAACGTTGGGAAATATTGAAAACTTATTTCTAAAGTGAGTCCTGTGTAGCTAAAACAGTCCGTTTTTTGAAAAGAAGTTTTGATTGAAATAAAGGACACACCACAAGGCTGCAATGTTAACGAAATTGTCGCATCTGGAGATCAGAAAACCCGCACTTGATTGATTGATGAGATTGGAGTGACAGAATGCGCTACTGCGAAGCCAGCCGAGGCAGCCACTTGAACGACGTTGTGTCCCACAATTAATGGGAATGTTTGCTTTCACTAATAGGTAAAGCCATAATAAATGGAAAACAATCCTCTCATACCAAAACTGTTTTCAATGATTCACCTAATTCTTTTATGAGCTCTGTTAAATCTTTGTTTCACTGGATCTGTTATTAACCATCATTCACTGAAAGTATAAGTACTATCTCTTCTTAAATTATTGCATTGAGGTATGGCTGTTTCTGAAGACTTTTGTGGCCAATAAATGGTGTTTGGGAGAAATACATCAATGATTACATTAGACGGTCTATCGACTACTCTGCAGGCAGTTGCTTTGCTTATTTCGTGCATAGGTCCCCACCCAATGTGGTGTACATAAAAGTTGTTGAAAAAGACTTAAACACGTATTACTTTGACTGCTGAATTGTAGTTAATTTCCAATTTTGGACAAAATAAATGATGGTTGTTTTTGTTAATCGAAAACTCTCTTTAGTCGAAAAATTATTTCCAATATCAAAGTTAATTCTTAACTTCACTATACTTTGATCCTCCTCGATTTCAAAAAAAATTCTTTAAAATGATTCATTTTTATCTATTATTATTTTTCGACAACTTTTCACACAAACCGTTTATTTGCGAATGAAAGTTTCTCCTTGCATATTTCTAAAAAGCTTTTCAAAATTCTAAATATAATTTTCAAAGTTTATTTGTTTGGTGAAATAAAAAGGACAAAGTTTTTGTCAAACTAACAAAACTTTTCACTTTGCAGAAAAGAACTTTTCACTTTGCAAATGTACGTTTGGTGAAACATAATATTGCAAAGAGGAAAACTTTTCAAATTTTCATTTGAACAATTTCCGCTTTGCATATTTGCGTTGTATGAAACGAAATTTTCAAAGTGAAAAGCGAAAAGTGTTTGGTGAAAGATATAAGGATATTCGCAAAAAAAGTATGCCATCTAAAAGGTCAGTAATTGGTCAAAAAAGGTCAAATAGTTTCAGAAATTGGTCAGCCATAGGAAATTTGTAATTAATAGCTAAAGTTTTTCAAGGTCACCAATTATTTTTGGCACCTCATTAATGGGATATTCGCAAATAAAGTGAACCATTCGAAAGGCCACCGACTATTATTAAAGGTCAGCTAGTTTTCGTAGTTGGTCAGCCATAGACTTTTTTAAATAATTTAAAAAAAAATTTCAAGGTCAAAACTATTTTTAGCACCCCATTTATGGGATATTCGAAAAAATATACACCATCTGAAAGGTTACCTAGACCTCATAGAAGGTCAATTTTTTTCAGTAATTGGTCTGCCATAGTTTTCGTTTAATTGAATTTTTATAATTTATTTTTTCAAGGTCGTAAAAGACCTTTAGGACCTCATTTATGGGATATTCGCAAAAGAAGTATTGCCATTTGAAAGGCCAACGACTCGTGATAACAGATGAGCTAGTCTTATACGGCCTTGAAAAACAAAAAACTACAAAAATTCACATAAAATAACATATGGCTGACCAATTACTGAAACTAGCTGACCTTTTATCACGAGTCGTTCTCGTTGGCCTTTCAAATGGTACACTTTTTTTTTGCGAATATCCCATATAGTCCAGTCGAATCGTCATTTGACCTTGCGTTGATCCACACGGTCTGTTTTTTTTTTTTCATGAATCGATAGGGGCTTACAAGAAAAGCTTAACCCTAGATTTGCACTACCTGACAACTGAGATATTTGTAAAAATCCAAAAAAAGTCAAAAAGTACGTTTTTACGAATAACTTTGGTAAAAAAAAGTTGTCAGGTGGTGCAAATCTAGGGTTGAGCTTTTCTTGTAAGCCCCTATCGATTCATGAAAAAAAAAAACAGACCGCGTGGATCAACGCAAGGTCAAGCCCTTTTTTACGACGCGACGGTGCGACTGGACTAATAAATGAGGTGCTAAAAATAGTTTTGACCTTGAATTTTTTTTTTTTTTTAATTATTTAAAAAAGTCTATGACTGACCAATTTCTGAAACTAGTTGACCTTTTTTGACCAATTACCTTTCAGTTGGCATACTTTTTTTGCCAATATCCCATATATGAGGTGCTAAAGGTTAAGAGCCACTAAATACCACTTTTTTACCAAAAAAAATGCGAACAATGGAAAAAACGTTATTTTTTTTTTGGTTAATTGGATTTTTTATACTTATTTAGGTACAGTTGTGTCAAAAACATTCCGGATTTTTTTTTGTCAACTGGATTGAGTGTTGGTTTGTGAGATAAAAATGAACAAATCAAATATTTGTAATTTTTCGCCATGTTTATTAAACAATTGTATCATTTTAAATAAAAAACATGGTAAATTATCCATTAAAACAAAAAATAATAGTCAAAAATTAAAGTTGATTCAGAATTTTAATTTGACAAACTAACCGGATTTTATCTTGTACAATTAATTATTATTTTGAATTTAATATTTTGTCCAGTAACCCTTTTTTTAATCACAGCTCGACATCGGCGAGGCATTTACTGAATTAAATTTTAGGAATATTCTCACATTCATTTTTCAAGGCTGCAAAAAGAAAAGTTGTTGACGTGTGCTTTTTTTTCCCAACCCGCCTTTTTAAAATGGCCCACAAGTTTTCAATTGGGTTTAGATCGAGTGATTGGGACGGCCGTTCTAAAACACGAATATTTTTAGTCGCAAACCACTCTTTTAGCAGCTTTGAAGAATGTTTGGGGTCATTATCCTGCTGTAAAACCCAACGCAAAGGCATTTCTTCCTCTGCATATGGAAGCATTACTGACTCCAAAATGTCCTTTATGAAAACGGTCCATAATTCCTGTGATTTGGTGTATTGAACCGCAGCCTGCGCCTGAAAAACATCCCCAAACCATCACCGAGGCTCCACCGTGCTTAACTATAGGGAGTACATTTGCAGGCTTTATTCGCGTACCTTTTGAGCGCCTTACTGTCCTTGCACCATTGGAGTAAAACAAGTTCAATTTGCTTTCATCACTGAAAAGCACGCTCCTCCATTTGCTTAGAGACCAGTTAAGATGATTTTTTGCAAATTCAACCCTTAGTTAAATATTTTGATTAGGAATTTAAAGTATTTTCCAAACACCTTTCATGGCTTAACTTTTTGTACGATGCTTAGCAGTAAGAAGAGGTTTCTTCGCTGGTCGAAATGCAAACAGACCGAAATCTCTTAAGCGCTTCCTTACCGTACTTGGCCCTAAAGGTAGATTTAGTTCATCACAAATTATCTTTGAAGTTGCAAAAGGGTCTTTAAGCACAAAATTCTTTATGTGTCTATCAGTTTGAACAGTTGTTTTGCGAGGGCGTCCACCAAAATGATCTGCTTGTACTGATTTCCCGCTTCTAAATTTTGTAATGATGTCACAAACCGTTGACGTTGGAATTTGCAATATTTCAGATATTAAATTTTGTTTTGTACCGACTTGGAACTTTTCTATTATCTTGTATCGAATCGCGTTGCTATAACGTGTTTTAACCATTTTCTGCACTATATAATTTCAACTAACGCAGCTCTCAACTTGTAAAGTCTGTTTAATCTACGGCGTGAGTCAAAAGACTCGAAAAAACCGTTACTTTAACATCGAGACTCGCAATCTCCATGCAATCCGGTTAGTTTTGCACAGGCATGTTATTGAATAACTTTTTAAAATATTTTTTTTTTATTGTTCTTGTCATCGTAGCATTATATTTTTAAGGTAATTATTAAATTGTCTCATACCCTTTACAAATTATGGAAAACCTATGGAAAGTTATTAGTTTTCTACTTGATATTAAGAAAAACATTATACTGAGGAAAAATCCGGGAAGTTTTTGGCAGCACTGTATATTCCCTTATGTCTCGCCATTGGCTTCTGTGGTTTTATGATTATTTTGCGGTTTGGTACTTCTATGTTAGTCAAACTTGTACCTATAAATAATTTTTTTTACGAAAAAATAAAATCAAAGAAAAAAATATTTTTTTTTTTTAATTCAACAATCTAACTACATTGCAGTTATTAGCTATGAGAGCAAGTTCGTGTGATCCAGTCGTGCATATTTTTTCGTTTGACAATCTCAAAAGAACGAAAAAAGATATCAACGTTGGAAACATTTTATTTTGCAGTTTATAACGTCATAACGTGCAGAAAGGGTTTTCAAACAAAAATCAACTGGCGGAACTCTAGGAACTTTTTTTAAATATCTTTAAAATCTGGTGTTTTCCCACAAATATAGCGTGAGTAATTCTTGATTCCCATATTCAGTTTCGGTAGGTCCGATTTACAAAATTACAGGGGGATCGCATATATATTCGCTATTCCAAAGGTTTTTGAAAAGATTGTTTCCAAGAAATTGTATGAGGCTGATGAGATCGATGATAAGTGAGCATCAATTTGGATTTTTGAAAGGCATGTCCATTGCAACCAATCCTTATGATTATATAATATATCCTTCATCTTAACTGAAATGAAAAAAAAACCATCACATTGATGCAATCTACATTTATTTCAGTAAAGATTTTAATAAAATTAATATTAGCCTGTTGACTTTTAAATTAGAGAAAATAAGAGTTCCAATCATCTTAATCATATTTTACGGACCTTAATCATATTTTACGGATTTTACGCAAACAAAAGTTTGCCATCTTGAAGGTTAGTAATTAGTCTTAAACGGTCGGCTATTTTCAGTTATTCATCGTCCATAGATCAGGCATTAATGAGGTGCTAAAAAACTCTATTAAAAAATGTATGGCCGACCATTTTGTTTCAAAAAATGTAGTTGATCTTTTATGAAGATTTTCTTACTTTTCGGAGGGTTGAACGATATTGGAATAACACCCAATAAAAGTTACTTAAGCTGGATGATGTCAAAACCGATGACATAATTCCCCTGTCCTTCAATGAGGAACGAGGACTGATCACATTAGATGACCATAATAGCACGTTTGTTACGTTTTGAGTGGAGTAGCAGAATGCAACAAAGTTCATATAACCGAATACCGAACATACATACATACACTAAATCGTTTAAGAAATTATCATTTACATTGCATTTTGTGAACATTTTTGTCTTCTTTTCCAATTATTACCACTAAACTGATCATCTTTAATGGTTCATCACGATGGTTTTAATATAACTTCGTGATCGAAAGAGTCCTTTATTGTTGTATTAAAGAACACCGATACCTATACCTACTGATATTGCCCGCAGCCGTGCGTGGTGCGCCTTGACACGAACAAACAGAGGGTTGATGATCGATCGAGTATCAAAAATAAAAGAATACATCAAGTTGATGTTTAAATAATATTGTTCGTTGTTCTTATTTTTATTTATTTTTTTTTTTTAATTTAATATTTGTATCCGTGCTTAGAATTTAAAGTAGGACTCTAGAAGATGAGTAAGTTTCGTTGGAATGGCAGCATGGATGGCGCGGCGGGCGGCCGGCGCGGTGCTTACATCGTTTTTATTATCATTTCAATGACAAACAATTACACACGGAGTGTTTCGTGGGATGGTAACAATGTAATTTGTAGCAGAACGTCGAGACTGATTGTAATCTTGTGTAAATGGCATCATAATCGATCATCAGAAGATGTGAGACGATCTTGAAAGTGTTGTTGGCTTGAGCTAGGTAAAGGTGCAAGCTGTTTAATATATGTATCTACAAATGTACATACAAAGCAAATAAAAGGGAGTGATTTTATTATTATTTTATTATAAGTGATATACGCTGCGATAAACAGGGAGTTCCTTCGTACCTATTTTCTAGGAAAACATTTTTACAGTGTCTTCTTATACGCTGCAACTGCTTGTGCGTGGAACGAGCTTCGTCTATTAAAAATATAATAAAATAAACTAAAATAAAATAAATAAAATAAAATAAAATAAAATAAAATAAAATAAAATAAAATGAAATAAAATAAATAAAATAAATAAAATAAATAAAATAAATAAAATAAATAAAATAAATAAAATAAATAAAATAAATAAAATAAATAAAATAAATAAAATAAATAAAATAAATAAAATAAATAAAATAAATAAAATAAATAAAATAAATAAAATAAATAAAATAAATAAAATAAATAAAATAAATAAAATAAATAAAATAAATAAAATAAATAAAATAAATAAAATAAATAAAATAAATAAAATAAATAAAATAAATAAAATAAATAAAATAAATAAAATAAATAAAATAAATAAAATAAATAAAATAAATAAAATAAATAAAATAAATAAAATAAATAAAATAAATAAAATAAATAAAATAAATAAAATAAATAAAATAAATAAAATAAATAAAATAAATAAAATAAATAAAATAAATAAAATAAATAAAATAAATAAAATAAATAAAATAAATAAAATAAATAAAATAAATAAAATAAATAAAATAAATAAAATAAATAAAAGAATTAAATTAATAAAATAAATAAAATAAATAAAATAAAAAAAAATAAATAAAATAAATAAAATAAATAAAATAAATAAAATAAAATAAATAAAATAAATAAAATAAATAAAATAAATAAAATAAATAAAATAAATAAAATAAATAAAATAAATAAAATAAATAAAATAAATAAAATAAATAAAATAAATAAAATAAATAAAATAAATAAAATAAATAAAATAAATAAAATAAATAAAATAAATAAAATAAATAAAATAAATAAAATAAATAAAATAAATAAAATAAATAAAATAAATAAAATGAATAAAATACTAATTAATAATTTAATACTGAAGAACATTTTTACTATGACATCTGTCCTGAACCTGGTGAATGGACCTGACATTGATTTCGTCTCCTATAATTTGACTGTTTAATTTTTGAACACCCATCAGAATAAATCATAAAAAAATTAATTTTATTTGTCGAGAGCGTTCCAAGAGCAAAAGATCATTTTTTCAAAACCCAGAAGTTTAAGTCAGGAATCTCGAGATAGAATTTTGTTTTTCTCCACGGAATTTGTTTTCTTATCGTCATCCCACCCGGAAATTCCCTTGGAAAAATGTACCAAAATACAAATATTCCCAGTGAAACCTTATTAAAAAATCAATGATTACTTTTTTACTAACCATGCCTTACCAGGAGATTCTGTGACTAATAAAATTATTGTTTTGGGAATAGTTCCTCAAAAAGTTATATCATTTAAGAATACAACGTGCGAATTGGCTGTCAAAAAAGCCCTTGAGATATGAAAAAAAAACACAGAATTTTTGACAGTTATCTCTATGTTGATGTCAGAATACGTTATGGTGGATTTACATGCATCTGCATTTGGTTTCTACAAAAAAAACGATGCCAAATACAAAATGTATATTTGTTAGAAAGAGAGAAAAGATCAAAATGCGGAAGAACTTCGTTTCTGCATTGTAGGAAAGTGCCATAATGCAGAAATGTAGAAGAAAATGTTGATCTTCTTAATGGTTCTCTTTCACTCGATCGGATTTTTTGTATACATCTGTCCTGCTTTACTTTTCTGCATTATGCAGACGCAGATACATGTAAATCCACCATTAAGCTACCAGATGATCAGATCTTACAATATTGTCAGATCTGTCAATGGTCTCTGTTGAGCTGCTGATGGTCGTCTGACAATGACTTGACAATGATGTTCAGCAATATTGTGAGAAAAAAATTGTATATTCAAATGGTTGTTAGACATTTAAGTTACTTTTTTCACTGATAGATCTGACAATATGGTCAGGCTAAGCTTTAGGATTTGAAAGACTGCGTCCGATTCTACGTCAGCCCCACAAAATAATCTTGAACTCAAAAGTTAGAAGTTGAATTTTTTTGGAAAAAATCCACAACAATAATAACCACCATCATTGAAAACTTCACTCTTCGAAACCAGTCTGTTAAAAAAATGAAAACTAACGAAATCAATGTTCATAAACACTTACATACCTACACGAAGTCGTCATTTTTTTAAACTACCGAGAGCTAAGATGTCACACATTGCGTTTTGTGAGTGAATACAAATGTAACCTCTTGTTGTAAAACGCTCTATAAATACAAAGAAATGACCTGTAAGCTCTATCATTGTTCATTTTGTTGAGGTACGAAAAAGGTTTGCTTATTTAAAATTCAATAAACTCTTTTTCGCTATTATTTATTCTTAGAACAAAATTATTCTTCTCTCGGGCAAGTAAAAAAAAGGTGTTAGTTTCATCCACCCACTACTATAGATCAAGTCGATCCAGATCGTGCAAACTATTTGATGTTAGCACGAAAATACTGTATACGCTTACCTATAGCTATCATCATCTCACGCGCCAACATCAACATAGAGCGGTCTAACATTAACCATTGATGACGTGCTGAGTCTGGGACTCTGATGCTTGATGCCCCTTTAAAGGATCAATCGACGGGTTAAGCTAATATAAATCAAATTCGATTTCCATGTGCCACGCCGATATCGCCGCCGCCGCCGCTGTCAGTCGCCGCTGCTGAGGTGTGTTGTTTATTTGCAAGCAAATTTCCGCACGTCGACTTTGTATACGAGTACTCGTCGTCGGGCGTCGTCGTCACTGCAAATATCTACAACATGGTCTACTCTGGAATATCTCTTCTCCATAAATAAACATAACCCATGACGCATCGAGTTGTGTTAACTATATGAGACCACTTGATTGCCATTAGACATAAGAACTCAACAAAAATAGGGAAACGAAGATGTTCCATACGACCATATACCTATGTACTTCATGGACATGAGAAGGGATAGAGTCGGAAAATTCTGTCCGTATAATGTAGGTGTAGGTTTTGTGTTTAAACTTCATAAATAACTCCGTCGCCCTTTGAAAAATTGAACAAGGCTTGATAGATACTCCCCGACATATCATGCATGATATCAGACCAGAATACTAACACTAAGCGATCAACTTAAAGAGAGTCTCAGTTTCATCACAATAATATCATCAAGCATTTTGTTGTTGGAACATGAAAGAATCAATTAACCAAAAACATACACTCCTTTGCATTAATTTCGTGAGTTATGTCATCACGTTATAGCATAAGGCAACAGTAAATTGTCGTCCTAGAATAAGATCATAATAATTAGGGATATGCTCGTATATGCTTCAAGGTATGTTTTTAAAGTCATAATTTTTGTAATACAATTAGTTTGATTAGAAAAAGTACTTAATCATTCTGGATTCTGTATGTCAGTGGTTTTTCTGGGAAAAGTGTTAAATTCAGTATCAAATTTTGAATTAAGTTATTTCTATCTAGGTACCGTTTTTGAGAAAATGACTATCAAAATCAAAAAAGTCTAAAAATAAGCTAAACAACATTGATATAATGTTTTTTTTTTTTAACAATAGTGAAATCAAATTGTTAATAGTCCTTAAGTTATTCACTGCCCATTCTGAATCGAACACTGACAACCAGATAGTTATATATTTATATATAATATCGTGGGCTCTTCAGTAAGCCTGTTATACCCTACTAAGACACAAACTTTGGTCGATGTACACCGACTCTTATAAAATTCACAGCAAGAAGATAATGTGCACTTTATTATTCTAGGAGAATTTGTTTTGTGTGCGCGTCAATAGTTATACAAGTTTTAATGGCAAAAATATTAGTTTTTCGCATAAAACTCAGAAACGGTAAAGGCTGAATTTGAATTTTTTGTCAAACTTTTAAAAAAATTATACACTAACGAATTCCTTTTTTCGTGACCTTTTTTTTTGCTAAATAAAATTTCCCTTTAGTGGGCCTTAGGTCAGGGTTTGTTTTTTGTTATTTTAAATTTTCAAGTGACGTTTTGCTTGTGATTAAAACCTTCTTCAGACAGCTTGGTTATTTTAGATTCTCTGTAAGATTTGATGATTATACACATGTATGTATGTAGTTTTTTTTTTTTTTTTTCAATTTAGTTAAAAATATAAAACAATTTGCTTACACGTCTTTTTAAAGATTTTAACTAAATTGAATATAAAATAAAAAAATCAAACTACATAATCATCAAATCTTACAGAGAATCTTAAATAACCAAGCTTCCTGAAGAAGGTTGTAATCACAAGCGAAACGTCACTTGAAAATTTAAAATAACAAAAAACAAACCTTGACCTAAAGCCCACTACAGGAAAACCTTAAATATCTTTATAATGGTTGTTCTTAAGAAAAAAATAATAATGTTTCCTTATAAGGGGTGACGTTTTGTACAAACTTGCATTCAAATGTTTTTAAAAATTATATTGACGGAATATATTTATTTAGACTGGATGAAGAGAGGATTTGGTTGTAATATTTGACCGAAAATTTACGTTTATAGATATTGACTATGTAGTTTCTTAAGCCAGCTAAATGCATGGGCTTGTTTTCAGAAATTCAAAAGACTTCTCTGGCACTTTTGCTCTCAGGTCACTCTATTTTAGTTATGTTAGGTCAATATTAGAATATTGTTGTAATATGGAACCCAATTTATGCAGTTCATTCCACAAGAATTGAAAGAATCCAGAAACGATTTACTAGGGTTGCTATAAGGATCTTGCGTTGGAATACCGATATGCCTTCTTATGGCTCAAGGTGCTTATTATTAGGCATCCAAACTTTGGAATCGCAATGGAAATATTTTGATGCAATGTTTGTAAGGGATGTTATCAATTGCCCCAATTTGCTTTCATTAATTAATTTGCACGCAACTTGCCATGAATTACGGCACTATATTTTCTTGTATGTCCCTTTCCATATTGTAAATTATGGGAATAATGAACCCGTAAGGCTCGTTTCACACACATTCGGTTTCATTCGGTTCGGTCTGTATTCGGTTTGTATTTGGTTTGTATTCGGCTCCGCCTGATATGTGTGAAACGATAAAACGGCAAAAATAAAAACCTAATAGAAGCCGTAGAGCACCGTTTTATCGTTTCACATATATCAGGCACAGCCGAACACAAACCGAATAGAGACCGAACCGAATGAAACGAGCCTAACTCGTTGTTTAAGACAGGCGAGCTCGGTTAGTTTTCTGGACTTTAATATGTATCTTAGCTTTAAAAAACAACTATTATCATTTACTAGTGTATTGCAGGTCGCCTAAGGCGCCCGTTGAACCCGATTATTATTAGTAGTAGGTTCTAAGGCAACCATTCAAAGATTATGAACATACATAAGAACACTTTTAATTTAATGTTTATAAAAATACAATTTAATGCTTTTTACTGTTTTGCAAATAGAAATAGAAATATGTATGCACACATACATATATATATGTTTTATGTACATTGTTATAAAATAAATACATAATTTAATAATGATTTAATGATGAAGATGGAAGGTATTTGAGTGATTATAAAAAGAAATTGACACAAAAATGTTTTTAATGAAGAACTTCTTGCAAAACAACATTGCGCGTGAATTTTCTCAGGTTATCCAGTAATGTTCTTTGTGGATTAGATCCTATAAAAACATTCACTTGATTTGTAAACCGTCATCGTTAAGCAACATAAAGTTGCCCACGCTAAAATACTGGCGTCTCCAAATTGATGCCAACGTGATCAAATGATTTACCTTGTGCATTATTTATTTATTTATTTATTGAGATTGCGTAGGCAGGAATTATTGGGAATTGACGGCGTTTTAATGTAAATGGTAATGTTGTGTCGTTTGGAGCAATATCAATCCTGGGAACTAAAACTAAATCATTGCGATTGTATTTTGAAATTATTTTAGCACTTATCTAATGTCGTCCAGGCTTTTCCACAACTAACCGTTCCGTTGCAAAGCCCTCTTTTAGGTTGAGTAGGTTGCAGGTCGCCAAAGACGACCGTCGAACATGTTATGTTATTTCATCTGAGTCAGGGCTGAGTGTAAATATAAATATAATTTAGAATACATACAAATATAAATGAAAACACTTGTATATTTTTTCCACAATGATTGCAAGCTTTAATTTTAGTTAAAAATTATAATTAAGCCGACGCGTTTCGTTTGGTGAGGACATCCTCAGGGCTCTAATTATACATTATAAATTTTGAATGTGCAAAGCTCAAGCTAAACATAAAGGTAAATTACAAAAAGAAACCAAGAAAGTTTAACAGTTGGATATTAAGTAACATGTTACATTACAAAAGAATGACAAATAAAATAAATTATACATAAAAACATTAGCAAAGCAATGATAACTTTAAAAGTGGACTATTATTACAAAGATCTATTTGACAATTTAAAATATTTTGTGTTTTGTGTCTATTTATTTGAAGAATCTCGTACTTATCAAGTACGCGTCTGGAAGGTTAACAATGTAGGAGTTCTATATCGTCTATAGAACAAAAATGTCCAGAATTTTTGAGATGTTGCTAAAGGCCTGAAGATGGATCCGAGGGCATAGATGATCGTTGGTGTTCAATAAATCGCGTCTGTAAGGTCCTGGATGTTTTACCAATATATACACCGTCGCATCCCTGGCATTTAATTTTGTATACACCACTTTTTTTCAAATTATCAGTTTTACGTTTAATTTTATTATTACATAATGATCTTTGTAGGGTGTTATCGCTGAAAAAGGCAGATTTGATTTTGGCTGCTGAGGAAAGGGTATTAACTTTTCAGATACCTCGGGAATATAAGGAATTTTTTCTCCAATTTGTATCAAATATCTCCTTAGATATAGGGAATGCAGACTGTATGGCGTAACGATGGGATTTTTGACGTATGTTATAAACTACTTGCTTTTTGTATCCGTTTGTTGTTGCAAAATGAAGGATAGTCCAAAGTTCCCTGTGATACTTATCTCTGTTAAGAGGTATTTTTAGTAGTCTGTCAACCATAGAATGAAACGTTGCAACTTTGGTGCTTCATGTATGTGCCAAGGGAAAGGGGATAATCATATCAGTGCTTGTACCTTTCCTAAAAATGTCGAAATCCAATTTACACCCTTCAATAATTTAGTTGACAACCTCACCCTTCACTTTCTAAAAAAAGTTACTTCTAAAGATGAGACAAAGCTTAAAATTTTACCCAATTTAGGCCTATTTAAGACGTAAATAGACCTATATTCTGGCATATTGCCTGTATTTATTTGATTTTTCGTTTAGGAGCAGGAGTCTATTTTCAGTTTACTATCTTACTTTTAGAAAAGTGGGAAACCTAAAAATTTCAACCAATGTTGTCCTATTCAAGGCCAACCTTCCGACATATTTTTCCGATATTTTTTTTAAGAGCAGGAACTGCTTTCCTCATCTAAGCTTGTTATCATAGCAGCGTTACCCAGTTTATTTTGTAGAAAGGTATTTTTTTATAAAAAAAAAAGTTATTTGTTTTTGTAAAAAAGTTATTTATTTTTGTAACAAAGTTATTTATTTTTTGTCAAAAAGTTATTTTTTTTTTTGTAAATTTTTTTTTGTTAGAAAAATAGTTTTTTTTTAAAGTAATTTTTTTTTGTAAGAAAGTAAATTTTTGTGTAAAAAAGTTATTTTTTTTTTGTAAAAAAGTTAATTTTTTTTTGTAAAAAAGTTAATTTTTTTTTTGTAAAAAGATTAATTTTTTTTTTGTATAAAAGTAACTTTTTTTTGGTAAAAATTTTATTTTTTTTTGTAAAAAATTTATTTTTTTTTATAAAAAAGTTAATTTTTTTTTTGTAAAAAACTTATTTTTTTTTTTTTGTAAAAAAGTTTATTTTTTTTTTGTAAAAAAGTTAATTTTTTTTTGTAAAAAAGTAATTTTTTTTGTAAAAGAAGTTTTTTTTTGTAAAATCGCATTGCAGAGTTAAATAAATATTTTTTTTTTTGGAAAAAAGTAATTTTGTTTTTGTAAAAAAGTAATTTTTTTTTGTGAAAAAGTTATTTTTTTTTTTTTTGTAAAAAAAGTTATTTTTTTCGCAAGAAAGTTATTTTTTTTTTGCATTGCAGCGTTATGTAGTCAGTCAGTGAATCAGTGAGTCAGTGATGAGCGTAAATATTTATATTAATTAATGAACAATGGTTGATAATCTATAGGTATGTTATTTGTTGATTTTTAAGTATTTTAAGTAGTCTATTGTAGACATTTTTTGCTCCGCTTGATGAAGAATAAATAAATTGAAAAAATTTTGAGTTATAAGTGAAAAATGACCATTTTCGACATTTTATGTTTTTTCAAAGACCGAACTGAATGAAACCGAATATTATGAAACCCAGCCTAGCAATTATTTTGGCTTCTCCCATCAAGTGGAAAATTTCACAGTTTCACTGTTTTTGTAACTGGAAACAACAAAGAGTTAAAAAAAGGTAGAATAAACTTGTTTAATAGTTGATAAGTTTTAACCGACGGCGACGGTTTCGGACTAGTTGAAAGTCAACAAGTTAGAAATAAATACTTGCAGCAGTGTTAGTCAACTGATAGCATCGGAAAAATCGTTTAGAATTTATTTAGTGTTCAAAAGTTTTGTTTAAAAAAATGTTTTTTTTTTTTTTGATTGTGAATCGGACAGTGATAATGAGAGCCAAAGACAGACAAATGTGTTCAAAGATAGAATTAACTTTGAAATAGAACACCAAGTTTATCGAAAAATTTCGTGGAACCATAGAATAGTGGTTGATTGTGTAATCAAAAGTGTCTCCCACAAATTACGTTACCCCACTAATAAAAATAATAGTCGGGGAGGCGACCGTAAGATTACCTATCTCATCGCGGCTTTCAAAGAAATGTACACTAATCGAAAGCTCTAGGGTACACGATATCAAAACCGGTGGTCGAACAAAGTTTTTCAGGTGCCATGGGTTCGAAAAATGGTAATTTGCGGTACCATTTTTAATGGCTAACCTATCTCATAGGTGCAGTCACAAAGTGGGTATCAAATGAAAGCTAGGAATGTCCTCTTTTCGAAACCAGTGATCGGACAGCAGATCGGACAGAAAGTTAGAAAAGTGGTATCAAAAAATAGCTAATAACTTTTTCTATGCTAATAATATAAGTTGGATAAAAAAAAATTTTCTTAGGTAGGTCCTTCAAGTGTATATTTGGAATTTTTATACACATCAAAGAAAACATTGTTTTTAATAACATTTTTACCGATTACGAACCCATAAGTCCTTTGGATTTCAAAATATGGGGTATCAAATAAAAGCTTAGACTATTTTCGTTATGAAACCAGAGGTCGGACAGACTTTTATTGGACTATACCACCAGTCCGACCACTTTTATGAATGAAGATATTATTTTTTTCACCTTGCGTTTTACATGTCAAAGGAAAGTCATCAGCCTGCTTAACCAGTGCACTCAACAGCTTTTTTTTATATTTTTACTATAAAAACAAGTTGTTTTATATGCCCTGTTTTTGACTGTGTACTAACCCATATGCTCTTCGTATTTCGACAAATGGGGTATCATATTAAAGCTAAGACTATTTTCTTTAAGAAACCAGTAGTCGGACAGACTTTTTTTGGAGTTTACCACGGGTCCGACCACTTTTGTGAAGTAGGTTTTTTTTTTTTACTTTGCGTTTTAGATTTTTAAATATACCTAATCCCATATCTTTTAATATACCTAATGGCTAAGACATCCTTTTATTATTAACAAATACATTGGACATACACAAGCCTGCTTTAATACTTCATTTAACATTTAAGTAATAACAATAATTTTTTCTTACATGTCTTATTTTGAGCGATATCCAACCATCGTCTTCTTCTTTGGGAATCAACTGAAATCTAAGACTATCACCTATACAAAATAAATAGTCAGATAGACTTGTGATGGTAAGTCCGACCACTTTTATAAAAAAAACATAATTATTTTTACTTTGCTTTTCACCTGTTGAAAATTATCAATAACGGTATCAAAAGAGTTCCGTTTATGGTATCAACAAATAGCTTAAACTGCATTCTATGCTAATTATAATATGAAATTCCAACAACGTGCCTAAGACATTTTATCTGCATTCTTATGATATTTTAAGAAAGTACATGTTTTTTTTTTAAACTAATAGTGGTAACATACCTTAAAAAAAAAAAAAATTATCAGATAGTGAGAAAACATTTACAATTGATGTTCGCTACACGAAGTACGAAGAACCTATGGGTTAGTACACAGGCAAAAACAGGGCCTATAAAACAACTTGTTTTTATAGTAAAAATATAAAAAAGCTGTTGAGTGCACTGGTTAAGCAGGCTGATGACTTTCCATATCATAATATAAGCATAGAAGACAGTCTTAACTATGTTTTGATGCTACTTTGGTAAATATTTGATATGGTTTTAGATATTTTTAACATGTAAAACGCAAGGTGAAAAAAAAATATCTTCATTCATAAAAGTGGTCGGACTGGTGGTATAATCCAATAAAAGTCTATCCGACCTCTGGTTTCATAACGATAATGGTCTAAGCTTTTATTTGATACCCCATATTTTGAAATCCAAAGGACAATGTTTTTTTTGATGCGTATACAAATTCCAAATATACTCTTGAAGAACCTACCTACGAAATTTTTTTTATCCAACTTATATTATTAGCATAGAAAAAGTTCTTAGCTATTTTTTGATACCATTTTTCTAACTTTCTGTCCGATCTGCTGTCCGATCACTGGTTTCGAAAAGAGGACATTCCTAGCTTTCATTTGATACCCACTTTGTGACTGCACCTATGAGATAGATTAGCCCTTAAAATTGGTACCGCAAATTACCATTTTTCGAACCCATGGCACCTGAAAAACTTTGTCCGACCACCGGTCTTGATATCGTGTACCCTAGAGCTATCGATTAGTGTCTCTTTCTTTGAAAGCCGCGATGAGATAGGTTATCTTACGGTCGCCTCCCGGACTATAAAGCACCAAGTGTAAGAGAGAAAATATTGATAGCCTTGGCATTGGTTTTGAACTGGATCTCAATACCATGCTATAGGTGACATATTCATGGTGTTCATAAAATGACAGTTTGGCGATGTGTTTAAGAATTCACATTTGCAATAAATGAAATTAAATCTCAAAAAGAAGTGTGTTGGCCTGAAACTGAAGAGTTCAACTTCCCATACACGACTCATCTAGGAATATTTGCAAGTGATTCAACAAGTCAAGGGAAATTTTTTCTATTGACAATTGTTACGGTTTTTATTGTGTTACAGAAATGATTTTCAATTGTTTGACAAACATTGTTGAACACGTAATTGTGGACTTGTTGGTCTGTGTTATATAGGCCCCTGATGTAACAATGTAGAGCCTAAACGCTTGAACAGGTTTGCTTCAAATTTGGTGGTGAAGCGTTTTTATGTGATTCCCTAGAGGAGAAACTCCAACATTTGTTTAGCCTCATCTAAAACGAGTAGCTGCCATACAACGATTTCGGTCTTATCAAGTTTTCTCAAAAACTGCTCTAAGGATTTTTATGAAACTTATCGTACATGTAATTTCTAGAACAGTCTTAACAATACTGCATACCAGCTCTAAATTTTTCTGTTGTGAGGCTCACAGATCACAATTTGTTGTGAGTTTGTTTTTGTGAGGTTTCTTTCCTTATAAGGCGGTCATAATTTCGTATTCTGTGGAAGCCCTCATAAGACACCTCAGACCTCACAAGAACAACTTGAGTTGTGATCTGCCAAGGAGGAGATCATAATTTTTAGTTTTTTATGAGGCGAGTTCACCACGAGTTATGAGGTTAATGTGACTTGTGAGGCATCAGTGTGGTTGCCAGAATAAGGCTGTAAAGTATGAATAATTTTTGTTTGAGAAAAAATAGAATTAAAGAAAAAAATTTGTAATTATTGCTCACGATTAGTTTTCAAATTGGGTCATGGAAAGTCTAGAACAGTAGAAAAAACATGGTAAAATCAAAGCACTTAGTGAATCTGGTGTAAAACATCGGTATATCGTGGAGGAAATTTATGAGGAGTCAAAATTTAGTTAGCAATTACCGGCTATAGAAATTTTATACAAATATGCAGTTGCACAGCCATTACGAAGCATTTAGAGGAGCAATTATCAGAGTTGCATTTCAAATTGTACGACTCTGCTCTCAAGATAATGGAAAAAACGGCAAAGCATTGTATTTGAAGACATTTCAAACAATTTAAAATAAAAAAAACACCGATTATTGCCACTTGCATGAAAACGCGCCATCAAATCTTTCGATAACTAATGCCAAAAAAACGAATCGCCACATTTCGTATTTTTGGATGAAAAAAAACGCCTTACCTCAATTCGTGACGAATTTTCGATAAACAGTGCACCGAATTGGATTCATTATTCGACTCTTATCGCGACGTGTCAGCATTTAGGGACGCGCGGATGTAATTTTCCTTCGATAAGATTTAGGATCTTGTAAGAAATGTCGAACAAATGATCCGATCTCGAAATTTGTCCACCAATATCCTTAATGTTTAGGCAACCTGACTGAAATGCTTGAAATTTAACATTTTCCGTAACGCTTAAATGTGTATCAGCGGTGTACGGGGCGTTTGTTATCGAAAAAATCTATTTTTTATATCTTAATACCACAAGAGAAAATTAAAGGGACGGTTTTGAAGATGGCGGCATTTCCCTTCCGGTACAACTCTTTAAACTTGGTTCTTCAAAAGAAAATATTTTCCAAGCATAATTCCAAAAAAAAATTCCCCATCCAAAAATATAGTTAATATCCTCTCACATTACATTTCTGGACTAACAGCCCTATTTTGCCGCTGTGAGGCTCACAGGTCACAATTTTTTGTGAGTTTATTTTTGTATAAGACGGTTACAATTTTGAATTCTGTGGAAGCTTTCATGAGAAACCTCACAAGAACAGCGAGAGTTGTGATCTTTCAAGGAGGCGATCATAATTTTTAAGATTTAATGAGTCGAGTTCACCACGAGTTATGAGGTTATTGTGACTTGTGAGGCATCAGTGAGGTTGCCAGAATAAGGCTGTAAATACACTGCACCCAAATGTTTTTGACGGTTTTTCCCCAAATCTGTCAATTGAACAAAAGTGTTGTAATCTTTTTTGTGTAGAATTTCATGAGCATGTGTACGTACAACTTTAAAAAATAAAAACTATACTTAGTTTTTGAATAATTTAGAAAAAAAGTTAATTTTACCCCCAAAATTTTCAGCTCCCCGCACCCCAAATTTAGGGTACTGTTCAGGAAATGTTTAGGACAAAAAAATGAAGCACTCCACCAAAATTCAGTTTTGTCGGAATTTTTTCGAAGTAAGGACATGAAATATTTCAATTCAATAATATTAAAATTTAAAATTTTGAAAAAAACTACAGTATCTACCTAAGTCTTTTGTAACATAAAATCTTTTATTTTTTGTTATTATAACTTCTAATAAATGATTGATTTTATTAATGCGGGTGTGTATTATATGTGTCTTTTAGATAAGAACCACTATACAAGAAAGCAAGCACCCAATGAATCATTGCATGTCATCGTTTAGCTCTAAGCCACTTACAAATCTATATAAAAAACAATTTAAAACACCAAATTCTGGTGGGCCCAATTTCCAACAACATAACAAATAACCATTAGCGAAGAGATGTATCATTTATTTGATAGTTTATCCCCATTAACTGAAAAGCCCATATAACCATCACGTTTAAATTTTTTATCCGGAACGAAAAAATACACTTCATTATTATCGATTCTGTATTGAAAAACATTTAAATTTTAAATGACCTGTTATGTGGTAAACATATGCGTGGGCTTGGGTTAACCTGGAACTGGGACTGCGATCTCCATATTAGTGTTGAACTGCTATCAAGCACGAGGAAAAAGTATGGGGTGTTTCCAAAAGAGTTTACCTACAATGAAGCTGTCCTGATGAAAGGAAGATTAAAAGGCATGCAAACCGAGTTTAAATTTCTTCCAATCTAGATCTTAAGTTCAGCTTGTGTGTAAAGTGAAATTTTAAATGAAGTATAGGTATATCCAATAAATGATGGAAAAAAAAACACAAACACCTCAACTGATTTTGGACGGGATATAGATACTAAGATACCTATACAAAAATAAATCCATTTGATTTATTCACTAAATTCACAAAGCTGGCATAATGGAATGGTATGTGAGAGCTTGAAGTTTAAATTCAGCAATCGTCGTCTTATTCGCCATCTAGTTTTATGTGTCCTAGTGACCGTCAGAACTTTTTGGACAGTAGTACCTACATAGTTGTCACTTTTGTTTGTTCTTTCGCTTTATTTTCACTTCTTACCTTTACGTGATTTCAAATCCAAGAGATCAAAACACGGATTGCGTTGTCACGTAAAACATGCTTGGTTGATGGTGGCATGCATTTGAATGCCCTAATCTGACGTTAATAGATGGTAAAGAACATATTTCAAATAATTTATGGGACACCACGAGGATTGTTGTAGAGCGAACGGCATACAAAATTATATAATTGAAATTTTTCAAACAAAAAAAAAAAATTAAATAAAAAAATCATCCAAAAATCACTTGGTGCGTGAGTTAAGACCATATCATGTAGATACTCGTACATATGTACAAAAAAATAAATAAATCGGGTGGCACAACGGCTTATGAAGAACCAGGGCCTAGTGACTAACAACTCGCAACCATTCCTGTGTGCGCCTTTCGACAGGAATGGAGGGGACCTACAATTTTATGCCGAATCCGAACAGACGGCAGACGAGAAGCACTTATTCGTGACAAGTGATACTCTTGGAGGATTTGTCAATTCCTCGCAAGAGGCAGTAGCTCTGAAAAAAAACTTTTTAGTTTTTAGGTGGACGAGGCTGGGAAGCGATCCCAGGCCTCCAGCGTGACATATGTACTATATTACTAAAAAACGAATTTTGACATTTCCACTTTTCTTTTAATAATAGCCATTTGTTTGTGCCTTTACATCCGATCATGTTGCGCTTAAAAATGTTTTCAGTATAAAGTACAATAACAATTATTCATAATTGCTGTAGTATTTAACATGTCAATTATTTTAAAGCCGAGATAAAAGCAAATATAAAGGCGTACCAAAAGATGTTATAGTACAGCTAGTTATTGTATTAATAGCCTACTTATAATCATAACTTATTCTATTACTTAAATCATATAGACTTGAACCACACGAACAAATTTGTTAATATACACTCCGCTCCACTTGTATAGAAACAAACTTTTTTTTACTGTCAGATCGTGTAGCGCTTTGGTAAATTGATTAATTCACCTTTTGGGTTAAGTTTCTATAAGAGGGATGTATTGCGAATAAAACTGCAGGGACAGAATAATTCAGGAAAATACCATTAGGTTATTTATACTACTTTTTTAATTACTTCATTAAATACAGTGTTTTTTTTTGCGCCACTTGAATAGATACATTCTCTTAAATAAGGAAACAAATTGAAAAAATGCAGTAAAAGAGGGTAGTTTTTTATTTATAATCATACTTTAATAATGTGTGCTACCACCCTTATTTGAAATAACTTCAAAAACCCTGTTGGAAAGTGAATCATGCTATTTTTCATGTTCATTTTATTTTCTATATTTTAAATAAATTTAAATAAATTGCACTTCAGGCTTTTTTGAATGCAGCAGTAAGTGATTCTTTGTCCTCATATTGTCGGTCAGAATCTACACTCTAGGAACCATCCACCCCCTTACGTTTTCGATAATATTTAGGTCCGGAGAATTAAGGTAACATTTTTCTCGGATATCCAACTGTTAATGATCCTTGCATTGTGGATTGTCATGTTTTTGTTTTGAAATGTAAAATGGTATTGGTCTAAGGACATCGGGTAACTTAGGGAAAGCTTCTTGCAATATTTCTTTGCAGGAGTTAGCCGTCATTTTCAATGTTGGAAACTCCAGATCAATTGTTCCAAACCAGTCAATCGCACCCAACACCATTACACCGCCTTCTGGGCTTTCGTGGCGCTCCAGAAACCTTGGTTCCTTCTTCATAACATGAAAATAGTAATTGTATCCGTCCGGGCCATCAAAATTAAATTTTGTTCATTAGAAAATACCACTTTTGTCCACTCTTCCTTCCACGTCATATTATTCCTGCAAAAATCTATTCTGTTGTGTCTTCGTGTTGGATTAAACGATGGCTTTTTCTTCAATTTAAGGCGCTTTAAATGATGTTATCTCCGAATAACACGTCTGATAGTATTAAGACTAGCCGTAATACCACTCTTCGCCTTGATTTTAGCAGCAGGTAGGTAGGTAGGTAGAGATGGTGGTCACAAGCATCCTTGCTCGATGACCCAATTAACGCGGTAATGCGCCGTTTTGATACCATAACCGGTTTGACCTGTGGGTTAAAAGAACATTTTTAAAGAAAAAGAGGGTATTTGGTGATAGATCTCCCAACGGATCATCGCCTACGCCCGAGTTCAGCTGCAGTATGCTACGCTAAGCAATTTGCTGATTTGCCCGGGACGCATACGATCTGATCCCTTAGGGTGATCGTCTAGTCGCACACTCGGATATGGTAATCTCTGTACACTTCCGTCTGTTTGCACAATATGACTTGTGGTTACCAGAGAAAGTACCACCCGCCTGTATGACCAGACGCTTTTATTGGATTTAGACATGTGATGAAACTTATTAAGGATTTGGACATAGGAAAAACACCCGATAGGACTAAAGTTCGCAACTAAAAACCATCTACACTGTGCCAACTAGGCAACTTGTTGACTGGTATTGAAGCGAAGGTTGGCACAACCGTGTGATCCTCCGGTCCTCGTGCACCATGAGCCACCTTCAAAAACCAGTAGTCTGCTAGCTCACAGTCAAAGGAGTTTGGGGAAGAAAATGGTGCAAAAGGAAACGGAAGTTAATTCTAGATCCATTGAAACATTCTTGAACTTGAATTTGAAGCCAGTCTAATTATCTTTCTTTGATCTGCTTCTGTTGCGGGCTCTTGCTGGCCTACCTTACATATTTGTTTCCATAGTTTTATTTATTTCTAAGGTTCGACCAAACAATTTTGACACTTCGACTTATTTTGTTGGCAATTGTGCGTAGGGGAAGCTTATTTTCCGCGTGCACTTCTTTTTTGGCTTTTTCTGCAGGGTTTAGTGGTTTTCCGCGGCCCATCTTTTCTTTGATCAAACAATTATTATTTTTAATTTACACTTCTATTATTATAACAATATTTTTTATTTTGTTTATGTTGTTTAAAAATGCATTAGGTATCTACCTTATCTATGTAAATAGGTATATTTGTAAAATTACTGTGGGTATGTTTTAAACTTCACATTTTTGACAAGATTTGAAAACTGTTTATAATTGGCCAGTCTTGCTGGCAAAACTCATAATGTGCTTTGACAGTATCATGAGTCCTCTGAGATATTATTTTGCTGGATTAGCCAAATCAACGAGTAGAGCACAGATAAGCAATACCTAGATGAGAATCTACGGCTGTCAATTCGGTTTGCCTACAAGCTCAAACGTCAAATGGCCGTGGTGAACATCGGATTTTTGCACTAGTGTACGTGCAGACGACCGTGGTGAAAATCGGATTTTTGCACTAGTGTACGTGAAAAAAAATCCGAGTTTCACCTCGGTTCGTGAACAAAATGGCGGATAATTTAAGAATCCAAGGGTTTGTTTAAATGTGCTAGGTTCTTGTATGCCGATTTCCTTTCGACGATTGCAGATTAATTTTTTTTGTTGTAAGGAAGTCGCAAAAAAATCGTGTAGCCGGTGTAAATTTTCTATATGAAAGATTTGATTTTTGATATTTTTTTCTAAACAAATCAAATTTTGCTATCACAGATTTGATTTTTTTGTTGAAATGAAAGTTACATTTAGGTTTAACTACATATACCTACCTACTTTTGCAAAAAAGTACGAAAGTGAGAATTTAAAATGTTCGCTAAAGAAACCTTCTTGCAAGAAAACATACAAAAATTGTTTTGACAGAAAACGTAGTATAACTTCTTATTGGCTGTAGAGCTACTAGCAATGTTGTATTTGTAATGCCTGTAAAATCGTACAGTACTATGGATGGCTTTTGTGATAAATCACGCCTATTGTGGTTTTTCCTCAATCAGAATTGACTTTATTGCAGTTTTTGCAATTAAGAACAGATGAGATTCACACCATTGTTGGTGCTTTCTTTTATCCCCATACAAATGATGAAGGTTTTGTTGGTATTCCAAATGTTTCGCATCGGCTTAGGAGACCATTTTTGTTGCAACACAATTTAAATTGTGTAAAGGATCTTTCAAATCAACGTTAAAGGCTCTTCCAAACCAATGTGAAACATTCGTTGCGGCGAAGAAACATTCGCATGTCAAAATTTATTTACATGAATGAGAGTGCCCACACCAACGCGGCGGAGAAACATATGAATAAATTTTGACTGACGAATGTTTCTTCGCCGCAACGAATGTTTCGCATTGGTTTGGGTGAGCCTTAAATCGGAGCGAAACACTCACGACAACAAAACATTCACTTTTTAAAATTAAGTTACATGAAAATAATTGAGAGTAGGTACCCACAATGAAAGCGGTGCGATTTTCCATATGAACCCGAGGACTGACAAAAATGTTGTCCACGCATCGGTTTGGGGGACCTTAAATTAATTTCTAAAAATTTACGTCGGAATTTGACCATGATGTACGTATATTACGTATAAATTAAAATAATTTCATATATTAAGTGTGTCTGTACCCTAAAACTAAGAATATAGTGGCTGTCAAATTTGCCATGGTGAATTTAATTTTTGTTGATTTCTCGAACCTTATTATTGGTTGGCGAGATTTTTTTTATAATAACTGTGCTGTAGAGCTGAAAAAAATTTAAATTATGTTTGTAAATTTCATAAACATAATTAGGTCTTTTGCCCTTTGCTATACTCTGCTCAAACAGGGCCCCTTCGGAGGCGACAGAGTTCTACAAAAAGTTCTCATCGCGCATCGTTTGCCCAAGTAGCTTTTTGGCGAATTGGAAGAAAGAAACATGAAAGCACCAAAAGATTTTTCATTGAAATTCAAGGACTCGTTCAAGTTCCGCTTGCCATGCGAGCATTGTGCTTGGTGAAACAATTATTTTTTTGTTAAATTATTTTTTAATGAAAATCACAAACACCGGAATAAAAATCTTCGCACAGCACATTTATGAAAAAAAAAATAAACTGTCAAACAAATCAAATTCACCGCGTTAAATTGTTGTTGCAGTTCACATCTATTCATCGACACGAAATGAAATTACAAAAACAACAATGTAAACAAATGGGTTTTGGGGGGTGATACGAACGAAAGATTCCTATCTAGGTATTGCTTATCTGTGGAGTAGAGTACCTACCTGTTTTTTTCAAACTGTCACTGTTAAGCACAGAAAACAATATTTTACCGATTGAAAAATAAAATATAAAAACATCAAGCCTTTTAGTCGGACCACTTTTGAAAGCGTGAATGAATTTTTGGGTACGCGTACGCTGCATATACCTTTTCTATTCCTGCTCAAAAAATGTGTCCATAAATTTGCACGTCACTCTAGAGTCTATATAGGGATTGCAAATATTCCTGTGCACCTGCATGATTTTTTGAGCGCACAGAGAAAACTCAAGCTTTTGGAATTTGGCTAATTGACTAGAGAATTTGTATGTAACTGCTTAGTCCAAAAATGTTTTGTATGTACAATTGTCTTCGACCTCTGCAACAATTAAAACTAAGCTCCGAAATTTTTTAAGCCAAGGCGTAAGAAACAATTCCTGTTGTATTAAACATTTACACTAAGCTTGACACCCCGTTGTTCTCCAATTGTTTAAGCCTCAATTGCGTTTCTTTCGTTAAATTAGCTTAGTTTTTAGTGTAAACTGTTGTTGAATTTGGTATGTTAATGTTGAGCCCCAACCAAGTTTTTTTTAAATTATTTCTTCAAGCTTTAGCCCCAACTTCGGACTTGACTTAAGAACTCAAAACTCTCTTGAATAAGAAGTATGGCTGGCCACGAGACAGGACTCTGCGAGACTTTTGTAAGTCTCGTCTCGGTCTCGTTAAAATCGAAAATTTTCAGTCTCGTCTCGTGTCGGTCTCGTATAATTAAGTCTCGTCTCAGTCTCGTCGCCGAAAAATACTATTTCCGACCAACTTTTTGATTATTGCAACGAAATGTTTCCGATTATAGTTTGAAAACGTATAGAGAAGAAAATAAATATTTAACTGAAATTGGATCTTTTTAATTTATTAGACTGTCTGTAAATTTTGGTGCAAATATACAATCTCGTCTCGGTTGCTTAAAAGCCAGTCTCGTCTCGGTCTCGTCATGCGAGACCGAGATCGAGACCCAGACTTTTCTCGTCTCTTGGCCAGCCCTAATAGGAAGGTTAGTTTTTAGGGAGTTAGCTTTACGAGCTTTAAGCAAAAAAAAACTTTTTATTAAATTTTACTTGCCGCTGGTTTTCCAAATTATCATTAAATATGTGGGTTTTTCGGCAAAGTTGTTATTGGTTTTTTGTTTATATTATTTTTACGTTCATTCGAAAAAAAAAATAGTAAAACTCTATGTTTATTAGATAACGCATTTTATGGAGAAAATTGACCCCAAATTCAAAAAATTAGCAAGGGCAGGAAAAATGGAACAGGCTAAAAACTGGATATCTTAAAACTGAGTTAAGATATCAAACTTATTTAAATGCAATTACAAAGGCCTATATGAAGTTGCTGTCATAAGTACTAACAGCGCAATTACCGTTAACATGGGTTAGGGAACACCAAAGTAAGACTTTTCTTAATTCCCTGATAAATGATGTCAAAATTGGAGCAGTAGAACGATGTTTTTCTTAGAATATACCCCAGAATCATGCCTTTAATTACTATTGACGAATTTAGGGACACCCTGTATAGAGCAAGTAAAAATGACCAAAACCGAACGAATTCGCACTTTAAAAGTGTTAGTTAATTCGAATAATAATAAAATACTAGAATACGATTCAAAATAATGTATGTGTAGGTGTACCTACGTGTGGTATTACCCCAGTCAAAATAGACATACCAAGAAATCTCAAAACATAAACAAAATTCCGATAACGCTTAAGCTTGGTGAAGATCTTCAACTGACTATTAGGGCTGGCCACGAGACGAGACTCTGCGAGAATTTGTAAGTTTCGCCTTGGTCTCGTTAAAATCGAAAATGTTTAGTCTCGTCTCGTGTCGGTCTAATATAATTAGGTCTCGTCTCGGTCGGAAAATAAATATATAACTGAAATTGGATTTTTTAATTTATGAGACTCTCTGTAAATTTCGGTCCAAATATACAGTCTCGTCTCGGTCTCGTCTCGGTTGCTTAAAAGCTAGTCTCATCTCGACTTTTCTGGTCTCGTGGCCAGCCCTACTGACTATAGAGAGAAGCAATGGTGAAAACTCTACGCGATCCGACAGGAGCACAACTTTTTACGCATGATCAAGTATCGAAAATATAAGTTTTTAGCAAATAACTTTTTAACGATAAATGCTATCGAAAATAAGTTTAATTACAGTTTGTAGATAACAAAATTCTCTACAAAAGGAGTTATACATTTTTTTCCTACGACCAATGACAAAGAAAGTATAGCTTTTAAAAAAAAAACATAAAGTGACGAAAATATTGTTTTTTTTTTTAGTATAATTGTCGAAGGAAAAAAAGTGTCTAACTTTTTTATACAGCATTTTGTGGTCTACAAAACGTTACTTGACTCTTTTCGATATCATTGACGGTTTAACAGTTATAATTTTTACGTCATTTTATGTTTTTTTTTTTTTTAATAGCTGTACTTTCTTATTCAACGGTCGTAGGAAAAAGTGTGTGTCTTTTTTGTAGAGAATTTTGTGGTCTACAAACTGTACTCAAACTACTTTTCGAAAGCATTTATCGATAAAAAGTTATTTGCTAAAAACTGATATTTTCGACACTTGACCATGCGTTAAAAGTTGTTGTGCTCCTCTCGGATCGGCAGGTACTTTTCGCCATTGCTTCGTTATAGTCAGTGGAAGGTCCCCACCAAGTTTAAGCGTTATCGGAATTTTGTTCAGGGAAATGTCTATTTTGACTCGTATGGAGATGCAAAATAAAAAAAAATATATACATAATTTGTTTCCGCCCGGGTTCGAACCGGGGACCTTGTGCGTGTGAAGCACACGTGATAACCACTACACTACGGAAACTAGTTGAGGTAGGACTTTTTGAACCATTACACAATTGATTTGATAAAGAATGGCGACTGGGTGTGTATAATTTGAAGTGGTATTAGCATGTACATACATTAAATTTGTACTGATTAGTGATAAAAGTTGGTTTCTGTTTCTGTATAGAACACAAAATTAAAGATGTCGATATGTTTGTGTTAAATGAAATAACATTTAAAGGGAAATAACATTTAAAGGCAGATGTTTTTAATTAAATTCTATGAAGGTATAATGTTTGTAGGGGAAATTTGCTTGACATGAAAGCTCTACTTACCTGCTGAGTAAAGTAAACGTGTGCTTAAAACATTTCATTTAAGGTTTGTTTCACAATGTCTGAGTAAAGTTATAATAAGTAACTCGACAGTTAAATTATCCGTTAAGTAAATCCTCCCAGTAATAAACTTTGCGTTTCACAATTATCAGAATTATAAATTTATATGTCAATTAGCTACTCGTAAGTTATTCCAGTTTTCCAGACAATATTATTGTTTTGACAGATTGAAAATTAAATTATTCAAAAAATAATCTATAATAGTTGTCGAAGTGTTGATATTTAAGTGTCGTTGTCCTTTGTTAAATTGTTTTTGATATGTTATCTTTTCAAAAACATACATACAAACGTGGTTTCAAAAAAAAAAATATGTAATAAGTGTTTCACCGCGAAAGTATGGTATTATAACTGTTTCCCGAAGGTTTTGTGCATGTGTCAATTTTGTTTTGTCAACTTGTTGACCATCCGCGTTGCGTACAAATTAATATTTGCTTGTACCAAAAGTGTTATAGATCGTAAACCATCGTTTTTCAATAAGAGCGCTACAAAAGTTATTTTTTTAAATAAAACAAAAACGGTTTTGGATAGCAATGAAATTCTTTATTCCTGTGAAAGTACGTTCGATGCCATTATGTATGGAACTCGATTTCTTTTGCATGGCCACCACGGGCACGCTTGCAGAAGTCCAGACGCTGAACCCAATTTCCGACGGTTTTCAAGCATAAATCGGCCGATACTACTGCAATTTCACGTTCGATATTCGTACGACATCAATCGTCGCTGGCTTGTTGGCATAGACCATAGACTTGACGTAGCCCCACAGGAAATAGTCTAACGGCGTCAAATCGCACGACCGAGGCGGCCAAGCGACTGGACCATTTCGTGAGATAACACGTTCTCCAAACTTGGTTTCCAATAAATTGATTGTTACATTCGCTGTGTGGCTTGTGGCACCGTCCTGTTGGAACCACATGTCCTCCAAGTCCATAACATCAAATTGGGGCCAAAAATATTCGGTTATCATTGAACGGTAGCGATCCCCATTCACAGTAATGTGCCGGTCTTGATCATCACAGAAGAAGTACGGCCCAATGACGCCGCCGGCCCATAAACCACACCAAACCGTAATTTTTTGGGGATGCAATGATGACTCATGGAGAACGTGTGGATTGCTGCCTGACCAATACCGCATATTTTGTTTATTGACGAAGCCGTTCAGCGAGAAATGAGCCTCATCGCTGAAGATGATTTTTCGATGAAAATCCGAATCATTTTTAAGTTGTTGCTCAGCCCAATTCACGAACATACGACGCTTCTGGTGGGTCAAGCGGCTTCAGTTCTTGCGTCAATTTAATCTTGTTAGGATGTAGGCCAAGATCTTTTCGCAAAATTCGCCACAACGACGTCACAGATATGCCCAACGCTTGAGAACGACGTGTGAGAGACACATTTGGGCTTTCTGCAACTGAAGCCTCAGCGGCAGCAATATTCTCGACACTACGGGCACTTCTTTGTCTCACTGGCACGGGAACATTTTTTACTGCGTGCCTGCGGATTCAAATTTTTCCACTAGACGCTCAATTGTTGATTTGCTGGGACGATTATGACGACCATAAATTGGACGTAGCGCTCTTAACGTTGAGGCCACTGACTCCGAATTTCGGCAGTAAATTTTAATAATTTTAACTCGTTGTTGGCTCGAATATCTTTTCATCATGAAATGGCAAACCTTTCTGAAGAGAAATGTCAAAAGAGCGGCAAGAAATATGGCGTCGTTTGCTGTCCCTGTTGCTCTACTTTTGAAGCGTCCCTGTTGAAAAACCCTTTATATGTATGTACGTACATGTATAATCTGGGTACCTCCCTACTTTAGTGGCTTAGTAAAATGCAGCAAATTTTATTTTGGATTGTGATATGATATAATATGTTATGGATTGTGATACTGTCAAGAGCTCAAATGGTAAGCGGCACTATTGAGATACGTTTATTTAAAAATAAAATAAAAACATAGGTATACACAACACAACTTCATTCAAAAATTGCATTACAACTTTTAAAAAATGATGAAATCTGTCCTCAACACAACTTTCAAGCCCAGAACATTATATTTATTATGTTTTATTGGTCGTAATAACACCTGAAAATATTTTAATTGCCAGTTTAGTTTTTTAATCAGTACTTCATCTGCCCAGTAAAATACTAAGAACTTTAATTATTAATTAAGACTGTTACTTGACGAGTAAGTTCAAAGTAGCTTAATTAAAACTTTACTCAGATATTGTGAAACAAGCCCTTAAAGTGCTAAATAAGGCATAAGGCTCTAAACTGGAGTTTGAGATTGGCGTTTTTGGCTCTATTTGACGGCTCTAAATTTTTCTGTGACCAAAGTATCATCCATATACCGATGGGCAAATATGTAGTGAATTTACCTATAGTTGATAAAGCACACCAAATGTATGCGTAAATGTACATATGTACTCGAGTTTTGGACGAATAAATTCTTTGTAGATTACAGCCAGATCAGAAGTGGAGACAAATTTCTTGCATCTTTGGAGAAAACCTAAGCAGCATTTTTGGCGAAGTCGAATATGTGGTCATACAACAGAAGGTGGTCTGCGATACAAATACCGATAGCTGAAAGCTGTTCGGTTTCCTCGATGCAAGTGCCACTCATAGATATAGGGCCATTGTGGGTGGGTTTCGATTTACCGGCAGGAGACAGTATTTAGTGTTTGAAGCATTGAATTCGTCGCAGTTTTCGACGAGTGGAAAAAAAAGATTTGTCCCATTAAATCATTTACGCTCTCAAGTACAGGAGGATTCATATCCCCTTCTGGCAGCGCCAGCGTTAAAAAAGCAGAAAACTGTGCAGCAAGCAAATTGAATTTATCTAGAGAGCTGACGTTGGAACCGAGGACGAGGAAGTATTTCGTATGTTTTTAAAAATTCAAATGTACAGGGGTCAGGCGGAAGTCTAGAATGTTGGTGGGCTGACCTGCAACGTCAGGGATGCGAGTAGACTTGTCAACAAGCTGAGTCAGGTTGTTTAACTCAGCAAAAACCTTAGCATAGCTTCCTTCGTGTGTTGTCTGCAGGGTTGCAAAAGCTTAAGCCTTTTTTTAGCTTGAGCCCTCGTTTAATTCTTAATTCAGTCTTGGACTTGTGAATTGAAAAATTTTTAATTCACAAATCACAAAGAGTCTGTGAATTGAATATTTTTCAATTCACAAATCACAAAGGGCTTGTGAATTAAATATTTTTCAATTCAGAAATCACAAAAAGCTTGTGAATTAAATATTTTTTTAGTTTACAAATCAGAAAGAGCTTGTGAATTGAAAATTTTTCAATTCACAAATAACAAAGAGCTTGTGAATTGAATATTTTTCAATTCACAAATCAGAAAGGGCTTGTGAATTAAGCATTTTTCATTTCACAAATAAAAAAAGAGCTTGTGAATTAAATATTTTTCAGTTCATAAGTCACCTACTAGCTTATGACTTAGTGGTTTTTTAATTCAAAATCTCTCAACCCTGACTGTCTGTCCTGAAACATGTATTTACATATATCTTCCCCTCAGTGCGTACCTACGACAAGAATCCCCTAATTACTTAATTCAAATTAACCAATTAACCTTAAATGAATAACGATACCATCCACTATCACTTTTCACTATTAGCCTAGAAATTTTCTTGATCAACTTTCTATAACTTAACAACAACAAAAAATCCAATCAATTTTCGTCTCTTGACACGCAACTTACCCATCATAAATATTATGCTTGTACCACTTGCGCTATACGCCAGTAATTAAAATATTGCGGAGGGAAACAGCTTAATCTGGAACCGAAACTTCTTGGCCAAGAACCAAAACCACTCACGGGATAAATTACTACAATGGCGTGCAATCATCACGAAAAGCGGCTTATATCCTTTACGCCAATAATAATTATGTATGAATGCGCGGACACGCTCACTTCATCATCGCACCACACAGAGTACCTATACCTTTACCTATCATCCAACACGACGCACCGCAAAGACGTCGATTTGCCATCAATTTATTATCCCCGCTGTCGAAGTTCATCCACGGCAAACCCTTTAACGAATCTAACCTTATACCAGTTTTTGTTCATGTAGAGCATCAGAACTCAAAAATCCTTTTGGGAGCACTTTATGAACATCGTTAGAGGTAAACCAAAAAAAAGACGACGGCTCAGTAACCCTATCGGGATCAATCAAAAGATTCGAATTCCTGACACCTAACATCCGCTGTCGGCTATTCTATTCTAGCTATCGCAGTATACTACCCTCACTCGTGCTACACAATATGAGTTATGTGATGCAGCACTGCGTTGCGATATATCATGATCCACTTAAGGTGTAAGGGGTGCAAGAACCAGCATCCTACTAGTTGCTGGAGGAACAACGAACGACTCATGCCATAGACATATTTTGTTGGTGGTGTAGGATGTAGCGGGGCTTCATCGGCTGAACATACATTGATGAATTCAAATTATAACATTGGAAATCTGGGTCGCTGGATGGAACAGAAAGATGCACAAATATAAGTGCGATGGAATTTGATCTTTTTTTTGTTGTCTGAAACAGGAGCTCGATAATTATGACCTCCTCTAAGGTTCGTCCACGTGTATCATATTTGTCTGAGTTGAGGATTAGAAGTAAGACTCACCGCTATTTGTATAAAGATTCCAATTTGTTGCGTCATTGTTATGGATCTAATCTTGGTTATACCTTAAAGAGGATTAATGAATAAGAACACCATCAGATAATATCAGCTGATGCTGGGTGGTCTTATATTATGTATGTTTTTTTTTCAACGAGCTACCGAAATCTTAAAGGGATACATTTTCAGATTCAATAATATGTTGCCCTTGGTGAAGTCGTTCACTTGGCTTAAATGGTGACTTTCACTTTTGTCAATTGCTTAATGTGTGCTCAACACGCTTCTTCAGCCTCAGCAATGTCGACAATTTTCGGTGATTCCCGAAGTAATATACTTACAAACAAAAACAAATCCCCATTTAAATGTACCACACGCATGTTGGCCCTCCCGAGTCAGGACCCACCGAACATGTTATTAAAGGTCTGGAAACCCGAATCCAACAGAACAGCGGCCTAACATCATGTTGTTGAAAGTGGATATCCAATTTAGCACAGTCACGCAATTGCCACTGTGCCATCGTCACTGAAAATGTGCCAAAATATTTGTGTAGTTTTCAAAGTGGATAATGAGGTACCACAGGGCGTAGTTGTTGGGTCCCTCTTTTTTTCTCTTTATGATATTCTCTTCTTTAGAGGAATTTAATTCGATACTTGATTTAGGTCTCCCATATAAATATTAACTTATAGCTAATGCAACCAGGAAACACACTTAACTTCATTATGAGAGTTGTTTGGGAATCTTGTTCGATGTGAAGTTGGCTCCACATCATCAAAACTGATCCGATTCAGCAAACAAAAAAGTAGCTCAATTAAGTGCATGTGTGTGTATTGCATAGGTACAATTTATTGTTACTCTGTCAGCAAAAAAAAAAAAATAAAAACAAGTTCTGCATCCAGATGTTTAGTAGTTGATGATTATCATGATGAAGTAAAAAATAAAAGTACCTGATTCTTTTGCGAAAAAGTGTGAAATATAATGGTTTGGAATTAACCGTTAAAGGGAAATCTATTTATAATTTATTAAGATGGAAATGCCAATGGCTATTTCAATATGATTTTGTGCGTAAATTGCTGGCAATGGAAAATAATTCTGTAGGCGTTT
Source organism: Melangyna quadrimaculata (assembly GCA_949320155.1). Lineage (NCBI taxonomy): Eukaryota > Metazoa > Arthropoda > Insecta > Diptera > Syrphidae > Melangyna > Melangyna quadrimaculata. The sequence goes on from OX439483.1 coordinate 188,117,133, forward strand.
GTAATTGATGGCAAATATTTAATGTGTGTCCGTTGATGAGATTTTGGTCGTGGGTTTTTTGTTAGCACTTAAATTATATTGGAGTTGATTGGCATAACGCATATAAGTATCAAATTATCAATTTATTTACCAATACGTGAGTTGATAAATCTTGGATCTTGATATCTTGAGCTTGATATATCTCTTTATGCAAAGATATGTAGATATATTTCAGAATTTAAATAGCCGGATATGGAAAGTGGATCAGTCTTTGCCAATTTTATTAAAACTTAGTTTCGGATCTAGATATAAAAGGTTGCAAGTTCCTTGAAATAAACCTTCAACATATTGCATGTTGTATGTGGCATGTTGCATGTTGAATGTCGCATGTTGCATGTTGCACGTTGCATGTTGCATGTACCCAAGACCAGAGACCATAGGTGTTGCAAAAAAAATAACGGGATTTTAGTGTGATTTTTTTTTGAAATTTTTGTGAATTTGTCGTTTCATTAAAATTACTTTAATATCTTTGGAATCAATTTTGCAGAAAACCTCATTTTTATAATTACATAAAAAAAATATTTGCCTATGTTTCAGAAGATTTTAATTTACCCTTCTTCACAAAATTCTTATAAAAAACTGCCTCCACGCATATGTAAATTTCGGTAAAAGTTTGATACTTACGTTATGTATGGTAATATATATCTGATACCATTATAGGACTTTAAATATAAATATCTCCAACTGTGGGTGTTGAGGTTTGCCCCCATATAACCGGGGCTGAAGAAACCTTTCACTTTTGCTTTAAATATTAATCTATGATTGATGATATGCGTGTGTGTAATTAATACCTAAAAACTCAAATTATAGTATTGAAGCACGATTATTTTGACGGCTTCAATATGACGTTAGACCCTACTGGGATACTGGGAAACATTGCATGCTGCCCACCTGCACCCCTCCTGGTTGGCCCAGTATAGGATTTGGGGTGGATGCAAGTTTGGCTATATGCACAGTTTCTTATGGATTTAAAAAATAATCAAAAAATCCAATAAAAAGAAGGTTTGGTAATTTTTAATTTTCTCGAAAACTAGACGATATAAAATCATCTAGTTTTCATTTTTGAATGAAGAAGTATTCAGAGCAACGAATTTCGAAATAAAAAAATAATATTAAATTCTACTGTTTACACTTAAAACTTTTTTTTTACAGATTTTGAGTTTAAAACCCGTTTTTTTGGAAGCTATGCATAGATTTCACTTGATTTAAAAAATAGCTTATAGTAAAAAGTGTTGGTATTGAAACAAGGTATAATACTTAATTGTAAGTATTACCGTTATTTTTAAATATTTTTTTTTCATTTGTAGTACCTTTTTATAAAATTGCTCCACCCGCCCAAACGGGGCTTACATTGAAGTGTTCTATACAAAAACGTTATCAATTCTTCGAGCAAAAGTCATCGTACTTTCCCCCGTTAATGACACGACTAGTTTAAAATTTGAAGGTGGCTGTCTTTCGGCCCAGTGGCGGATCCAGGACGGGGTGGCTTTAGGCAGTGGGGGACTAAGCTTGTTGTGAACACGGGGCGGGAATACTAAATGGGGCCCCTTGTATGATCAGATATTTTTTTAGTCTTAATAATGTCAGCTTTTACGACAGAGAAAACATAAACCATAGTAATTGTAATACACTCTTTATTCTAATCCTTTTTCGCTGTTTATAATAATAATAACAATAGATATTTACTAAACAAATTGTGTTTCATAATAAATTTACTAGTTGTGAGTACATACATACATATTTTACAAAAATAAAGAAGCAAAACTAAAGAGTATCTTGGAAAATATAAAGAAATATCACGGATTTTGTTAATGAACTGAAAAAAATGGTATAAAAAGTTGTGTAACTTGATTGAGGCCACGGTGAATTTCGCGTTTAAAAATTTAACGGAATGGATTTTTTCTAAACAAAAATTGTAAATATTCAAGAAAGGTCAAAAAACTATATTTTGTATTCTTTAAATATAAGTGAAGTTTAGAAAAACGTTTACGGAAGCAGAAAAAGTAAAATACATAAATGCGTTCAAAAAACTTTAATTCTTATGCCGAGAAAAAATTAACCAAACTGAAAATAAGTTACACAGTTTTTTAACAATTATCTTGCGGATACCAGAAAATGTTGCAAAAAAATGAAAAACTTGCATAGCGGAAAGAATTAGGAATTAGGTTAAAACTGTGGTTGCCTCAAATTACAATCAGTCCCTTAAATGACGTCAAAATTGACGTCTAAGCCAGTTTTAACATCAAAAATGATATGCAAAAATAGATAGATAGATAGGTGTTTATTCAATTCAATTTAAAAAGTAAAGTTAACAATTTTCACAAATTCTTGAATAAGTATAATAAAGACATGACAAGGAAATGTCGTCTGCCTGAGTGGCTTTATATTTAACACATAAAATTATGAAGTAAATTTAATTATTATTATTTTTTTTTTTTTGTTTTGTATAAAAAGATAAATTTTTAAATTAATTAAGCTTTAATATAGATAATCATATTTTGACTGCGATTTATTGGTAATTCATTCATGTTTAGCAAGTTTTATTAAATTATTTAAATAATCAGGACTTTTAGTTTAGTGAAAACAAAATTTTGAAAGGCTTTTAGATTAGTTAAATCAAAATTAAATTTTTTTTACGGACTTTTAGTTTAGTTAAAACAAAATATATACATTTTTTTTCGTGTTACAAAATAACAAAAAGAAAACCTGGTTAAAAGCTTTCGGCTTAGATTCGGGTTCTTTATAACAAGGCTTCCTTCCAGAACTCGTATAGTCGCATCCAGTTGGAACCATTCAAATATCTTGTTAATTCATCAGCTTCCAGCGTACTTTTAACGAAGTGTACCCGCCTTATCTCTGACAGCATCGGGCATACACAAATGAAATGTTTGATATCTTCCCTCTCCCGCAAATTACAGATGCTGGCAAATATCGGATCTCTCGCTTTGGTGTGGTATAAAATTCAGTTTTACCAACTTTTTACTTATTTTGAATATGGTTCCTATGATGTGACTATTGTAAGAACTGCTAAAATAGTTGTTCTCGTTCAGATTATAGATACACTTTGAATAGTACCGTCTTTCTTTAGATGACCTCGCTTTTTCAATAAAGGCATATCTCTCGTTCTCATCGGTGACATCGGTATAATTTCATATGCATAATGTCGTATGCAAATATACCTAGCACCCATAATTTAAAAATGTTAAAAAAACCATTCCAAAGTCAAGGTTATATGAGATTGCGAATAAATTTTCCTATTGATAATGGGCCTTACCAATAATCATATTTAACAAGGAAATAAATATTCCAGTAAATTAACCTTATTTGTATTGATCACAAGTAATGTACTATTTGTGGAATGTTTAATTCTTTGAAGTCAATCCCATATTTGTTTCACTATTTAGAGTTAACATTAATATTAAGGTCGCATGTACAGTGAATTAGTTAGATTCCAAACCATTATGGTTTATTTTACAGAAATATTTAAGTCGTCACTAAATTTGATTATTGGTAAGGCCCAATGTCGTTTCGAGTTACAAATGAAAATAAATTGTGTTTGCTGATTTTAAATTGTTATTTTTAATTTTATTATTTTATAGAAGAGAAAAACTTTATCCCTTTAGACATCACAGTCGTACGTCAGGTGTTTATGGCGTGAGAAACTATAACCAAAGAATATAAAGGTTCAAGAGGACGCGTCTCATACAAATTTTGCGGGTTCCAATATTGCGAACCGCTCTCAGAGCTTTTGCTTTTTATGGGCCTTACAATAATTCTCTCAGCGCTTTTACAATGATATACCACACAAAATGACACAGCCTGCGTTTTTGTCCTTATTATACCTACCCATCTCCTTATAAACATTTTATGTGTTGTTTGCAAGATTGTATGAGTAAGAGCTTTTATCTCAAATATTTTTGTTTCGTTGTTTTATTCTTCTTTAGAAAAGCTTGATTTTATTTTCAGATGCAGATAATAATAATATGGCGATCTCGAATCGAAATTTAAACCTTACTACAGTGATAGAAAATATTTAATTAATGTTTGCTGGAACGTGTATTTCCAAAACTTACTAATATATTTAGACCTGTACCTTCGATGTTTCAACAAGGCTGCGCCCCTTTCCACACTTCAAAGTGAGGTTAAATTTAGATTTAGAATACAAAAATGGAACTTTTACCGGGACCGCCCTTTAAACTTGGCTTGAACTTCGTTGAAAACGTTTGGACCTGGCTACTTAAAAAAAAGTTCTTGAACTCAGTAGACATTTTGAAGATGATGACGTCTTAATAGAAGCTTTCAGTGACTGGGGCGAGATTGGTCTCGATTGTTTAAAAAAATCTGAATCATTCAATTAAGCCTTCTAATATAGAGATTTTGTCACAAAATGGTGGCCATACTAAAGTATTCAACAAATATTGAAATAATTTTTTTATATACAGGTACCTACAAAATTAAACATTTTTTTTTAAATTTTGTCACTTTTTGAAAGATTTCTGAAGTGGCCTCAATCAAGTGAGGCAAATATTTATGCCCTATTTTTGCTGCTCTTTTACATAGCCCGGCAGATTTCGATGGGGTTTTCTGTTTACACCTTCAAATTGATGTCATTCTTCTTCTTCACTGACGATTGTCATGATCTCGAGGGGGGCCATCACAACTCTCCCACTCAACTGCTTCACCTAAGGTTCCACTTGTGGGGTTCCCCGGGTTGACCTCAGAAAACGTTGACAGGCCTCCCGGTTTTGGATTGTTCCATGTCTGAGGCCAACTAAATGCAGGTGTCGTTGCATTTGTTTCATCCAGGAGTTTTTGTGCCTGCCTTTCTTCCGCGATAGTCTTGGAACGTTTTGTGCTTTTGCCTTTTGAACTTGGTTCTCATGGCATCTTCTTTGTACGTGACAGTACCAGCTGAGTTGGTCATGCTGTATTTTGTTGAAGATGGTATTTTTGACGTGTAGGCTTCCTCGGAATCTCTTGCTCCTTATTCTATCACGCTTTGTCACTCCTGCTGTCATACGAAGCATCTTCATTTCAGCTGCCGTCAATTTACTCTCATACTTCTTGTACATTGTCCAACAATGTGAACCGCATCAGGTGTTTATGGCTGGCACGAGACGAGAAAAGTCTCGGTCTCGCATAACGAGACCGAGACGGGACGTGACGAAACTGGTTTTTAAGCAACCGAGACGAGACGAGACTGTATATTTGGACCGAAATTAACAAAAAGACTAATAAATTAAAAAATCCAATTTCAGTTAAATATTTATTTTCTTCTGCACGTATTCAAACCATAATCGAAAATATTTCGTTCCAATAATCAACATGTTGACCGGAAATCGTATTTTTCGGAGATGAGACCGAGACGAGACTTAATTATACGAGACCGGCACGAGACCGAGACGAGACTGAAAATTTTCCATTTTAACGAGACCGAGACGAGACCTACAAAAGTCTCGCAGAGTCTCGTCTCGTGGCGAGCCCTAACCGTATGTAAGCGCTGGACGAACAACTGCTGTGTAGAGCTTTCCTTTCAGTTTAGGGGGCATTTTTCAAATTTTTCAAATTGATGTCATTACTTTAGGGGCCAGTTATAGCTGTCATTGAAAACCATCATTGAAAAAGTTAGCTGTTGATTTTGAGACCCTTCGAAAGTTCAAACACTGAATATTTTAATGCAGTAATATAGCTTACGACTTCAAAATTATTTCTCCTCCGAAAAAAATTCATTTTGACCCATATCTTCCCCATAACGTAACTTTTAATTTTTCAATGATCATTGGGAAGGTAGTTCATCATTGAAAAATAAAAAGTCATTTCATGAGAAAAGTTTTGCCATAATTAATTTTGTTTTACCTAGAAATAATTATTAAGTCAATTAGCTTTACTTTGGCGTCAAAATAATCATTTATTTTTTCTTCAAAATCTCTTAAAATTGACAATTAATATTTTCAATGATGGTTTTCAATGATAGCTATAACTGGCACCTTAGCAAAATGTGTTCTTAAACATAGCTTGTAACAAAACATTTTGGCGAAGAAAATATTGAGGAAATAGTGCTACTAGAACGGGCACAGAAATAAGGATAACATATAAGCTTTTATAGGCATACCAACCAACATGTAAAGTGCAAAAAAACAATGAATATAGAAAACAAAATAAAAGCTTTTATTCAAAACTGGCGACCGACCCCCTGCTTTGTATAGGTAACACTTTACTTTAACCAAACAAAAATTCTGTTGATCCAGTTGGGCTAATCTGAAGATTTCCTGAAAATTTCATCAAAATCGGTATAGAATATGTACCTAAAACTAAATATACATAAATGTTTATTGAGTGTAATGAGTGCTACCGTCAAAAAATTAAGTTTGAGATTGGGGCTGAACAATTTACATGTAGGTAATGTAATTTTTTTTTCTAAGCTCCAAAAGAATTTGGTTGGGGCTAAAGTCTTAAAGGAATTGGAGCAAAAGCAAGTTTGGGGTTACGAATAATGGACGTGGTTAATGCAAATACAATTATTATTCAATAAAAACAAAGCCCAAAAAATTGTGACGAAAAAACACGTTCGGGACTAAGGCCTCTGACGAGAATTGGACAAAAAACATGGTCGCAACCTATTCCCTAAAAACTTAACTTATTCAAGATAGTTTTTGGGGCGTAACTCTAGGGACTGTCTAAGTAAGAATTTGGGGCTAAAGCTTGAAGAGATAATTGAAAAAACGGTGATTTTATAAATGTGGTGATCCGGTTTATAGTTGAATGTATATTTATGTGTATGACAGGGTTACAGAACTGTTCTCTGATATTAGCATTTAAGTTCTTGTCTGTTTATTTAGTGTTAATTTATTTATTTATTTTTTCGTTGTGTATTAATGTACCAAATTAACGTACAACAAAAATATCTAGGTCTAGGTTCGAATCCAGTTGACGGCAAAAAAAAACAATTTATAAATTAAAATTGAATATAGACTAAGCACCACTAAAGGAATCTGATGATTGGGGTGGCAGCCATGAAATTGCAATAATTCCAGCCAAATGTAATACTCGGTGGTAGCCAACACAAGTGGTTGTTGTTCAGTCAAAACCCTCAATGTTAAATATGACGGAGCGAAAGCTATGCAGCCTAACTGCAAGTGTTATCACGAGAAAACACCTCTGAAAAATATTTAATTGTTCCACAAATAATGTAAACAAAAACTAAATATATTCCTTGATAAAGTTGGAAAATACCAAAAGAATGAAATAGTTTTATTTGCATTCGGAATCAACAGATCTGTAAGCCTGTCATACACAGAAAAAACGGTACTTGGCTGAACAATTAACATATCAAATGCAGCAACAATTTACCCTAAAACCTAAGCTTATTTAACAAAAAAAATGCAGTTGCATATTTTTTGAGCAAGAATATAAGATTTATGCAGCGTATAAACGAAAATTCATTCACACTTGCAGAGTTAGGCCGTATGCAATTTTTTAGAGCAGCCTTTTCTTATGTCCCTCTTGAAGATTTGGAATTTTATTTTTCAATCAGTGACAGTTCGAACAAAACAGGCACCTACTCTACTAGTTGATTTGGCTAGTTCATAAAAATGAGATCCCCAGAGGGTTCATACTATCAAAACACATGTGAGCTTTTGTCAGTAAGACCTCTCAAATGCCATTAGCATTTTTTTTCTCAAATTGGATCTCCAAGCCCCCCCCCCCCACAATCAAATCCAGATCGGCTACTGTTAAGGCCCCACACCAGATTTGATAAAATAACGTGTCTTGTACATCTGTATGCTCGCTACCTCTTTCCATTTGTCCATTTAATCTCTAATAACATGGAATATATTCATTAACAGAACAAACTTTGGGTTCTTATAAAATATCGTATTTCGCCGTGTCGACACTCTGGGATGTCGGTCTACGATTGGTTAATGGAACTTTAAACTTATGCATCACTAATATTAATCATTTTTTTTATAGTTTTTTCTCCTGTAAAACAGCGTTTAGTCCAATAAAAAAATTATATTTCTCGTCAAAACAATGTCAATGACATTTTCTCTCATTCGAAGCTATTGTAGTCGATATTAGCGATACTACCATAAATATATACCAAGTTCCACAAATACAATAAGTGACCTAATGATCCATAAAGGCGGTCTTGCAAGACAATACAAAAATCAGCACTTGTATTGTAAATTTATTATCTTAATGGTTGTTTTAACTCTGACAGTTATACGGCTCGACTATGTAATAAACAATACAAGTAGGTAAATGTGTGTTCTAGACTAAATAAAGAATAAATGAATATACAATGTAACAAAGCGTCAGTTTATTGTGTCACATTTCAATTTATTACTTTATAAGTAGGTATACCTAAATTTATTAGACATTTATTTGATCAATCAGTTGCAATATTTTATTTCATTGTTTTAAAATACTAATAAACATACATTTATATAATAACATATGCAGTGTACAACACACCCATTAAAATTTCTGATCACCAAGTAAAACATGATAAGAAAGTCTATAAAGCTATGCGTTGCGCACTTCATTTATGTTTAATAAATTTCTATATTCCTAGCGCCTCATTCTTCCGGTTCTGGTTCACACAATATCTGGCCAATTTATTGTTTGTAAAACCTCTATCGTCATTTAACTACAAAATGCAATAAATTTTACGCATCAACAATAAAACTAGAAATAAAAAAAAAAAAAACACAAATCTTCTAATGCTGATAAGACAGAGTGGAACACACATTTTCTCCACTGATCACTGCCTTGCATTGAACCCTATAATTTGATTTGATTACCAGGCACTGATCTTGGCGTCAATACGAAGCTTATTTTCTAATATGAATTTCACCAGCAAGTTCGTTGTATTTATTTATTTTTTTATGTGTGCAGATAATGTTCTGATAATTTGTTCGAATATTTTACGTTTACATACAAAGGGTGGGCCATCTTGTGATTTCTTTCTTAATCATAGGTTATTTTGACATTGACAGCTGTTTCCCGCTCCAAATCTTGACGGAAAGTCAGTATCATAAATACCTCCGCGCAATGAAATGAGTCGCTTTACGCTCGAACAACGTTGGAAAATATTTTAAAACTTATTTCTAAGGTGAGTGAGGAGAAAAATCATCTTTTGTGACGAGGCGCATTTTCAACTCGGCGGCAACGTTAACAAACAAAATTGCCGCTCGGAATACCCGCACGTTACTGTCGAGAAGCAAACGCATCCACACAGAGAGTGACAGTTTGGTGTGGAGTGGTGGCATCATTGGACCAATTTTCTTCGAAAATGAAGCTGGGAACAACGTTTCGTCAACGGTGGGTGGTACAGAACCATGTTAACCGATTTTTTTTTCTTTTTACTGAAATTGAAGACATTCGTGCAGGATGGCGCACCATACCACATATCCCATGCCACAATCGATCTCTTGCGCACCAAATACGTTTGAACTCTTTCCTTATAATGTTTTTTTCATTGTGTTAACTTTTTGAATTTGTATTTCTTTCTATTTGTAATTAATTAATTAATTTTGTTTTGGGACATGTAGTTGGCCCACCAGTTATATTGCTTGTAGTTGGCCCTCTATCTATTGAGCAGACAAAACTGTTAATTGCTATCGTTTGTTCTTCGTTTGTCTACGTTTGTACAATTTTTAGTTTTGTTTGTACACTCACCGTTTTTCGTTATAGACAATTTCAAATAAATGTACAGAGGTTAGCCCACCAACTTTAACGCTCGATAAATCTGGAAATGCAGTTCGATAGAAAATCGTTTGTATACGTTTTTCTTTTTATTTGCGTTGTATAGACAAAGAGGGCAAGTTAGGATTCGTGAATAAAAAAAACTCTAGATAATAATTTTCCCTAACATTTCGATGATAGAGAACGCAAAAAAAGTGTGTCCAACAATTCTGTCTGTCTGTCATTCTGTTTGTCTGTCTGTTGTCTGTCTTTACCTCGACTTGCAGCCTCAACCACTGAAGCGTTTTTCTTAAAATTTTGATCTTAAGGTTATTTGAGAATTCCCTAAAAATTTATTTTTTTGTTCTTTAGCTCAAAAAATGATGGTACCTGTCATACAACCAATATATAAAAATTGATTTCAAAAACATCTCTAACGATTTTGAAAAAATAAAATACGAGGTACTATTATTACTAAAGGTTTTCCCAATTTGCCAATAAGAGGTGTTATTTTGAATAGCCCGCTATTTCAGGAGTTGTCACTTTTGAAACTGTCATTTTTTGACAAGTAGAAACTACGCCATTAAAATTATAAATGGAACGATACACGCTTCAATAACGCATTGAAATTATTAAAATTCTCTATAAAAAATGCATGAAAATGATCCGGAATTTAATCGAAAAATCATCTTGGAAAGCAAAATTATCGCATCTGGGGCTCGGAAAACCCAAGTTTTATTGTTGAAAAGCCTCTCAATCCCCAACGATTAACTGTTCGGTGCGGTTTATGATCCGGCGGGGTCATTGGACTGGAGCAATAGCTACGGTGAATGGATTGCGCTATCGAGAGAATTGGAGGGTATTGATCTGGACAACGTTAACTTTCAAAAAGACGGCGCTACTTGCCACCACAAGCAACGAAACCATCGATCTTTTACGGTAAAAGTTTCCGGACCGTGTTATCTCTCGAAGGGGTGATCGCAATTGGCGACCGAGATCTTGTGATTTAACACCTTGCGACTTCTTCCTTTGGGGCCACGTGAAAGTTAAGGCTTACGCCAAAAGCCCAGCGTCGATTTAAGACCTCAAAGATGAAATTCGTGAAGCTATTGAGGGCATACAGCAGCCACATTGCCATTTGGTGGTGGAAAATTTCATGAAAAGGATATTGTTGTGTAAGCGTAGTCGTGGCGGCCATTTGGCTTATATTGTTTTTCATTATTAATGGCATATTTTCCTCCTTACACTGAAATAAACATCCGATCCATCTATCTCAAAAGATGCCATTTTTCTTTGAATATCAAAATAACACCTCTTATTGGAATTTTTAATTGAAGAACTGAGCGCCGCTCTATAGATATGAATATATGAATATGGGGTTCAAGACATGTCTGCAAGACGCACTCAAAGATTGAAGCTTTGAGTGCGTATTGCAGCCATTTGGCTCTGCCGAAAATATTTTGGACTCCATGCCCATAGCCATGTCTAGGGCACTCTTTAATTAAATATAATTTTGAAGTTCCCAATTTTCGGTAACTGCCCAAAAAGCGACCTGTGCAAACTAAAAACTCCATTTCACGCCGCACTTAGAATTGCCTTATGTGCATTCCGCTCAACACCTACAATAATTTTAAAACTGTTCAAGCCCTAAGCCTTTAGAAGCAGAACAAGTTCTTCACCGCCCAGTAAGCAGCAAAATTAGGAGCTATCGAATACGGCACACAAATTTTGCAGCCTAAACTGCAACCTGATTCCAAACGTAAAAATTCGCAACGAGCTTTGCCAATATAACTCTAAGATTAAGTTTGTTTGGATCCCTAGCCCTAGTCAACCCAAATGACTTCCACAAAAAAACTAACAGATGGAAAAAAACCCTAAGTACTTTCAAAAATATAATTAACTATTATTCGAACATTATTAAGCCTTTACATATTTCAGTTCACATGCCAGCAACTCGCACCAGACCTGGAAACAAGGGCCATCATCAGACTAAGTCTTGGAAATAATCACCTTATCCACCTAATATCCACCCATATCCACCTAATAGATAAAAAACTCAACCAACATCTCCTGTGTATTCTGCAACAACCCACAAGTAACGACAATAGAACACCTCCTAAACGTTTGTCCAAAAATCTCCAACCAACTGATCATAGGACCAACCGGACAGATATAATAAAACATCCTAACCATGAAAACTGTACTAAAATCTTAGAATTCCTAAACAAAACAAACCTGTTATGTAAAATTTATAAAAAGTTATGTATCAATTTAATCAAATCAAAAAATAGAAAATTTTATAACTTACCTATACCAAGCGAAGGCTGATGGCTCTATCGTTAACGCCTTCATAATATTTACCTATTTTTTGTAATTTTATATTGCAATAAATATTATTAAATATATAAATAAATAAATAAAAAAGAGAAAGGTATACAAACGATTTTCTATCGACCTTCATTTCCAGATTTTTCGAGCAATATAGCTGGTGGGCCAACTACATGTCTCAAAAAAAAATAAAATAATTAATTAAAAATAGAAACATATACAAATTCAAAAAGTTAACACAATGAAAAATCATTATAAATGAGTACAAACGAATGCATACATTTCAAAATTTTATTCATTCCTTTTACAAAACCAATTTTTTGATTTTCAAATATTTCGTTAACTGCTTCACCGATTTCGAACCAATTTGGTATACAGGAGGTCCTTTGAAATGTTATAATAGTTTCGCATAAATGATTTTACAAAAACTTAAAAAAAATATTAAACTTTTTTTTAAAAATTCAGGTTCTTGGAAATGGGTATAAATATTTTTAAAATTGTGTGTAAAACCGTATTTGAATAAATTCTTTAAGTTGGCATAATTAAATTAAATTGGCATAAATAAAAATAATTTAAAATGAACGACATTGATTTTGGTTGATGGGGCAAGTTCCCCTCTCTTTACCCCTCGCCTGCATTTACGATCATAAAAAATAAAAAGCCAGGAGCGTATGCCATAGCCATGACTCATTTTGTACTCTCCAAAAAATCGACGGCAAAAGGTTGGTGCACTAGGGCGTATACGCACTTTATTTAGGTGAATTTCTAAGAAAATTTAAATGCATTTTTGTGTGTACACTTTAATTTGGTCTGTGTCGAGTAAGCCAAACAATTCTCTGATAGGAGGCATTGGTGTTCAACAAAAAAAGCACAAACAATCGTTCATCGACTTAGTCTTATGCGATCTGGGCTGGTGTTTCACTAATCGTGCTGGAACATTGACTTTGAATAGTGTGTTAATTAATCAAAAGGCTTTAAATTATAGGTCAACAAGAACTCAAGAACTTTTATCTCTTAATATTTCTGCATTATATCCGCAGGTAGAAATTCACCAACATTTTCTTTCTCTCGAATCGATCTTTGGACAGGAAATCCGAACGAATGAAAAATATTATATTCCATTTAACAAAGTGTAATCGGCTTAAAACGCCTTTATAATGCTGCGGGTATTACACCAATTTGTTCCACTTTTCTCAACTTTAGAGAGGAAGTTTGTGTAGGTATATCTTCTATACCAACTTATATGTGAATGTAAAGTTCATAGTATCTTTAGGGTTGTCTCTATATACTCGGTAGAGTCTATCTTAGAAAATGTTTTGCTATATTGATGATGGTTATGGTTATAACAAGAGACCAGACATCGTTAGGGCATAGAAAATCCTCAATTAGTGTCACCGACAGCTTGGAAATAATTTCCAATATCTTAATCCGATATGGGAATGCTCTCTACCTTACCCGTGGTATAGTATGATATGATAATGATTACAAAGTGAAATGAAATATTATTTTTAACGCGAATTTAGAAACATCAGAAGGTTTTAGGATTTAATAGGAAATAATTTGCTGGAATTTAAGAGGGTCAATAAATTTACATTTGATGCTTTCAAATAAGAAAGGATAATAAATAGTTTGTTTATAAATAATCAGGTGAATACAAGAATAGACAAATAGAAGGTTATGGCAATGCCACCGAACTTGGCTAATTTTTAGATTAAAAAAAAACTAGATACTGAACCATTAAAGGAATTTCTTTGGGTGCAGAACAGTGAAGAACTGGTAGAGCTACTGCAAGATAGATTTTTTAAAGAATATTTTTGTTTATAAGAAAAAAGGAGATACATATAAATGAAATATTATTTGAACTAAACATTAAGTACCTACTAGCTAGCGCAATTATAACTAAATAATTAAAGCCATTAACGAGATATTCAAGAATTACTAAAAAAAAATATTTTTCTCAAGGAAGACCCTATTTCCCTTTTGCGATTTCGTTTGCTAAAATTTGAAATGCAGTACAATTCATTTAAATTGGTTTTAAAATAATCACGGATACAGCGATTAATAAAAATCGTTACAGCCATTGTTGTAAAGATTAAAATTAAATTCTTTAATTATGATTGTGACCTTATAAATTTAATTAATGTAGATTTTGTTTTCAATAATTTTCTAAATTTAAAATTAAATATTATTCGATATCATACATATGTGTGTACAAATTTGACGCTCAATTAATTGTAAGTATTTATAATTTGTATTTTAGTTGATTAATAATGTATTTATTTTAATAAAGGCCTGATGAAGGGTATAAACATACCCGAAACGTCGAAATAAAAAATCAAAATTTGTTTCAATTGACATATAGCCTACAAAACAAGAAATGATTAAAATTAAAACCAAATCATTGAAATTGTGGGAACTAATAAATTATGGACTTACTAACAGAAAATTATTAAGCTATCGACTTTTCAATGTGATAAGTTAAACCGTTCTTTAAGGGAATTCTTTTTAAAGCTTCGTTGAAAAAAAAAAAAAAATAGAAACGACAAAATTGAAATTATCACAAATTCCACTAAACATCAAAACATTGCACGACAAAATTGATTTCTCATATAAAACTTCAGACATCTTGGGGGCGGGTTAAAGTTAACAAAATGAGCTTAAATTTTAAAGGATTTTTTTTTAACTATTTAGAACAAATTAGGGGGTACGTCATTCAAAATAAGACAACGACCTTTATAAGGACCACCCTAATATATATACTAGCGGTGCCTGGCGAACGTTGTATCGCCTTCCTTCAAAATGCAAAAAGTTGGCGTTTTCATCGGATAGAGGAAGCAGCGAACCGATGGTATGGTACCTATAGAATAATTTTTGCCCTTTGACGGTGGCATGAAACCAGCATTGTGGCTGTCAATTTTGTTGCTGCAAACGAAGTCATTTGGAAACAGGTGTTGTACTTGCGAATGCTTTGCAGAATATGTTTTGAGTCTGAAGTCATGGCAGAAACATACATACTCGTACAAAGTTGTTCTGGTGGCGGCTCCAGGCAGGCCCGTAGCCAGCATATCGGTTCGGGGGGAGGGGGCTTGCTCTCAAGACTAACGTGTAACTATATAAACAAAGAATTTAAAACTTTGAACATAATAATTTGAATTTTCTTATTTAATAATTAAACTCGTGCAAATCTGGCGAAACTGGCTTGACTTTTTCGAAGCCAGTAGTAGTTGTGAAGTGGACTCGTTCAGTCTTGTATATAAAGCGATCTTGATAGCAGTTGGTGAAAAGGTTTGAATTAAATAATTCCTTCTGCCACAACTTTTAAAGGGCGGCGGGACCAAGAAATTTAAACATTTCCAAAATAGGCAACAATATTCAAATATGATTGAATGCCATGATTTTGATTGATTAAAAAATCTCTTAATAACCCGAATTTGTTGGGATTAAATTTTTCGTTCGGGAAATATGAGATTTTGGGGCTTTCAGGTGACATTATTTGGAACACAATATTCTCTTCCCGATTTGTCAAGCCATATGCTGGATTTCCATCTATCTCCATCTGCAAATATGAAGAAAAGTAGAGCGGGACAGAAGTATATCAAAAAACAAGCGTGTGAAAGGGAACCATCATGAAGATGAACATTTCCGTCTTCATATCTGCATTATACTTCCTATAATCAGCATGTATGAAGATCTTCTGCATTTTTGTCTTCTCTCTCTATCCAACAAAAGAAAAAAGTTAAATTTTATATTGTGTCTTCTTTGTTTGCATAAGTCAGATGAAGATACATGTAAATCACACCAATAGAATGTCAAATTAAATTGAAGAATTTTTGCAAAGATGATGTATTGGAAAACCTTTAAGAAATCTATTTTTTTCTTTGATAAAATTGTTTGATTCAGGGTTTTTTTCGGTGACATTTGGAACGAAATATTCTGTGTATGCCAAAATATAGTCTATTACCAATCTGACAAGGTATGAACTGTCAAATTCCATTGAAGGATGGCTACGATGACTATGGATTAAAACACCCCTAAAACCCCGATTTTTTTTTAGAATTATTATAGAACCACATTTGTCTGGTGTGTTGTGTTGCTGTGTGGCGTAGGAAATATATGGAATGACAGCGACACAAGACTCCACAACACAAAACACGAGACATATGAGTGGTTCCAACTTAAAAGCTTCTCTACTGGCTTCAAACTGGCTCCAAAGAAGGCAAGCCAGTTGACGAGCAAGTTGCTCAAGTTTGGAAAGCCAGTAATGGCTCATGTGGCCTCAGCATAAGAAAAAACCTAATCGATTTTCTAATCAGTTCCGTCATGGAAGGATCGGATTTTCGACTGGTTTTCATTACATGAGTTTAAACTTCGATGTGAAGTTGTGCTTAAATTTTGTTGAGATTACAGAAGAAGGATTTTGGTCAAATCAATAAATAAAATTGAATACACACACATAAAATAAGTCCATATTTGCAAAAAAAAAGTTCATTATACTCGACTCTACTCTTTAAGTAGGATTGATTCCGTTGAGTGGTAATGAGATTTGTTTATTACCACTGAAAGTATACAAAGGTTCGAATCAGATTCGAGTTCCAGCTCGCTTTAACACCACACAAAGTAGAACGTAGTAAATATAACATACGTAATACCTTATTAGTCTCCTCATATTAAATATTATACCTAAATAGTGTCAGCGCAGGGTCAAAAGGTCACAGGCCAAAAGTCCATAAATCAGTTGTGAACTTTTGACCCACTCCGATGGCCAAAAGTCCATACAAAAATCTTGTGACTTCTTGGCCCATTGATTGTGGATTTCTGACCCACTTCAGGGATCACTTTATAGATAGTTTTCTTTACCAAGACTGCTTTGGGTGGCCCGCTTCGCGGGTTTTAGGATTTCAACTCCGTTTTCGGGTCCTCTGTCCCGTTCACGCGACTTCGTCGCTCCGCTTAGGGGTATTCTCAGTCGTCTGGCAGGCGCCTATGTTGTCAGTCAATCTGTTATTAAAGTTTTTGTGTACTAAACCATACTTTGGGTGGCCCGCTTCGCGGGTTTAAGTATTTTAACTCCCTTTTCGGGTCCTCTGCCCCGCTCACGCGACTCCGTCGCTCCGCTTAGGGTATGCCCAGTCACCAGGCAGGCGCCTATGTTGTCAGTTGGTGTGCTTTAAGTTTACGAGTAGTGAAGAGTATACAAACTAATTCTTAACAAAATAAATAAATAATTCTTAATTATTCTGCTTTTTTCACTATTATAATAATATGAAATTATTGTGGACTTATGATGACCCATTTTGTTTTTAAAATTAGGGAATATTGACCCTTTTTTTGTGGACCCACTTGAGTGGGTCAAATCTCCACAATACAATTGTGGACTTCTGACCCACCCAAGTGGGATAAAAGTCCATTATGGACTTTTGACCCTGCGCCAATAGTGTCTTGTTTTTAAAACATTCAACTTTACCTTAATAGTCTCTCTATATTTTTAAAGATTTTAATTTATACCAAAAAGTTTAAACTGTTTATTTATTTTTTTTTTGCAAATCATTTCGGGGGGGACTTCAGCCCCTTAACCCCCCCCTGGCTACGTGCCTGGCTCCAGGTTCGTCGGCTCCAGTGATGACAATTTTACTTTTCCTATTCAAAAAACACATGCCGGATGGCTCTTTGTCGAACCTCAATGCACGCCAATGCAGGCAAACGTTGTGCGTTGGGCCAGTAGCAATATCTTGCTGACTCTTGTAATTTTTTTTCTTTGTTGAAGTTAAATGCTTCCAAATAAAAATTGATTCTTTCCCTTTCATAAACTTTTTTGAGCGGATTCAGGCGTGATTCATGTTAGCTAAGCATTTCAGACAGTTTCGAAGCATGTGCTCTGCACCGCTGTTGTTCCAGGTGAACTTGAACTTAAAATTGTGATTCGTGTTGGTCGGGCGTTTAAGCATCTCTTGTTACTGTATTACGAAGGTACCTGCACGAATTGATGTCAAGCAATCTTTCCGTTGTTGGGTCATTTATGTAACCCTTCTGTGAGACATTGATTCCTTTTGCTGAGGGGTTTTCCTACCGATGACCACTTTTTTTTTTAATCCAACGATTTTTCCCGACTCATAAGGAATAATTGTACAAATGTCCAGGTTAGGATCAAGATTTAGTGAGGATATAAACATAGTTGCATTAACTTTTTTGAAGTTTAAACTAAAACTGCAATTGTTGATAGTCTCATGCCACATACACACTGCGAATCTTGCTTCACTTTTTGAAAAAAAAAAAAAAAGAAATTAATAGACCACAATCCTTTTTTTTTAAATGCAAAAATGTGGATAGCCGTGTTTAATGTTCATTCTCTGAATGTCTTCCGACTTTAATTACTATTATTTAACTATTACTGTAAAATGCAACTTTCATCCACTTTTATTAAATTCAGGGTCATAAATAATATTTTCACAAATTTTCAAATCATTATAAACAGTTTCTTATGCCGTTTTCCATTAGTTTCACTCAAGGTTCCACTCATTCTGAAATGCAATGGAACAATTCTAATGCTCAATTCTGACGTTTTATATTTGTATTGGTGCATCGTCAAAAGATGAAGTGGGTAGGGATGAGCGATATTGAAAAATCATCGATGTTAACATCGATAAGTCAACATCGAAGAACCAATCTCGATGTCAAAAATTATCGAATCAGAAACACCGATTTTTTGTTTAACATCGATGTTTTTAATACATTTCTTTTAACAGAAAAATGCAATACATTACAAATTCGAAATACCTTCATTGTTATGAAACTTATAACCATGTTCTTGACCGTATTTCCTTCCATAAAATCGATTAGTTCAAAATATTAAATTTTTTATACAAAAATAGATCGAACAAGTTGCCATGATTTCTTCTATTTCGCTGATTTTAATGTTTGAAAATCGATCTTAAATTGTATAGTATGAATGAACATCTTACAAGACGTATGTACAACAAATTATGTGTAAACGGTGCCTTAGCTTTCTGAACATCGATGATTTTAATTCTTGAACATCGATCTTAAGTTATTATGCATCAATGAACATGTAACAAGTCGTAGGTAAGAAAAATCTTTTCTAAACTGTGTCCGTCCTTTCTGAACATCTATCGTTATCATCAACTGATGCGGAATTTATCGCCTTATCTGATACATGCCAAGAGGCAATTTGGCTTCAAAGATTATTAGAAGACACGCACGAGGGAATTCAAAATCCGACGACCGTATTCGAGGACAATCAAAGCTGCTTGAAAATCATCAAAGAAGAAAAATTTAGTAATCGTACAAAACATATAGATACAGAATTCCATTTTGTAAAGGATCACATTGATAAAAACCATATCACCTGCAAGTTTTGTCCAACAGAAGAAATGATCGCGGATATTTTCACGAAACCCTTGTTACCAGCCAGACACATAAAATTGAGAACAAATTGTAAGATTATTTATTTAAAAGTTTGAACGAGGAGGAGTGTTGAAATATTTAACATTCAAACACTTTAGTTCGATCACTTGTTATCAATTATAGTGATAAGAAAAATATCACATGGAATTATGTTTCATTAAATTATTATTATTAAATATTTTCATATCAGAAAAGGTTGTTTATTATATTCTTTAGTAAAGACTATAACCACTGTTAAAGATAATTTTTAATAAATTAATCACTTCCTTGATAGCAATTTGTATCACAGCATCAAAAAACATAGAAAACATAGAACGACAAAAAATCAAAACGGTGAGTGGTGCTTATGCTGCCCTAATTATTATTAAATATACCTTGCTAAAAAAAACAAAACATTACTTCCAATGCCGAGTACTATATAGTATATAGGCAAAACATTATGCTCATTATTCTTTTTGTTCTCATATTATTCATTTTGACATTGAACAAAAAAAAAAAAAAGAAATTTGTCACTGAATGTTTCCGCCCGGGTTCGAACCGGGGACCTTGTGCGTGTGAAGCACACGTGATAACCACTACACTACGGAAACTAGTTGTGAATTGAAAGACAAAAGGGGTACTTAAGACGGAGAACTTTTAAAATGTGTGGAAAAGCTTCGTTTTATGGCTTTGCTGTTTTTAGATATTAAAGATTGAGTGAGAGTGTATACTTGTATGTTTTGGGAAAGTTGAATAATTTATTAGATAAGTATGATAATTCTGAATGTTGGCTAAATTTTTACTTAATGAAAAGTTGGTGTGGAAATAAGGATTTTAAAAATATTTGTCAGTTACTTGAAGAAGCTGCATTTGTTATTTGAATAGGTTCTTCCATTTAATGAAAACCATTTAAAGATAACTTCTTCTTCTTCATTTTACTGACGCTGCGATTGTCATGATCTCGAGGGGGACCACAACTCTCCCACTCAACTGCTTCGCCTAAAGCTCCACTTGTGGGATTCGCCGGTAATGATATTTTTTTTGATGATATAAATCCAATTCATTTATCCAATGTAAGTTTCTGAGATCTCCAAAATCGCAAAGATTTCAGAATTTCTCAGCTAAACTATTAAAATGCTGAAACTACTTTTTCCTGAATTTTGCTTTTGATTTTTCTTCTCCTGCTCAGTCCGATATCAGATTGATGGAGGGTCTGTTTTGAGATCCTAAACATTAACTTGCTAATTGTGGAATATTTGTCCCACAAGCTACAAGCTATCTTAGATTAAAAGAATAAACGCAATTTGAATGTTATGATGTGCCTGAGTCAGCTCAGTGCTATTTCTGTGAAATGAAATGAACAAAATAAAAATGTCTCATGTTTCTCTTGGTTGGTTGATTTTTACTGAAACGTCATCGAGAAAAACTCGCTGCTGTCACTCGAATATTGACTTGTGGCAATCTGTCAATGGCACCACAAATCAGTTTTCATAATTTTCCATAGTCGAAGTTGTATTTTTTTCATTAATGACAATTACAATTGGTAGGTACTACATACATACATACCTTCTTGTGCGTCCATCTAAAAAACAATGTTCTTCCTGGTGTATTATATGGTCAGATTCTAAATCAAATCCCACCAAATAAAAATAATCCATCACTCAAAATAGTTGTTGTTGCCGCCTTATGACATTTGCATGTCAAATCAAATCTGCCATAATTCTTAGAAATAAGTACTCACAAAAAAATCAAATATAATTTATTTTTTGACGGATTGATGACAGATGGTTTGACAGCCTCGCGGTACGCGGTCTCCAGTGATCTGTTTGCGCGATCGACGACGACGAGTTGTTGTCCTTTCCATAATGTTTGCATCTTTTTTCTACTTCCTTTATTCCTACCCCACTAAAATATATACACTGGTGGACATTCAACTGTGACAGCATACAACTTCCTTGTACGCAGAGGATTCGATGTCAATCCGAAAAAAGACATTGCTGTCACTTCAGCCATTTCTCGTCAGTCAAGGAGTAAGAGAGAGGGAGAGAGAGAAAAAGATAGTTCCCACTCAATTTCAAACTAAACGCACATGCATCACTCAGTTTATACCTACAGCCAAGCAATGGAACAGGGTCAGAATTAAGTTTCTTGCTCGGCTTTCATTGACAATTTTATTAAAAAAAAACATTGTATTTGGTCAGAGTACGTGCTGTCCGCCGCCAGCGCAGCGGTGTACTTTAAAATAGCAACTACACTGATCTACTGAAAGGGAGAACACACTGACAATGACGAAAGACGAAGAAGACGTCATTCCAACTTATCTGCAGAAATAGTCTGCGCAAGTACGAAAAAAAAACTAGTGCTCCACAGCGCACTGGTTCGTCTCGTTACTCGTTAATGATTACTTTATTATGCCGGAGGACTTAAATGGATCGCTTGAATAATTGAAATGTCAATCGACATTTGATAGACGATATTGCCATCTACCGTTGACTGAACCTACATATGTCGCCGCGTCACGTCACAGAGGATCTTCTTCTCGTTCTATGGTTCTTCCCTCTCGTATATGTAATTCCCTATACGTACGTACTACTCGTACTCTTGTTATAAGTCTTTCTTTGCACACCAAAATGAAGATGTTTATGACTTTGAGGAGGAAAGTCAGTCAGGTTAATTGAGAGATTCATGTGTCTTGGGGTGATGAAGATGTAATCCTCTGCATGCGTTGAAGTCTTCGTTTGCGCCTTGGAACTGTTTTTTTATTATTATTATTTTTTTTTTCTTCTTCAAAGTGCCGGAGAATATAACTCAGCCAACTTAAGTACCGCTAGATAGTCGAAAGCCAAGTTAGAGATTTGCGTGCCAACCGACACGACAACATACTTATAAAGAAAATGTGAACGAAGATAAAGTGCTGAGGCTGGGCCGAATTTATTGTTTCATATAATAGTGAAACAAAGCTATATATGTATGTATATAGGCGGGTTTTCTAGAAGGCTTGCCAATGGCTAATAATAAACAAAAAGCTACAATATTGTGGAGATATTTAACCATATTCATCTGTTTTTGTTTAAATAACCAGAAATGCAAGAAAAGTTCGGCTTTTGTTTTCCACTTTTTTCACCTTGAATAATTTAATAATTCAAATAATCTGTTCAGATTTGCATTTATGGTGCGTTCAAATTTGTCTTTTTCTTTTCATTTAACTGGCGGCGATTGTCATTATCTCGAGGGGGACCACAAATCTCCCACTCAACTGCTTCACCTAAGGTTCCACTTGTGGGGTTCGCCGGACCCCAGAAAACGTTGACAGGCCTCCCGTTTTTGGATTGTTCCATGCCTGAGGCCAACAAAAATGCAGGTGTCGTTGCATTTGTGTCATCCAGTAGTTTTTGTGCCTGCCTTTCTTCCGCGATAGTCTTGGAATGTCTTGTGCTATTGCCTTTTGAACTGGGTTCTCATGGCATCTACTTTGTACATGACAGTACCAGCTAAGTTGGTCATGCTGTATTTTGTCGAAGATGGTATTTTTGACGTGTAGGCTTCCTCGGAATCTCTTGCTTCTTATTCGATCACGCTTTGTCACTCCTGCTGTCATGCGAAGCATCTTCATTTCAGCTGCCGTAAATTTATTCTCATACTTCTTGTACTTTTTCCAACACTGTGAACCGTATATAAGCGCTGGACGAGCAACTGCCGTGTCGAGCTTACCTTTCAGCTTAGGGGGCATTTTTCTATCACAGAAGATGGCAGAGTTTTCCCGCTACTTCATCCACCCTACGCTTACGCGATGTTTGATGTTGTCATCACAAGATTCTTCGCTATTCATCATTGATCCAAGATATTTAAACTTTTCGCACTTGGGAAGCACTGTTCCATTCAACTAAATGTCCGGAATAGGCCTATGTGGGTGTGAAAATGGACAGCATAGGAATTCGGTCTTTTTCGCGCTAATGCGGTATCCATTTCCCTACAGAACATCCACCCATACATCAAGTGCCCGTTGCAAGGACACAGGATCTTCACTTATGCTGGCTCCTTCGTCAGCAAAGAATAACTGATTCTCTTTGGGGTATGCCACCTTATCCTCAAGCAGAAAGTCAAGGGCAGTAATAAAGAGCAAAGGACTCAAGACGTTTCCCTGGTGCACATGCACACCTACTCTAATTGGGAACTTTTCGGTGATTCCTGCGGGACATCTTACCTTTGTTTTAACTTGCTCGTATATGCCCATGACCATCCGCACGTAGAGTTCTGGAACTCCTCGTTGCCTAAGTGCAACTCATATCAGATCTCGTGATTGTCTGTCGAATGCTTGTTTCAAAATCAACCAATACAATATGCAAATCTCTCGAGGAATCCCGATATTTTTCCATTCTGATTCTTATACTGTATATAGCATTTGTGGTTGATTTACCTGAAACAAACCCGCACTGGTCGTCAGATAGCCGTATTATTTTTCGTTGGCGGCCATCCAATATCCGCTCAACGATCTTCATGGTGTGTGACATCAGCTTGATCGATTGGTAGCTGTCGCAATTTCGTATATCATGCTTCCCCTTGTAGATTGGAAGAAGGTAACTTTCCCCCCACTGATTAGGCATATGGTCGCCGCAGACAAGTTTGGAGTTTGGTGCGTTCAAATTTATATTCTGAAAAATTGGATGAAAATGTGCCCTGTGGAAATGAGGTAGGTATCTAAATACATATAACTAATTTTGTCTGCACTGATTATGTATTCTTACTTGCTTTGCTTAAAAGATGGCTTTAAGAGTCAATCTCACTCTTCACTCCTTGTTATTATGTGCATGTGTATCTCCTACTTACTTGAGATAACGCTTCAATCTGGACTGGTACTCCAATTTGTTTGAGTGTCCTTTTTTCGGTTGCTCGTGCCACATGATTTGCGGTCTTATTTTAATACACCATTTATCAGGTGCAGCTTCAAACACTTTCTGGGCTAAAATATTGGTGTCTATCTGCTCTAAATGACTCAGCCATTTCAGTCGTTGAAGTTTTACTCATTTGGCTTTGTAACTGTTGACAACCCCCACAGTATGCTGTTATATCTTCCCGCTTACTCTGTATACATGCAGATAGGACCAAAAATCAAACGTGCAGAATTTTCCGCTCCGCATGCGCCATATGACCATATGGGGATGATGATTAGACAATAGATATCACGCTTTGTTCTTTCAATGATGTTAATTTGGTTGGTAGATGGACATTTAAAAGATTGTGCCGCTAGTATTTGGAGAGTTTTGCACTATTCTTTTAAGTAGGACATAAAAAAAGTCTCATGACATCCCATCGCTCCATCTAAATCCGTTTTTGACGTCAAATTTGTCGGTGAGGTCTTTGCTGACATTTGATGAACCAGCACGCTTTCTCCATCGTCATCTTGTAAGAAGTGCAAGATGCAAAAACTAGATATTGTTCTATGATGAAAACATGGTCGATTTGAAGATTCTCGATTAGCTATGATGGACTTTCCCAGCTTAAAGTCACACTAATAGGGGAACATCAGTTTGTTGACGAACGGCTTCAGACATTCACAACATACGACAGAGAAGGGATTGATCTTGTAAGCGATGCTATAAGCAGACTGATGCTTCTGTAATTCGCGCAGTTCAGGCGGTC
This sequence comes from Melangyna quadrimaculata, assembly GCA_949320155.1. Classification (NCBI taxonomy): domain Eukaryota; kingdom Metazoa; phylum Arthropoda; class Insecta; order Diptera; family Syrphidae; genus Melangyna; species Melangyna quadrimaculata. Next base: position 188,142,228 of record OX439483.1, read on the forward strand.
TCCATTATTAACAATTAGGCATTAAATGCTGAGGTTCCATTCAATGGATATGCTTTCTGCCGGATGGGCTGGTACATGCTCCTAACCAACTCATAGGTTGCTGCTGGTGGATCCAGCAGCTTTGTGGGACCTACCCTTAGTTATAAAGGCTTTGTCACGGCCACATAAATGGCATTGTATGGGTTGAATCTTGCAATATGTCTGCCGGGGGATTTAGATTATCCATTGCCTGCGCTGTTATAGAGTTTGCAGAAATGATTTGTTCATGTTCTCAGCATAAACTAGAAATCTACCATAAAGTTTCCTTGACCGTCTTTGCAGCCTTCTGTTTGGGATTTGAAGTCCTGAGAGTTCTTTTTACCATTTGGTGAAACTTACGAACCTCAACCTTGTTATACATCCCTCTATCTCTTCTTTCTATTTTAGGAAGCTGGTGTTCTTCTCTCCTCTTCTGCTTGTAGAGCTTGCCTGAAACTATGATTGGGAAGACCGACTCGAAAAGTGAAGCTCTGCTAAGGAAGTTTTTACTTTAACTTTAACCTTGGCCTTACAGATTTTCCTCTAAGATCAATAGTTTTGGAGATATAGGTCCATTCGCATTTTCCAAAATGGTGGATTTCGCCAGGGGGATGACGATGGCGTCCCGAAAAACTGTTCATAAGCTTTTCTAATAGCCCTCTTTCAGGTATACAGAATTCGGCCGTCCTATATTTCGTTCCATAAAACGATTGTTTTTTTGCTAATTTGTCTGTACTATTATATTGTTTTTGTAAATCTATCTTCGGTGCTCCCATTTCAATTGATTAGTTCAGCCTGCTGAGATCACCGGGTAAAATTTATCCGATCTAACAATTTATAAGAAGTGGTTGATACCACGATATAGCAAGATAATAGTTGAACGTCTAGTTTGTAGAAGCAATTCCCTGTTTTAAAGCGCTCTCGATTTCCTGGGGTAAGCTATAGGCCGCGATTGTGAAGCATAATTATATGGTTTCGAGCTCTCAAAATACTGATAAAATAAAGCAGACTCATGATAGCAATGTGGTTTAATGCTACACTTTAAGGCCTTGTGCATGTGTATGTACTTTGTGCCTGTCCACATTGGATTTTTAATGCTAGATGCATGCAGTGAGACAGGTAGATTTTATGATAGTGAAAAAGAGATGGGTAGATTCCACCCAAATTGCACCGATGCACCACTTTCAAACAATATTCTCGGATTCAACATGATAGATTTTTTATTGTGTGAGTGAAAGATAGATAGATTTCAAGGGTGGGAGATAGGGATGGGTAGATTGAACTGAGATGATTTACTCTTCATCGTATAGACACAACAAACATAATAACACCAAGCCTTAAAAATACAATGTGGACAGGCACTTTGTGATTCATGCGTGGATCCACACAAATTTGTATTTTTGCATCACCCGTGTACCTGTATGTGCTTGTGAGTTGTGAATCCAAGTGGAGAATAAGTTGAGAGTTTTTGATCACGAGCAGTGAACCATTTCCCATGCAAAATATACGGTGCTTTTTAAATCTACTTAAATACCTAAGTTATATAGTGAACGCAGATTCATAACTATTTGGTCACTAACTAACGAAATGTGGCAACCCTTTCCGGAATAAACCTCTTTATAAGTCTATTATAGTAAGTGTGACCCATTTAAGGTGTCCAACAGAGATTCTTTATCGGCAATAATTGTTAAAAATGCATAATCAATTTATTGACACTTAATCATTTAGTCTCAAACGTCCGTCCGGTCCGTCTCTCGTGGAAATGAAACTGCTATAGCATTTGTGGACAAAGAAAAATGACAATATTCCAGTACTCATTTCATAAAGGAGTCTTATAAGCTATACCACCTAAATGTTCCTACCTATGTTATCGCAAGATTGATCTCAAGCTGGTTTCACATGCTCGCTGTTTGACGAATGCCTTGCGATAACGTGAAAACACAATCGAAGACCCATAAACGGGTAATCAATTCGCCTAGGCTTATCTAAATAGCAGTCCACGATGCAAATGCATTTGCTATGTTCGACAATGTATATGCAATCGGAATAAATCATTTCTCAACACACGCTCGACACGGCCTGACAGGAGGCCGCAAAAACGCGGCGGTCGGTGATGGTGGTGGTGGCGCCGAACTGCGCGTTATGACGGAACAGATAGACTGGTTAAGTTGGTCACCAGGCACGAAACACCATCGATCCGCACCAACCTCACAGCACAGCTGAGATACTCTGCTGATTGATTTACACACTGGCTAAGTTGGTGCTACAACTTCCATTACCAATATTTATCTGCATAATGATATTATTAACTCGCTGTAGCAGGCAAATGCCAAACGGTGGGACAAATTGTCATCGCTCAGTGCTGCTGTAAACTGAGGTATAAGCCAGTGTGTTCCATGCGACTAAAGTTGTCCTTGTGCCAGCACACTGCGGTGTTATTGTTTATTATTTATCACCTGGGCGACACCAACAAGTCAACGACGCGACGGCAACGAGACGAACATTCTGTTGAGACAGTATTCGCCAATGACCCGGTCAAACATATGTACAGGTACTAGGTATGTAGGTACTACAAGTAGCTTACAAGTGCAGGATGTATTTGCATTGTTATCGCTCCGTGTAAATGTGGGTGATTTGCTGTTTCCTAGGCCGCGATCAAAAACACGTCAAACACCACTACTTAGTCAGACATTATTTTGCTGATACATAAATTATTGGACATTTTTTTGTTGTTGTTTACTACCTAGAAATACATATTTCAATTTAAGGTCATCTGAGATCATCTACATTCTAATTTAATTCACCCCGAATGCAAAATAATCGCTAGCTCAACGACACACTGACGCTGAGTGGATGTGAGGACATAAATAACTATTGAACTGGTGTTTAATGTCAAAGTAATGGTTAAGTAATCTGATCATGGAGCCATTAGAAAAAAGGTTTGTGTCAAAGTTTTGACGTATTGCTGCAAATTGTTGCGCCGCAGCGGGCTGCTTATAAGTATTCTAGGAATATTTATTTAAATATAATCAAATTGAACATTACCTACATACATGGAGCGATTCCAAGCCCACACATTCTTTTGATCCCATTAGTTTGACATCATCTATCAAGCTTAATGTATGTTAAAAGGAATATTAGTTGGCTTAAGTGTGTCATGGATGCTGTGTATAGTCCATGACACTATAACTTTGAAAAAAAAAGTAGATTGAAGGCTGAAAAGGAACCTGGCCTTAAAAACATAACGAAGTGGATCTTATATAGGTAGGTGTTTTGAATATTTGAATTGTATAATGCGCTTGCTTTGATTAAAATATTTAAAAGAGCCCTCTTTTATCAAATTGCATAGACGCAACTATAGAAGTGTTTTATTATCTTTTATCGGGATCTGGATCCGGATCTGGATTAACTTTTACACGTAATACAAAAAGAATTTGGGATCTGGATCTATTTCAAGATCCAAGAATTAGTATTAATTCTCAACACCATTTTGATTCGTAAATGTTGTTAGAACTGTAAAAAAAACAAAGATCCAGATTCCGATAAAAGATAATAAAACACTTACTTCAACTACTTTTCCATTTTTTTTTTTTTTTTACATGTCAAAATTGAAAACGTCAAAAAAAAACTCAGGAATACCACAGTCGAAATGCAAAATTTCGTTTTATTATCATAGGAGATACATATGGATCTTGGTGGATAATAAAACGCGCTTATATAAGTTAGAAATGGTGAACGTACTTTATCATTATAACTGAATTCTCATTGTTTCGAATTTTACCAGATCCAGATGGATATTCGATTTTCAATGAGAACCAGAGATTTTAATGACAACCATAACCATTAGGGTGGGCCACTATGGTATGGAGTTTTTTTTTTTTTTTTACTTCTAATAGCGATTAAAATGTACCAAATGGCTATAGAAACTATTTAAGAAATCAAATATTACATATAGCTGATGTCAATGGGTATGAGAAATCAATCATTGATAATTTGATTAAAAAGCACTCGATAAAGTTAAAACGAAACAACATCAGTACATTATTTGAACAAAACATAACCACACCTAAGCACCGTGTCACTTTGCCCTTCGCCCCGGACGTCACCAACAAGCTGATACATGTATTTGCCAAAGCTTATATGAGCATCGTTCATACCAACAACAACAAACTTAAATTACGCTTAGGATCCACAAAAGACCAAACACCAACTCATCGATGCAGTGGAATTTATGAAATCTCTTGTTCTAATTGTGACAAAAAATATATTGGACAGACGAGGAGAGCTGCAGAGGTGAGATTCAATGAACACCTTCGATCAGTGAAAAAGAAAGAGATCGACAAAGCTATAGCAGCACACATATTTGACCCGAGTAATGCAGATCCACATACCATTACATCATTTGACAATAATTTCCGTCTCATAAAGAAAGTAAACAAACCACACAAACTAGACGCTTATGAATCCATATACATCCACATGACCGAGAACTTAATGAATTTGGAAGCTGGAGCAATTGACTCTCTTTTGTTCAATACGATAAAAAAGAGAAAATAAAAACTGTTTTCATTACTCTCTTAACTATGTTTAAATGTTAAATGTTTATTTTTCTTAGAGAGTTTAACTAAATAACCAACTATGTATTTGTACCTTAACTCTTTTGTAATTGTTTGATTGTCGCTCGCTGATGATGGTTCCGCAGCTGAGAACCGAAATGCATACGTGCTAATAAAAGAAATAAAATTTTAAATAATAAAAAAGTTTTTTGGTTTTTTTATATTTTTCAATTTTTTCTTTTAACGATCTTTGCGGTCAATAAGGTGTTAAAACATTCAATTTATTTAAGAAAGTTTTATGAAAATCAGACTTTACCTTCTGCCTCCGGATTGGTTTTTAAGTTTCGAAAAATTGAATAAAATTCATAGTTCTGAAAAAACTTTTAAATATTTATTTTTATTTGAGGGAATACTTATACTTTATAGTTTTTATAAACATAAACAAGTTATTCAGTATATTTCATTAAAAAATTATTAGTTGTAAAATAAAATATCTCAAAACTGTAA